>CM077350.1:23932916-24530844 GCA_039655645.1 Ammopiptanthus mongolicus
AACATTTGATGAAAAATGAATATTTTACAGTTACTGTGTGGCCTTGGTTTGCTCGTATTAGTAGCTCCCCATTCTCTTCTATGAGGCTGAAGCGCTGCTTATTATCCTTTCTAACCACCTAAGGAATAAGGATAACCATGACATAATTTAGAATAAAATGATTTCTTCAGTTTATTCAAATGAAAATGAAATAGACATTACCATAAACTTTTTACATTAATGACTAAATAAAAGTAAAAATAAGTATAGTTTAAGTAGGATTTACAGATAAAAGAGGTTATAAGTGTAGTAGTCATTCATAAGAAACATAAGGCCATAAGCCACAGATATTACACATCACTAAGTTAAAAACTATGACTTTGAGAGTAGGCTAAACTTATCTAGTAACACAACCAACATGCAAATGTTCCTAGTCAATTTACTATATTGTTGATTTATAGCAGAATTAGTTTCTGAAAGGATGGATCAGGAAAAGGGTTTCAGTTGGCTCTATCCCATCACCAATGTGGGAACTTCCTTCCTTACCATTTCCAAGTTAGCAGCACTCTCTCTGACCCTTCCGCCACGTCCTCTAACTCGTCCGTGATGTAACACCCCCTTGGGCATTACATCTTAAACACGTGCGGAATTAAATTTAAAAGAAAATTGTTGATTGTTTTCGAAAAATAAAAATTTACTTTAAGTCAAAAAACTCGAGTGTAAAATTTTTTTGCATAATACTTCAGAAACGTGATACACACATCACAATAATAAAATCACATTATACTAGAAAACACACATAAACTGGGTTTATTCATAAACCATTTCACCATCACATATAAGCTTTCCTGCAACTGTTTTTCATACAGAAGTTCCAAACTATATAGAGGTTTTCAAAACCACATATACCGATTTACTCAATTTAAACTTTGAAAATCCTAAGAGCTGGTTTGATAAAAAAAGTCTACGGACAATAGAGCCTACTACCTAGTATTCATCGTACCAATGAGACTGGGCCTCGTCATCAACAGTCCATACATCTTCGTCGTCGACATCAAGAAACGCAAGCTAAAAGGTCCCGTAGTGACCCAAACGACCGTTGAGAAGCATCTATACACGTATCCAAAAACACAATAGGGTGTCCAACATGTACAGGCAAGGGAGAGTAACCAATATAGGATTTAAACACGATAACTACATGTACGACACACAAAATAGCATACGAACATATTTAGTATCAACACAGCACAGTAGCAGAAGTAATACAGGAGGACACACCAGGTAACAACATGTCCAACATGCATATCATAAATCGCAATATATCATATTAATCAATTAGCAGCATAAGACATCTTCGGAAGCAGAATAGTGATGTACAATAAGTAAATGTAATCATCAACAACCATGCAATGCAATGCGATGTATATGACTCAATGCCATATGCCACAAGGGTAAAACTCTGACCCCTACTCCATGGAGCTAGCAAAAAGTCGGAGAGAGTGAATGGGAGGATATGTTCTGGGTATGCCAGCCATGGGCAAGATGCTACAACAAATGTAACGTGCACGTATCTGGCTTTACGGACACACTCTCGATCAAACAAGAAAAGTACGGCAACTAGTCAAAGATGTCACAGCAGTGCACAGAATACCACGACACAGAAGAATCACCAACTGGTCACTTGTGGAATCTCCAACCCTGACATTCTCAAGACCATTTAAGATCATCACTATAAGATTCGCACCAGCATCTGGATGTAAGCTCAACTCCTCGGCTCAAGGCCTTACAAACTCATGCGATGAAATGCCAATGCTTGCACAAGGCAGATGTGATAAATCAATGTCTATCCACTGGATAAACTTCAATGTTCGCTAAGTTTCTCTTCCTTCGGAACTATACGCGTCTTCTTATTATAAAAATTTTATCCACCGGATAAATCTCATGATCCCTTTGTAACGACCCGGACCGCTTTCAGAATTGCCGACTGTCCCCACAAACCAACACGGGTCTTTTCAGCGTGTTTTGCCCTCACTCACATGCTTTTTGGGAAACTTCCTAGAACGTCACCCATCCCACAAGTGCTCTAAGTCAAGCACGCTTAACTATGGAGTTCTTATGTTCTGGGCTCCCAAAAAGAAGATGCATCTTGTTGGTATAGATAGTACCAAACAATTGTTAAAAGCCTTCCTTCAACTGTACAGTCCCATACCTGCACAACCTCAAGATCCCTCTCGTTCCAGTCATCACAAGACTGAAACAATTGAAAGACTTTTCTTGGACTAGGGCTATTGGTCCGTTATCGAACTACGGTTTCAAAACACAAAACGTTTCATGTTTGTGTCTTATGAATTACATCTCAAGTCCTAAGTGTTATGACAAGTCTTTGATCCTCTCTAAGGTATTAATTCCTTGAGAATCCTCTTAGATAAGTCTTTGATCCTCTCTAAGATATTAATTCCTTGAGTTTCAAGTAATGAAATAAGTATTGATTCACTTAAGTCTTATGAAGTCATTGATGAACTAAGTCATCAATGGTATAGTGCATGGTCTTGTTCCACCATATACTATACTTAATTATCTCTTTTCTTTTACTTTAAGTTAATTACTTAACTTAGGTTTTCCATGCGTAAAACTTTACGACTTGAGTTGAAAACTCTTGATTTAAGACTTTGCAAACCAAAACCTTTCTAATTGAAAACTCATTTGATTTAAAAGAAGTTATTACTTGCTTGAAGTAAAGTACCTTAACCAATTTGAAAAGGGTTTTTCCTTACTAACTTAGTGTAAAACCATGTTCTAAGTTTACGCTGTGGATTGAATGTTACCTTAGTTTGAAAATGAAGATGATATCCCATTAAAACCTAAGGTAACTTCATATTACTTTTACTTTCATGAAATCACTTTCATCCTTTTATTTTTAAAACACTTAGTTAATTGGATAAACTATGACTAAAGTAAAACATATTTTCACCTTAGTAAAAACACTTGAAGGCCTAACCCTTAGTTGAACTTTGGATCAAAATCGCTTCTTGTTTGTTTTTGAAATACACGTTACTAAAACACTTATTTGCTTTGAAAAACATTAAAGTTCAAGAACAAGCTCATGTTCTTCCTTTTGTAACCATTATGGCCGAATGCTATACCATAAGGATGTGAAGATTTTGCTTCAGTAACTTGTCAAGTAATAGCTCAAAATGATCACAATATATGATCAATAATAATCATACATCATTCAACCATAAACAAGCATAAAAATCCTTACTTGATCTAGAGATCAAAGTATGGTTTTCAACATACATGAAAACATTTTTTCATCCAAGCATACATCATCACAAGCATATACTAGGCATAGAACATTATTACAATCACAACGAAGCTCAAACAGAGCTACACAAATCAGTCACGGATAACATATAGTTATCGGGAAAATCCCTCAGGCAAACTCCCCTTACCTCTTGAAGGTAATCCTCCGAATGAACGTCGTCCGATTAGTCCACAATCCTTCGATTACTTGTCCGAAACACTCAACAACAACCACCTTTAATCAATCAATCCAAACATTAACAATCAAAAAAATACAATCCCTTGTCTACTAGGAGCTAGGTCCGGCCTCCTTAATTTAAATTAGGGTAGGGATGTTAGAATTTTATCAACTCTTGGATCAATGATCCTCAAGTACACAAAACACTAAATCAAGTTACCTTATACAAAAATTTGAAACAAAACTCATGATTTTCCTAAGTCATAGTTTTGGCCACTCAATAAAAAAAAAGGCTAGACATGTTATTTGATTACATGCTCTTGGATAGATAGAGGATGATGATACTTGATCATAGAAATTGATTTCACATTAAAAAGTTTTTCTATGATTTTCTAGAGATTTTTTAATATGGATCTTAGAAATTGAAACATAATGTTCATAGCCTTGGATCAAGAAAATGAATGAAGAAGAGATCATGATTGATCATAAAGAGAAGAGATTACCTCTTGAATGATGAAAGATTGCAAGAATCAAGCAAGTTGTGCTTCACAAATTTGTTTATGGATCACTTGAGAAACAAAACACGTAGATGTCAAGACAATTAAGCAAGGAACAAGTTTACTAACTTGAGTCAAGAGATTTTACCTCTAGGTTGATGGGAAAGTGGAGAGAAAGTGAAGAACACTCAAGAACACCAAGAACATTTGAGAGAAAACCAAAAACTCTAACTTTGATCTTGTAAACCACAAAACAAGAAAGGTTTTGTGTTTGTAGCCAATCAGAGGAAATGGAGGGTTAGTGAGGGCCTATAGGGGCATGAGAAATGAGGGGTAGAAAGGTCCAAACTTTGTTCATTTAGGGACAAAAGGGTAATTTCACTTAGGGGCAAAATTGTCATTTAACAAAAGACTAGGGGCATAATTGTCATTTCCTCTATAAATATCTAGATATTTTTAGAAAGCTAAGATATTGGTGAGTCACGGGGTCAAAAGGGTCATTTCATAAATTCTTAGGGCAAAACGGTCTTTTCACCTAGGGACAAAAAGGTCATTTAGTGAAAAGTCCAAGGGCATTTTGGTCTTTTCGCAGTGTGAACGCGTTCAAATATTTTAGAACGTAATGATGACATGGCATGCCTTTCCATGTGATGTGACTTGATGTTACTTCATGTTTATCCGTTAGCGGGTCACGATAAATCCAGATCCAGCTCCATTCTTCACCGGATTTAAGATTTCGCCCGTATAACTTATATTCTCTCACTTTTTAGTGTGAAAAACCAATTTATCAAAATTGTTGGAAATTCGATTCTAAAACTAGCTGTTTTATTCACGAGTCAAAATTTTGTTTTCTGATCAGTAAAATCTTATTGTTACTGAAAATGCAGACCGGGCTCCGTCTGAATTTTCAAAGCAAAATTTAACTGTAGCTCCCTACGATAGTGTAGAGTATGAATATGACTTTGGTTTATCCAAAATCATTTTCTAAGTCTCGGATAAAATATAAACTTATTTATATAATTTACCGATCTTAGAAGGCACCGAAAATCAGGGTGTTACACGCGAGCCATTCAATTTCATGTGGAAGAAATTCTCAGCTCACATTCGTAAGACATACAAGACCATATTATAATATGCATGCATCATATGCCTTACAAATGCTCAAAGCAGCTACCTCTTAAGAAAACTCGCGTATCGGACACTCTACCCAAGTTCTAAGCATAGTTAATACCCAATGCGGGTTCAACTAGACACGGCCAAAAATCACAACTTAACCAAAGCAATCCTTGATTAAGAATCTAACTGCTCTGCTACCATACAATGAGACAGCTCCTCCTCGGAGGTCCCATTAGTAACCCGAACTCGACTTCTTAACGTTGCAGCGTAGCGAGATTATTAAAAATGCGGAATTATTTAAAACAACCAACACTGATACCACGATTATATATCACATACATATAAAAGTATTGGCTCCATCAGTATTGCCTACACCCACATCGACTATCTCAGAGTACACAATTAATAACCTATATAACTGAAAGTATGGCAAACAAATAAAATACATACGACTTCATCTCCTGGCCCCAAAAATACATTTCGCTCAAACCCATGTACTGACCATAACAACACTAAGACTACTTACCCAACCACGACTCTAATGTATACGGTAGGTGGGCCCTTATACACTATTCTTCGCTGAGAGTAGCCAGTCTCCGAAAGATGGTCGTCCTCTGCATAGAGCAGCTCAAAGTCTCCCAGCACTGGGATTTGAGGCACTCCCGCCAGCATCAGGTTCAACAGGTATGCCATCAATCTCCTCTGGCAACTCCTCAATAAGATCTTCTCATACGATCGAGAATAAATAAACTACCATAGAGAATTACGGGGATAAGAAACAGCAATACATCATAAATAGGGAAACAGCTATAAAATATCACAATAGTATCAAGCAATCATCTCCCAAGTTCTTCTCTCATAGCTACTATCTCTCACACTCATGCAACTGACGACTATATGGAAGCGATTACAACGCGACATCCCCAACAGATCAAGATGTCTCGTTCATCTCTGTGCCACCCTCCATAATGCAAGGTTCAGCCAAAAGCCCGCAAGCTCAACTCGTCTCATGGGTACGACATATTGCCCCGCCCGCAGGCCAGGTCGGGACATTCGCCCGTTCACGATTAATGGGTACGATCATCTCCCCGCAGGCAAGATCGATCGCCCGTACACCAACACAGTGATGAACAACAACGATGCAACATGAACCTGACCGACTCATCTCGGGATTAACAACTGGTGTCTCAACCCCAGCTCATACACAACTGTGACCAACTTTCTCCGGTATAACCGGATATCAACTTTATATCTCAACATCAACAGTCAACAAGATCTCTAGGTTGAGCACTACAACATAAATATCCTCAAGATCCTCACCACATGTTCATCTCCCAACTTATTCGAAATTACTGCCTATCTCTACTCATACGACAGTAATCGCAACATCATATCATCAACAACCATAATCAAGCTCGGTAATCATATTCGTTATATTAAATACTCATGCAAGCATATCAACTCATCAACTCATAGATAAATATTTAAGTAACACTAAGCATGTTAAAAGGCACAACATACATATCACATATATCATACTAAGCATACTAACAAACAACATAAAACCTCGACATAGCATATAATCAACTTATCGGCCACTCGACCACTAGTAGGGTTTAGGTCGCCCTACGCATATCAATATAAATTATTTTAATCTTGCCTCCCCGATGATATCGTGGTTCTTTCCCCCACCTGAATAGTTTTCCCGCGAGCTTCCCCAGGCAACTCCGACTGTGGCTCCGCAACTGGCGATTGCACACGCTTGAGAATGATCGAACACGGTCTGATCCTTCACAACAAATCACAACCAGAAATTAATACAATCCAATGAAATCCCCTCTAATTCATATGACTAGTTCGGCCCCTTTTTAGCAAAATAGGCAAGAGTTGTTAAAACTTTAATAACTTGGATTAATGATCCTTAAGCACGATTAACACATAATCAATGATTACTTGTCAAAGATTTGAATCAAAACCCCTTCAACCAACCTAGATAGGGTTAGGCCATCCCTTAGAAAAATAGGATGAAGATGTCTAAAAATTCCTAACTCTTGGATCAATGATCCTTAAGCATACATCACACTAAATCGAGTCTTTTGCTCAAAACCTTTGAAGCAAAGCTCATCATTTCCTGAGGTATAGGTTTCGGCCATTTATACCCATATGAGCTAGGGAAATCTTTTGGTTACATGCTCTTGGATAATAAAAGAGGATGATGATACTAACTCATAGAAATTGGTTTAACATTACAAGGATTTTTCTATAATTTCCTACGAATTTATGAAGTTTAATCTTCAACTTGAACAAAAGCTTGAAAACACAAGATTCAATGGAGGAATATGGAGATTCAGAGGTCAAATGAGTATTTCATACCTCCTAGATGATGAAGGTGAATGAGCTCCTCAATTTTCCTTCACAAAGGTTCTCGAAATTTCTTAAAGAAATCGAGAGAAAGTGAAGAAGAAAATGAAGTGAAGGAGAAGAAATGGTGAATGGTGTATTTGATGAAGGTAGGGCGTGGGAGAGGTGAAGGGAGGGGTAGAAATGTCCAAAAAATTTCACTTAAGGGTAAAATGGTCTTTTCACACAAGGGTAAAATGGTAAATGTGAAAAAGATCAGGGGCATTTTGGTCTTTTCATGTCCAAATATTTTCAAACGTCATCATGACGCTGGCACGCCTTCTTAGGTGATGTGACCTAATGTGACTTCAAGAATATCCGTTAGCGAGTCCCGGTAAATCCCTATCCAGCTCCGTTCGTCACCCGGTTTGAGGTTTCGCCCGAATAACTTATATTATTCCGCTTTTTAGTGCGAAAGACCATTTTTTGCAAAAATATAGGAAATTCGATTCTAAGCCTAACTTTTTCAAAAGCAATTCAAAAGGACATGATTGGCAGATAACCAATCCATACCAAGAATAACATCTAACTGTTTAAGAGGTAAGCATATAAGATCAACTACGCAGTTCCTAAAAATCTTATATCATCATCTGCACTAAGCGTAGATAATCATATAAGAGTACACAGAAGATAACATAACAGACACATACCCTGGCCTGTAGGACAGACCGGCTTTGATACCACTAAATGTGACACCCTTTACCCCGCATACAATAATACATAAGAAAATCATACATGCTTTTAAAAATAATATCAATGTAATATAATCTTAAAGGTAAAGTGTATCACATCATCCAAAAACATAACATGAGAATCTGAATAAATCGAAATCCTTTAACAAATAAAAATCTGCGAAAAAACATAGAACATAAAATATAAAATATAACTAAAAACCCAATGCCATATGATCAGAGCTGATATCCCTAAACGTACATCAGATTAAAATCGAATAACATAAAACATAAATCCTAACTATTGAGAGAGTTCTCCTCGGGATCACTCCTCGTCAGCATGCTCATCCTCCTCTGCATATACCACAACATATGCACCAGAATAACAAAGATAGGGGTAAGAAAAACAATCATGAATATATGTAAACGGAATAGAATAGTAATTAAGATGGCATACAACATACATCAATCAACAAAGATATAATCAATATATATATCAAAGATGCATGTCAATGCGAATGCAACATCACTACTCCGTATGCATGTGGCCAACAACTCTAACTCTGGAAAGACGATTAGGAGTACATGTCCGGTTATCAACGTGGATGATATGCCAGACCTTGGGCCATCCCCGAACACTCTCACTAATCCTGATAATGTATAGTGGCTAGTCAGGGTACTCAAGCTTATTCATTAGGTCATTCCAACAATAGGTAGCTAGCCCATGTCACCTGGAACTTCCATACCTAATGTACCCGCAAGGCCGGGATAACACCCATCATGGCCTCCACTATCGCGATTCATCGTTTGCTTTCCACCCAACATATCAATTTCAACGTATGATGCATGCTATGCTCAGCAACATGTGATATGAGCCCAATAAGGAGTATGGACCAAGAAGCACTTCAAGGACTTGGTGGTCTATGACCAGATCAAGAACTACGAAAGCCCAAGAAGTCCTAGAATAAATGGTGACCACTTTGATGGAAGCAAGCCCAACGTCAGGCCTAGAAGGAATGGAGACCAAGATGGTGACTTATCTTAGTCAAGTAGAGGCCCATAATGATGACAAGGGGGCGTGACTTTGCTTTCATAGTTGTTGTTCTGTTTTTTTCAATTCAATAAAGTGTAATGAGGTATATGAGTGGATCCAATTGGGCATTCTCTATTAGTGGGCTACGCTAAGAGTTGCATGAAGGTCTAGCCCATATTTTTCCATGAAGCTACACGTGAATTAGAGAGTCTTGGGGAGGGAATCTTTAGCTTGCATGCAATAAGAAACTCCTCATTAATTTGAGTCAATAAATTGTAACTTATGGGTGTTACACTTTTAATTTGCAAAGCAAAGTATAACCACCCATCATGAAGGGAGAGTAGGCATGACATTGAGTGCTTGGGGCTGACTTCAATTGCTTCATGGTGAGTTATGAGTGTCTTGGTGGCTGCCTTCAATTGTTTGAATGTTACACTTTTAATTTGACAAACAAAGTGTAACCACTCATGAAGAACAAGTGGTAGGCGTGACATTGAGTCTCTTGGGGCTGAATTCAAATGCTTGATGGTGAATTATGAGTGCTTGATGGGCTACTTTCAATTGTTTGAGTGTTACACTTTTAATTTGAGAAACAAAGTGTAACCACCCATGAAGAAGTAAGGGTAGGCGTGTATGATTGGGTTTGGGGGCTGAATTGATTTTGTTTTAGTGGTCATCAAGTTAGGAATTAGGCCATTCAAAGTGGGGGTTATGCCTTGTCTTTGGATACCAAGAGTTGGATGACTATTATATGTATGCACCTAAAACCTTGAGAAATACAACTTTGATGTTATTTTGGATCAAATTCCATTGAGTGAGAATTGTTTCTCCTAGGTTCTTGGTTGAACCAAACTTAGTTCTTATCAAGAATCCAAGGTTCTTGTGGCGAACATCACTTGGCTTATCAAACCTTCATGGTTTGTGGCGCCTACACCATCTCTTTCTTCACCATTTTCTTGTTTTCTTCACTTTTATATTGTTTCAATTTGTTCCTATACAAAGAGCACGAAATTATCAAGCTTGAAATTCAACCATAAGATCTTCAAAAGGCAACCTCACCATTTGGTTGTCATCAACATGCAACACATGTCCAACGATCCACCATCATAATCAATCACATTGATTATCAACATTGACCATCAACAATGATCATCAAACAACTAGGCACTAACCATCGTTATTGCCTTTATCAACATTGCCAATATTATCATATCATCATTATTAGTATTAACGTTCTTTTTCTATATTATCAACCTTGAATTGTGATCTCACAGTCTTTTTCTCATTATCCTATTCATCACTTCTTCACAACAGAATCTGGGTGAGAAACCCAGATTCGCTAGGTGAATCGTGGCTCGCGAGGTGAGCCCGAGAGCTCCTAAACAGGTTCTCAGATTCGCTAGGCGAGCTAGAGAGCCCCAGTATCTGGTTCTCTCATTCGCCTCGTGGATTACAATCTGCCAGGCAAATCACGTCAGAAAATGAATGGTCTCTCTGTCTCGCCTTGCGAATTTATATTCGCCAGGCGATTCGTGACAGATGTGGGAATCTTAGGAATTTCTCTAAGTTATCCCTGTGCCTATCATCCCATCTCTCAAGAATCATTCCTATGGGTTTCCAAAACTAATCCAACATTATCAATCTCACCTCTCATAACAACTCATTCATTATGGGGTGCCAAACGTCCTAAAACTATGTTCTTTCACTAATCCTATTTTCGTCATCGTAACGCACATCATCATCAAGTCATCATTATCAATTCACATCATACAATCTCATCAATGCATAATGTATGTATGTACATACCATTCATCGTATCTCATAATATTTCAATCATATCATCAAGACAAACACCAATAATCATGGTCATAACACCATAAGCATATATATATATATATATATATATATATATATATATATATATATATATATATATATATATATATATATATATATGAACACATAATATTCACCTAGGCACATTATTATCATATACATATCATATACATAACATACACATAGATACACTCATAGCATATACATAGGCATTTACAACGTATATAGACAAACATATAGGGGTCATGGGTTAACCCCGTCATCTTAACCTATCCCAAAACCCACATACTCATGATCTATTTCTTCCCCCCATAACTGTTATGACGATCACAATGAACAAAGGAAGAGAAAAAGGTCCGGAAAGATTGCATCTCACAAACACTCGATCTCACGACACTTGATTTCACGATCACAGCCCCAAAAGGTTCACAACCAGCAACGAGGAAGAGGGATTGTGATGGAAGTGATGCTCCTCAAGCGAAGGCGACGAAGAACGATGAACAACGGTGCAATCTCCTTCAAGAATCCTTGGAAAGGGTTTAGGAATCCTTGTTTGGAGAGAAAGAGGCAGTTTCTAAGAGTATTTCGAGTTAGCAAAGAGGTTTAGGTCGAGTCTTATGGTGTAAATATGATTTAGGGTCATTATGGGCTGATTAGAAGCCCAAAAACACTTTTCTGCTGCACGCCGATTCGCGAGGCGAGTCACCTTTCGCGAGGCGAACCAGAGAGCTGCAAGAATCTGGCTGTCAGGTTCGCGAGGCGAATGTCCCTTGGAGATGCGAAACTATAGAAGCTGAATTTGGCCCTAACACCTGAAATAAGGCTTGTATATAATTCTCTAAGCTTTCCAACGCATCCAATATTGCCTCAATCGAACGTCTAGAACTCAAGATATGGACAAAATCATAAAACAGGTTTCTTGGACCCGAATGTATTGACCATTCCTTAAGGCTGAACTACCCCAACTATGAACTTAGGCACCAAGAGCAAGTATAAACAACATATATACAATATATATAAGGAAGGATTAACACATATAAACATAGGGGTAAAAAGCAGGGTGTTACACTCGAAACAGTTACCTCTTAAGAAAACTCGCGTATGAGACACTTTACCTTACTTCTAAGCATAGTTAATACCCAATGCGGGTTCAACTAGACACGGCCAAAAATCATGACTTAACCAAAGCAAACCTTGATTAAGAATCTAACTGCTCTGATACCAAAAAATGAGACAGCCCCCCACGGAGGTCCCATTAGTAACCTAAACTCGACTTCTTAACGTTGCAGCGTAGCGTGATTAATAAAAATGCAGAATTATTTAAAACAACCAACACTGATACCACGATTATATATCACACACATATAAAGTATTGGCACCATCAGTAGAGCCTACATCTACATTGACTATCACAGAGTACGCAATTAATAACATATAAAAACTGAAAGTATGGCAAACAAATAAAATACATACGACTTCCTCTCCTGGCCCCCAAAATACATTTCGCTCAAACCGGCCATAACAACACTAAGACTGTCTACCAAACCATGACTCTAACATATACAGTAGTCAGGCCCGTATACACTATTCTTCGCTGAGAGTAGTCAGTCTTCGAGAAACGATCGTCCTCTGCATAGAGCAGCTCAAAGTCTCCCAGCACTGGGATCCGACGCAATCTCGCTAGCATCAAGTTAAACAGGTTTGCCATCAATCTCTTCTGACAACTCCTCAATAGGATCTTCTCTTGTGATCAAGAATAAATAAAATACCAGAAAGAGAAATACGGGGATAAGAAACAGCAATACAACATAAATAGGGAAATAGCTATTAAATAAGCTATATAGATAGCAACATACAACAACACAAAAGTATCAAGCAATCATCTCCCCAAGCTCTTCTCTCTTAGCTACTGTCTCTCACACACATGCAACTGATGACTATATGGACGCGATCACGATGCTACATCCCCAAAAGATCAAGATGTCTCGTCATCTCTGTGCCATCCCCCGTAAACAAGGTTCAGCCAATAGCCCGCAAGCTTAACTTGTCTTATGGGTACGACATATTCCCCCGCCGCAGGCCAGGTTGGAATATTCGCCCGTCAACAATGCGACCTACGGTAACAACATATCCCCCCGTCCACAGGCCAGGTAAGGAGATTCGCCCGTTAACGACTAATGGGTACGATCATCTCCCCGCAGGCAAGATCGATTGCCCGTACACCAACACAGTGATGAACAACAACGATGCAACATGAACCTGACCGACTCATCTTAGGATTAACAACTTAGTGTCTCAACCACAACTCATACACAACTACGACCAACTTTCTCCGATATCACCGGATATCAACTTTATATCTCAACATCAACATATCAACTAGATCTCTAGGTTGAGCACTACAACATAAATATCCTCAAGATCCTCACCACATGTTCATCTCTCAACTTATTAGAAATTAGTGCCTATCTCTACTCATACAACATTAATCACAACGTTATATCAACAACAACAATAATCAGGCTCGGTAATCATATTCGTTATATTAAATACTCATGCAAGCATATCAACTCATCAACTCATAGATAAATATTTAAGTAACCCTAAGCATTTTAATAGGCACAACATACATATCACATATATCATACTAAGCATACTAACAAACAACATACAACCTCGACATAGCATATAATCAACCTATCGGCCACTCGACCACTAGTTGGGTTTAGGTCGCCCTACGCATTTCAATATAGATTATTTTAATCTTGCCTCCCCGACGATATCGTGGTTCCCTCCCCCACCTGAATAGTTTTCCCGTGAGCTTCCCCAGGCAACTCCGACTGTGGCTCCGCAACTGGCGATTGCACACGCTTTAGAACGATCGAACACGGTTTGATCCTTCACAACAAATCATAACCAGAAATTAATACAATCCAATCAAAATCCCTCTAATTCATATGACTAGTTCTGCCCCTTTTTAGCAAAATAGGCAAGAGTTGTTAAAACTTTGCTAACTCTTGGAGTAATGATCCTTAAACATGATTAAGACATAATCAATGATTACTTGTCAAAGATTCGAATCAAAACCCCTTCAACCTACCAAGATAGGGTTCGGCCATCCCTTAGAAAAATATGTTAGAGATGTCTAAACATTCCTAACTCTTGGATCAATGATCCTTAAGCATACATCACACTAAATCAAGTCTTTTACTCAAAAACTTTGAAGCAAAACTCATCATTTCCTGAGTTATAGGTTTCGGCCATTCATACCCATATGAGCTAGGGAAATACTTTGGTCACATGCTCTTGGATAATGAAAGAGGATGGTGATATTAGCTCATAGAAATTGGTTTGACATTAAAAGAATTTTTCTATAATTTCCTATGAATTTATGAAGTTTAAGCTTCAATTTGAACAAAAGCTTGGAAACAAAGATTCAGTGGAGGAATATGGAGATTAAGAGTTCAAATGAGTATTTCGTACCTCCTAGATGATGAAGGTGAATGAGCTCCTCAACTTCCCTTCACAAAGGTTCTTGAAATTTCTTAAAGAAATGGAGAGAAAGTGAAGAAGAAAATGAAGTGAAGGAGAAGAAATGGTGAATGGTGTATTTGATGAAGGTGGGGCGTGGGAGAGGTGAAGGGAGGGGTAGAAATGTCCAAAAAAATTCACTTAAGGGCAAAATGGTCTTTTCACACAATCAGTAAAATCTTACTATCAGTGAAAATGCAGACTGGGCTCCGTCTGAATTTTCAACCCTAAATTTAACCGTAGCTCCCTACGATAGTGTAGAGTATGAATATGACTTTGGTTTATCCAAAATCATTTTCTTAGTCTCAGATAAAATGTAAACTTATTTATATAATTTACCGATCTTAGAAGACACTGAAAATCGAAGTATTACACGCGAGCCATTCAATTTCATGTGGAAGAAATTATCAGCTCACATTCGTAAGACATACAGGACCATATTATAATATGCATGCATCATATGCCTTACTAATGCTCGAAACCGTTACCTCTTAAGAAAACTCGCGTATCGGACACTGTACCCAACTTCTAAGCAAAGTTAATACCCAATGCGGGTTCAACTAGACATGGCCAAAAATCACAACTTAACCAAAGCAATCCTTGATTAAGAATCTGACTGCTCTGATACCATAAAATGAGACAGCACCTCCTTGGAGGTCCCATTAGTAACCCGAACTAGACTTTTTAACGTTGTAGCGTAGCGTGATTAATAAAAATGTGGAATTATTTAAAACAACCAACATTGATACCATGATTATATATCACATACATATAAAAGTATTGGCTCCATTAGTAGAGCCTACATCCACATCGACTGTCTCAGAGTACAAAATTAATAACCTATATAACTGAAAGTATGGCAAACAAATAAAATACATACGACTTCCGCTCCTGGCCCCAAAAATACATTTCATTCAAACCCATATACTGGCCATAACAACGCTAAAACTGTCTACCCAACCGTGACTCTAACATATACGGTAGTCGAGCTCGTATACACTATTCTTCGCTGAGAGTAGTCAGTCTTCGAGTGACGGTCGTCCCCTACATAGAGCAGCTGAAAGTCTCCCAGCACTGGGATCCGAGGCACTCCCGCTAGCATCAGGTTCAACAGTTATGACATCAATCTCCTCTGGCAACTCCTCAACAGGATCATCTCGTGCGATCGTGAATAAATAAAGTACCACATAGAGAAATGCGGGGATAAGAAACAGCAATACTTCATAAATAGAGAAACAGCTATAAAATAAGCTATATGGATAGCAACATAAACAACAGTATCAAGCAATCATCTCCCCCAAGTTCTTCTCTTTTAGCTCCTGTCTCTCACACTCTTGCAACTGATGACTATATGGACGCTATCACGACGCGACATCCCCAATAGATCAAGATGTCTCGTTCATCTCTGTGCCACCCCCCATAATGCAAGGTTCAGCCAACAGCCAGCAGGCTCAACTCGTCTCATGGGTATGACATATTCCCATGCCCGCAGGACAGGTCAAAATATTCGCCCTTCAACAACGCGACTTACGGTAACAACATATCCCCCTGCTCGCAGGCCAGGTTGGGACATTCGCCCGTTCACGACTAATGGGTACGATCATCTCCCTGCAAGCAAGATCGATCGCCTGTACGCCAACATAGTGATAAACAACAACGATGCAACTTGAACCTGACCGAGTCATCCTAGGATTAACAACTTAGTGCCTCAACCACAACTCATACACAATTACGACCAACTTTCTCCGGTATCACCGGATATCAACTTTATATCTCAACATCAACATATCAACAAGATCTCTAGGTTGAGCACTACAACATAAATATCCTCGAGATCCTCACCACATGTTCATCTCCCAACTTATTAGAAATTACTGCCTATCTTTACTCGTACAACAGTAATCACAACATCATATCAGCAACAACCATAATCAGGCTCGGTAATCATATTCGTTATATTAAATACTCATGCAAGCATATCAACTCATCAACTCATAGATGAATATTTAAGTAACCCTTAGCATGTTAATAGGCACTACATACATATCACATATATCATACTAAGCATACTAACAAACAGCATACAACCTCGACATGGCATATAATCAACCTATCGGCCACTCGACCACTAGTAGGGTTTAGGTCGCCCTACGCATATCAATATAAATTATTTTAATCTTGCCTCCCTGACGTTATCATGGTTCTTTCCCCCACCTGAATAGTTTTCCCGCGAGCTTCCCCAGTGAGACGACCCTCCTCTCTTAGGAGGATAATCCCATTGGCTGCAGAACATCCTCGACGCTCTGATACCACCAAAATGAGACGAGCCCATTCATATGAAGCCTTCCCGTTAGTCCCAACCTCTTATTATTATTATTAACTATACCTAGCCGTATATAAAGCGATAGCATGGTATACAAGTAGCGTTGCGAAAAACAAAACAACGTAAACAAGAATGGCAAGCATAGCGAACTATGATCAGAGTATAAAGCGCAAAGTAGGCATAACTGTATAATAACACGCATAAGTTAGCCCCATCAGTAGGGCACTGGACATAAATATACATACTGTCGGGTAGGAACCAAAAATACATTAAGAGTAAAAGAAAACACTCGAAGCTCACCAGCAACCCTCGTCCCCCCTCAAAATTCATGAAAAAGTGCTCAGCTCACTCCCTAGGACGCACTGGCAGGCTCTCACCATCAGTGGTGAGGATGCCTTGAGCTATCCTGACCCTCGCCATGAGTACGCCGGTATCGCACAATCGGCTCATACTTAGATGAAGAATTGGACACTACGATCCTCCGCCTGCGGTAGGTCTTCAAGTAATGCTCGGTCCTCCTGCGCTAGCCTCGGTAGACGTAACCTCTCCCGCTGGTCACGACCAATGACTGGGGTGCTGCCCAAGTGTAGTCCTACTCCCTCTGCCTTGGAGGTCGCCACATCCTTGGGAAGGGGAGGAACTGGTAGATACGATAGGGACCGATAGTATCTACATATGGAGGTGTACCGCTCCGAAACATCAGGCTACTGGCCCTGTATAGACCACCAAAAAGGTAGAGGGGTCTACCAGCCATCCCCTCTCATCATGGTAGATAATCTCAATATCGCCCAGCACCGGCATCCGCGATGCCCCCGTGATGAATGAGTGAAGTCTCGGATCCATGATATGCCTCAGCTGGCTTATCGTCTTCAAGCGAATCCATATCGGACAACAAGGAAAACAGAAGGGAGATAAGAAATACAACGCCTTATCAGGTCGGAAAACAACAGTAATGCAGCAAACAAGTATAGCAGATAACACATAGCAGATATAGAAAATATAGCATCTACTGCATTCCAACACGCATCTCCCAAGACAGCATATGCAACAAGCATTCATCCCATAAGACTCACACTTAGATCAAACCTCTAGACCGGGATACTAATCCCATGCAGCATGTCGGCCGAAAAACGCACTTATACAGGTTCCCAACTGGAACGGTTCCACACCCGAACAAGTCCACACCGGAACAGGTTCTGTGTCGGAACGGAGTTAGCCTGTCCAAGAAACCGAACCGCTCGCCGTGACCAATAAGAGTGCATCCCCCTTCCAAACCGGAACTAGGGTATCTTGGTCGCCTGGGAACGTTAGCCTGGAACAACTAGAAAACTCTGGGATTAATCGGGCAAATCGGACTGGATCGGGCGTCACGACAGGATAGGAGCTACCTCATCCGTCACTGTAAACTATTCTCGAGACCGATAACATCCCCAAGGCCACTCACTTGACCGCCCCATCTACTTTCTGTACCCGCATTCAAGTACCGCTAACCTTGTATGACGCTGGCAGCCCATACTACCTGTCACACGGCCTCGCCACTTGGCAGCTGAAAATAATATGCAGCAAACATCCTCAACAGGCTTGATACCGGATCTCACGCCTAAGCTCTCAATCAGAAACAACACGATGCCACTGCATCCACACGGCCACAGCCTCGACGCCACGCGTCCACGAGCCACAGGTCAAGAAACACGGCCACAGCCTCAAGAAGTCAGTATAACAGCAACGACACCATCCACAGTATCATCCCGATAACAACATGGCATACAGACAAACTTATTCTACGGCATTCCGCCATAACTCTTAATATGACAGCATACAGCATAGCAACAACAATAATATCCCCATAGTAGCAGTAACATCAACAACAACATATAAGCAGCTAGCAGCATATCACATATACCAAGTAGCATATAGGCAGACAGATAGCAACAACAGCCAACAGCATACAGTCATACATCCGCAAACATCCTCAATTAACAGTTCTCCAACCTAGGGTTTCCAAACTTAACGACGATAGCCCAAAGTAAGCTAAACCTAGGGTCTAGATACTTTATCAGGACTCAACCACTAGTAGGGTTAGGGCTTCCCTACGCATAGCAGAAATCACAACTACATTACTCTTGCCTTCCCGACGGTAGCAGTACTCTTTCTCCCCACCTGAACTATCGGCACGCAAATCCACACGATCACCGGCTCGCTCCTCCTTCCTCAGGCTCGCAGCCCCCTTCAATAGCAGCTCCAAGAACAGCCCCAATCTCCTTGGTAGCCGCGGCCTTAGTCCCCAATATGTGGGAAATCACGAGCTCTCACTTTGCCCTAATAACGAGCACAACACATATACAACAGTGTTAGCCCCAAGGCAAGCCCAACAGATCAAAGAAAAGGTAAAGACTCGAAGAACACCAAGAACACGAAGAACACGTGTTAGGGATTCGAGTTTACCTCAGGCGAATCGAAAAACCAATCTGTCAGAGTTGTAGATAACTCAGCAGCGATCACAACGGTGTAGTCAGAATCGCGTTCCGATACTTCGATCACCTTCAACCTCGAGCTTTCTCACTCTAGAAACTCAGAGCTTCTCTCACTAGTTGCAGAAAATTTGGGAGATTTCGTGCAAACGAGAAGATGAAAGTGAAAGCTCCACTTATGGGTTCTGCTATCGACGCTTAAGCGTTCTTCACACTGCACGCTTGAGCGTTGCCACGCTCTAGCGTTGGGTTCTCTCCACGCTTGAGCGTGGGACCTCGTCCACTCCGCCTGCGCCCTGGCCTAACACGTGTCTCACACGCGTCCAAATGCAGAACAACTGCACAGCGCACTCAGCACACTGGAGCATCCGTCTCCTCCGACGCTTAAGCATCGTAATGCTTGAGCATTGAATTCTCCCATGCTTGAGCGTCAGCTTAGCGAGAGAAGAACTTCCAGCCTTCTGGCCTCCTCAGTTACTCGTTTAACGCCTTAAGCACCTCCAACCTTGTTCAAGCCTATTCCTAAGCTTGAAACTAGGTCTAAACCTAAAACACAACAAACCACACAATCATCCAAAGCTCCAATCGAGATTAACCAGCTCGATCAGTGTTCACAGAAAAACAGGGATGTTACACCCAGGAAACTCCGACTGTGGCTCCGCAACTGGCGATTGCACACACTTTAGAACGATCGAACACGGCCTGATCCTTCACAACTAATCACAACTAGAAATTAATACAATCCAATCAAAACCCCTCTAATTCATATGAATAGTTCGGCCCCTTTTTAGCAAAATAGGCTAGAGTTGTTAAAACTTTACTAACTCTTGGATTAATAATCCTTAAGCATAATTAAGATATAATCAATGATTACTTGTCAAAGATTTGAATCAAAACCACTTCAACCAACCAAGATAGGGTTCGGTCATCCCTTAGAAAAATAGGTTAGAGATGTCTAAAAATTCCTAACTCTTGGATCAATGATCCTTAAGCATACATCACACTAAATCAAGTATTTTACTCAAAAACTTTGAAGCAAAACTCATCATTTCTTGAGGTATAGGTTTCAGCCATTCATACCCATATGAGCTAGGAAAATATTTTGGTTACATGCTCTTGGATAATGAAATAGGATGATGATACTAGCTCATAGAAATTGGTTTGACATTAAAAGGAATTTTCTACAATTGCCTATGAATTTATGAAGTTTAAGCTTCAACTTGAACAAAAGCTTGAAAACGCAAGATTCAGTGGAGGAATATGGATATTAAGAGGTCAAATGAGGATTTCATACCTCCTAGATGATGAAGGTGAATGAGCTCCTCAACATTCCTTGACAAAGGTTCTTGAAATTTCTTAAAGAAATGGAGAGAAAGTAAAGAAGAAAATGAAGTGAAGGAGAAGAAATGGTGAATGGTGTATTTGATGAAGGTGGGGCGTGGGAGAGGTGAAGGGAGGGGTAGGAATCTCCAAAAAAATTCATTTAATGGCAAAATGGTCTTTTCACACAAGGGTAAAATGGTAAATGTGAAAAAGATCAGGGGCATTTTGGTCTTTTCGTGTCCAGATATTTTAAAACGTCATCATGATGCTGGCACGCCTTCCTTGGTGATGTGACCTGACGTCACTTCAAGATTATCCGTTAGTAGGTCCCGGTAAATCCCTATCCAGCTCTGTTAGTGACCCGATTTGAAGTTTCGTCCGAATAACTTATATTGTTCCGCTTTTTATTACAAAAGACCAATTTTAGCAAAAATGTAGGAAATTCGATTCTATGCCTAACTTTTTCGTGCATGAGTCAAAATTAGGTTTTCTGATCAGTAAAATCTTGCTGTCAAGGAAAATGCAGACCGGGCTCCGTCTGAATTTTCAACCCAAAATTTAACTGTAGCTCCCTACGATAGTGTAGAGTATGAATATGACTTTGGTTTATCCAAAATCATTTTCTAAGTCTCGGATAAAATATAAACTTATTTATATAATTTAACGATCTTAGAAGGCACCAAAAATCGGGGTGTTACATGCGAGCCATTCAATTTCATGTGGAAGAAATTATCCGCTCACATTCGTAAGACATACAAGACCATATTATAATATGCATGCATCGTATGCCTTACAAATGCTCGAAACAGTTACCTTTCAAGAAAACTCGCGTATCGTGCACTTTACCCAACTTCCAAGCATAGTTAATACCCACTGCGGGTTTAACTAGACACGGCCAAAAATCACAACTTAACCAAAGCAGTCCTTATTTAAGAATCTAACTGCTCTGATACCATAAAATGAGACAGCCCCTCCTCGGAGGTCCCATTAGTAAACCGAACTCGACTTCTTAACGTTGCAGCGCGGCGTGATTAATAAAAATGCTGAATTATTTAAAATAACCATCACTGATACCACGATTATATATCACATACATAGAAAAGTATTGGCTCCATCAGTAGAGCCTACGTCCACATCGACTATCTCAGAGTACGCAATTAATAACCTATATAACTAAAAGTATGGCCAACAAATTAAATACATACGACTTCCTCTCCTGGCCCCAAAAATATATTTCGCTCAAACCGGCCAAAACAACACCAAGACTGTCTACCCAACCATGACTCTAACATATACGGTAGTCGGGCCTGTATACACTATTCTTCGCTGAGAGTAGTCAGTCTTCAAGAGACGGTCGTCCTCTGCATAGAGCAGCTCAAAGTCTCTCAGCCCTGGGATCCGAGGCACTCCCGCCAACATCAGGTTCAACAGGTATGCCATCAATCTCCTTTGGCAACTTTTCAATAGGATCATCTCGTGCGATTGAGAATAAATAAAATACCACATAGAGAAATACGGGGATATGAAACAGCAATCCATCAAAAATAGGGAAACAACTATAAAGAAAGCTATATAGATAGCAACATACAACAGAACAACAGTATCAAGTAATCATCTCCGCAAGTTCTTCTCTCTTAGCTACTGTATCTCACACTCATGCAACTGACGACTATGTGGACGCTATCACAACGTGACATCACCAACGGATCAAGATGTCTCGTTCATCTCTATGCCACCCCCCGTAATGTAAGGTTCAGCTAACAGCCCGCAGGCTCAACTCGTCTCATGGGTACGACATATTCCCTCGCCCGCAAGCCAGGTCGAAATATTTTCCGTCAACAACGCGACTTACGGAAACGACATATCCTCCTGCCCGCAGGTCAGGTTGAGACATTCGCCCGTTCAAGACTAATATGTACGATCATCTCCCCACAGGCAAGATTGATCGCTCGTACGCCAACACAGTGATGAATAACAACGATGCAACATGAACCTGACCGACTCATCTGGGGATTAACGACTTTGTGTCTCAACCACAACTCATACCCAACTACGACCATCTTTCTCCGGTATCGCCAGATATCAACTTTATATCTCAACATCAACATATCAACAAGATCTCTAGGTTGAGCACTGCAACATAAATATCCCCAAGATCCTCACCAAATGTTCATCTACCAACTGATTAGAAATTACTGCCTACCTCTACTCATACAACAGTAATCACAACATCATATCATTAACAACCATAATCAGGCACGGTAATCATATTCGTTATATTAAATACTCATGCAAGCATATCAACTAATCAACTCATAGATAAATATTTAAGTAACCCTAAGCATGTTAATAAGCACAACATACATATCACATATGTCATACTAAGCATACTAACAAACAGCATACAACCTCGACATAGAATATAATCAACCTATCAGCCACTCGACCACTAGTAGGGTTTAGGTTGCCCTACGCATATCAATATAAATTATTTTAATCTTGCCTCCCCGACGATATCGTGGTTCTTTCCCCCACCTGAATAGTTTTCTTGCATGCTTCCCCAGGCAACTCCGACTGTGGCTCCGCAATTGGCGATTGCACACGCTTTAGAACGATCGAACACGGTTTGATCCTTCACAACAAATCACAACCAGAAATTAATACAATCCAATCAAAACCCCTCTAATTCATATGACGAGTTCGACCCCTTTTTAGTAAAATAGGCTAGAGTTGTTCAAACTTCACTAACTTTTGGATTAATGATCCTTAAGCATGATTAAGACATAATCAATGATTACTTGTCAAAGAATTGGATCAAAACCCCTTCAACCAACCAAGATAGGGTTCGGCCATCCCTTTGAAAAATAGGTTTGACATGTCTAAAATTTCCTAACTCTTGGATCAATGATCCTTAAGCATACGTCACACTAAATCAAGTCTTTTACTCAAAAAATTTGAAGCAAAACTCATCATTTCCTGAGGTATAGGTTTCGGCCATTCATACCCATATGAGCTAGGGAAATCTCTTGGTTACATGCTCTTGGATAATGAAAGAGGATGATGATACTAGCTCATAGAAATTAGTTTGACATTAAAAGGATTTTTCTACAATTTCTTATGAATTTATGAATTTTAAGCTTCAACTTGAACAAAAGCTTGAAAACACAAGTTTCAATGGAGGAATATGGACATTAAGAGGTCAAATGTGCATTTCATACCACCTAGATGATGAAGGTGAATGAGCTCTTCAACTTTCCTTCACGAAGGTTCTTGAAATTTCTTAAAGAAATGGAGAGAAAGTGAAGAAGAAAATGAAGTGAAGGAGAAGAAATGGTGAATGGTGTATTTGATGAAGGTGGGGCGTGCAACACCCTTTCCTGAGTGTCACATTCCCGAACGTTTATAAGGCCGAAAATATTTCTTAATGCGGAAAATACGGTTTTTTTTTTTTTTTTTTTTTCTTTTCACAAGATGCAATGGGATCTTAGTAAAGGTAAATAATACTAATAACGGACTTAGGTTCGCCATACATTTCTAGAACAATATGCATAATAATTACAGGGACATAACAGAAAAAGGAATAATGCTATATACAGACATAGGTCTAATGTATAACTGACACCACAAGTACTAGGAGTCGTAGCTCCCCAAAAGTACTACAAAACTGACATAGTCTGGCCGACAACAAAACTAGACCACGAAAGAAGGTCCGCCTCAGGGCTCAAGGAAACTACTGGGCTGAACCATCGTCACGTCCATCTGTTCAAACAGCAACAACAAGTACCAACAGAAAACATACAGATATGGGTGAGATTCCCATTCATCAACACAACAAAATAGCAGTAGTAAAAACGGGACGACCCACTGGGTAACAGCGTACCCAACATGCTTACAGAATTCTCAATGTCAAACATATTAAGCAGTTGACAGCATAATATAAGGTATTCTTAAACAGTACAGCGATGTGTAACAGTAAATGTAAACATCAATAGCTATGCAATGCAGTGCAATGTAGATGACTCAATGTCAATGTCACTGGGTACTACTCTGACCCCTACTCCATGGAGCTAACAAAACGTCGGAGAGAGTGAATGGGAGGACATGTTCCGTGCGCGCCAGCCTTGGGCAAGATGCTACAACATTCGTAACGTGCACGTTTCTGGCTTTTACGGAAACACTCTCGACCAAACATGAAAAGTACGGCATCTAGTAGAGGATATCAGTGTATTGCACGGATTCGCCACGACACAGAAGAGCTACCAACTGGCCACATGTCAGCCCTTCCAACCCTGATACCTCCGAAAAGACCATTGAAGATCGTCACCGTAAGACTCGCACCCGCATCAATGTGTAAGCTCAACTCCTAGGCTCAAGGCCTTACGACTATGCAAATGTAATGCCAATGCTTACACAAAGCAGATGCGATCAAGCAATGTCTATCCCCCGGATAAACCTCGAAGTCTACTAAGGCTCTCTTCCTTAGGAACTATACGCATCTTTTGAAAAACAAAACCTTTATCCACCGGATAAATCTCGTGATTCCTCCGGGATCGAGTCATCACAAGACTGAAACAATTGAACGACTGATCGGGATCCGAATCACCGGTCCGTCATCGAACTACTGTTTCAAAACCCAAAACGTTTGTAAACCAGAACAACTTCTCAATTGAAACTCATTCGATTTGAAACAATTTTTGAAATGCTTACTTACTCTATTTTTAGCATTTTCTGAACATGGAATTCGCTTAGCGAAATTGAAACAATAATGCCTCTTTTGGAACTCCTCTGGATCGCTCGGCGAGACATAAATCGCGTAGTGAAATGTATTGAATTCGCTTAGCGCAAGTTCAGACGGTTACACCTCTTTGGAAACACCTCTGGATCGCTCGGCGAAACAGAATTCGTGTAGCGAAATTTCATTTTCTTCGCTTAGCGAGTATAACTTCGCTTAGCGAAATGGATGCGGTTATACCTCTTTTGGAGACTTCTCTGGATCGCTCAGCGAGACGTAATTCGCGTAGCGAAACTCGTTTGGTTAGCTTAGCGAATATGAATTCGCTTAGCGAAAGTGAGGCAGTGATGCCCAACTTAGACTTTCCCTGTTTTCGCTTAGCGAAAGTAAATTCGCTTAGCGAAAAGTTGCCTTAAAACAAGACATCAACCTTAGGGAACCATTTTGATTTTTCTTCATGAAACCACTTCGTTTCTCATTTTGAGTCACTTGATTAACTATATGGACTAAGGATAAGGTATAAAACATATTTCACTTTGGTGAAAGCACTTTGAGATTTAATTCCATTTAAAGTCACTTAGGGTTTTTCTTTGGAAAACACAAGTTATTGAAAACACTTTCTTTACATCAAAACTTGACTTGTCCAAGAACTATTCATATCCTTCCTTTCCTCAAGGTCATGGCTAATAGCCAACTAGGAATCAATGTGAAGTTTTACTTCATCAACCAATCAAAGTATGGCTCACAATACTTACACAATCATGATAACCATAATACACATTACTACATCATAATCAAACATCCAAGCCATCACACATTATGGTCTCATAATCAACAATAAAAGTCCATACTTGATCTAGTGATCAAAGTAGGTTTTTCAACATACATGGAAATGATTTTCATTTAATCATATCTTCATCAACATATGTTAAAGCACACTACAACATACTCAAGCATAAACTCATCATGACAATCTTGTTCTCCAAGAGAACTTAACAAAACTTAACATATAAAAGTGAACCCAAACTAAAGGGTTTCACCCACACATAAAATTAAACAACCATTCTCACTACCACCATCTTGGTGTGATGAGGTTCTTCTCCCCATACCTGTTGATGAGCAGATTCCCGAATCAAAGTCGGTTGATCGGTTTGTGAACCTCCTGATAATCGTCAACAACTACAACAACACAACAACCAACATTAAACAACAATCAAAACCAATCTCAACTATCCTAACAAAGAGGATTTCGGCCACCCTAGGTTAAAAAGGTTAGGAATTGGTTTTGGTTTTCCATTTCATGGATTCAAAGGCATTAGGAAAGCTAAGGATGAAATCAAGTGTTAAAAATCAAATATTGATGAAAACACTATTCATCATCATCCAAAAGGGTTCGGCCAAAAATGCTTTTTGAGCTATGATGAGAGTTGAATCATAAGCTCTTAGGTTTAGGTAGAGATTGATGATGTGAGTTCAAAGAACTTGGTCTTACCTCAAAAGGATTTTTCTACAATTTCCTATGGATTTTCAAAGTTTTGGATCTAAGAAATTATTTTCATGAAAATGAAGATTGATCTTGAAATAAAGAAAGATTCAAGAAGCTAAGAGATCATAGAAGTGATCTTACCTTGAAATGAAGGAAGATTGCTCAAGGAATCAAGTGAATCCAACAAAAACTCAAGCTTTTCTAGGTGAAAATGGAGTTTTCTCTCAAGAACAACTATGGAGCTTCTAAGGATGAGGGGCTGTGCGAAAATGATGAAGCGAGGGGCTGAGTTCAGCCTCTTAAAAGTTCACTTAAGGGTAAAAAGGTCATTTGCCAAAAGGGTATAATGGTAAAAGTGTAAAAGACTAAGGTTAGGGACATTTTGGTCATTTTGCGTCCAAATATTTCCGAACGTCATGACGACTCTGGCATACTCTCCCAAGTGTCCTGGGATGATGTGATATCAAGATTATTTGTTGGCGAGTCCCGGTAAATCCAAATGTGGCTCCGTTCGTCACCCGATTGAGGATTCCGCCCAAACGAAGGTCAGGAAGTGATTTTTCTGAAATTTTTATGAAATTTAACCAAAACGTATAGAATCGAATTCTAAGACTTATTGTCTCGTTCACGGGTCCATCTGAGGTCTTCTGAGCAGTAAAATCATACTGTCAGTGTAAAAACGCAGACCGGACTCCGTTTGAGTTTTCGACTCAAAACTTAATCATAGCTTCCTACGATATCGTCGAGCATGACTATGGTCTCGGAATATTTTATTTCTATTCCTAAGACCTCGAATAAAATAAAGACATTAAAATACTGAAGAAATAGAAAACGTGAAAAATTGGGGTGTTACATTCCTACCCCTCTTAAAAGAATTTCGTCCTCGAAATTATACGTACCTCTTAGAACAAACTCGGATACTGTTGTTGCATGTCCTCTTCTCTTTCCCAGGTAGCATCACCTGTAGTCTCGTTCCAGATAACTTTGACCAACGCTATCTCCTTCCCTCGCAGTTTCTTTATCCTCCTGTCCTCGATCTTAACCGGCAATGTCTCATAGGTTAGGTTATCCCTTAGTTGTACTGAATCAGACTCTATGCATGACTGGGATCAGGAATATACTTTCGCAATTGCGAAACATGAAAAACATTATGAAGGTTGGATAGAAAAGGCGGTAAAGCTATTTGGTAAGCTACTGGACCTATCCGACGAAGAATTTGATAAGGTCCAATGAATTTTGGAGTGAGTTTTCTGGACTTCAGGACCCTTCCCACCCCAGTCATCAGAGTGACTCTCAAAAACACTTGATCCCCTTCCTCGAACTCAAGTGGCCGACGTCTTTTATCCGCATAACTCTTCTGTCGGCTCTGAGTCGTCCCCATCTTTTCTTGAATTAGTTTCACCGTCTCAGTTGTTTGTTGCACTAGTTCAGATCCTAATGAAGCACTTTCTCCATCTTGGTACCAACACAAAGGTGTTCTGCAACGTCGTCCATATAAAGCTTCGTAGGGTGCCATCCCTATACTCGAATGATAACTGTTGTTGTAGGTAAACTCTATCAACGGTAGGAAATTCTCCCAACTTCCGGCATGTTCCAACACACACGCCCTCAACAGATCTTCTAACAACTGAATCGTCCTTTCCGATTGTCCATCAGTTTGAGGATGGTAAGCCGAACTTAATCGTAACTTCATCCCTAAAGCTTCATGTAAACTTTGCCAAAAACGCGAAGTAAAACGCGGGTCTCTATCCGATATGATACTTAAAGGTACTCCATGCAGTCTCACAATCTCATTGATATAAATCTGAGTAAGCTTTTCCATAGAATACTTGAGATTAATCGGTAGAAAATGAGCTGATTTCGTAAGCCTATCAATTATAACCCAAATGGAATCGTATCCTTTAGGTGTCCTTGGCAAACATGTCACGAAATCCATTGCTATGCCGTCCCATTTCCACTCTGGGATATCCAACGGAAGTAACATTCCAGCTGGCCTCTGATGTTCAACCTTTGCTTTCTGACACACTAAGCAAGATGCCACATAATCGGCTACATCTCTTTTCATGCCTTGCCACCAAAACAACCGCTTCAGGTCTTGGTACATCTTGGTTGACCCTGGGTGCATACTCAACTTGCTTCTATGAGCTTCGTCCAGAATTAACCTCCTTATCTCTAGGTTGTTTGGCACACAAACCCGTTCTCCTCGTCTTAGGATTCCATTTGTTCCTTCTTTGTATTCCGACGTCATCCCTTTCTTTAGATTCCTTCGCTCTTTCTCCAGATACTGGTCGTATACTTGTTTCTCCCGAATCTGATCCATCAGATCACAAGATACCGTAACCATACCTACACATAGTCTTCCTAGCATACTAACCACAGACAGATGCATATCTCTGAACTGTTCCAACAGCTCGTGTTCCTTAACCATCATGGCAGACACATGTAACACTTTTCTACTCAGGGCATCCGCTACCACATTAGCTTTTCCCGGATGATACTGTAACTGGAAATCATAGTCCTTCAAAAATTCCAGCCACCGTCTTTGTCTCATGTTGAGCTCTTTTTGATCGAATAGATACTTCAAGCTCTTATGATCGCTGAAGACATTGAACGTCGAACCATACAAGTAATGCCTCCAAATCTTCAACGCAAAGACTATCGCTGCTAACTCCAGATCATGAGTTGGGTAGTTCTTCTCGTGCACTTTCAACTGTCTCGAGGCATATGCTACCACCTTCCGATTCTGCATCAGAACACAACCTAATCCTTGGTATGAAGCATCACAGTACACTTCAAAAGGTTCGCTTGGATCTGGCAATATCAACACTGGTGATGTAGCTAGCCTCTTCTTCAACTCCTGAAAACTCTGCTCACAGGCTTCAGTCCATTCAAACGCTTTGTCCTTCCTCGTCAATTGGGTAAGAGGTCCTACAATCTTAGAAAATCCCTCAATGAACCTCCGATAATATCCAGCCAAACCCACAAAACTGCGTATCTCAGTCACTGTGGTTGGTCTTTCCCACTCAAGAACTGCTTCGACTTTCGACGGATCTACAGCAATTCCTTCCTTTGAAATTACATGACCCAAAAACTGCACTTCGTTGAGCCAAAACTCACACTTGGACAGTTTTGCATACAATTGTTTCTCTTTCAGAACTTGAAGAACCACACTAAGATGTTCAGCATGTTCTTCCTGGTCTCGCGAATAGATAAGTATGTCATCTATGAAGACAACGACAAACTGATCTAGGTATGGACGAAAGATCCTATTCATATAGTCCATGAATATAGCTGGAGCATTCGTCACACCAAACGGCATCACAAGATACTCATAGTGCCCATAGCGTGTTCGAAACGCTGTCTTCGGTATATCTTCTGCCTTCACACGAATCTGGTGATAACCCGATCGCAAATCAATCTTGGAGAAAACCGCCGCTCCCCTCAACTGATCCATCAAGTCATCTATCCTCGGAAGTGGATACTTGTTCTTAATAGTAACTTTATTCAACTGGCGATAATCCACACATAAACGAGATGTTCCAACTTTCTTTTTCACCAACAGCACAGGAGCTCCCCACGGCAACACACTGGGTCTAACAAATTGCTTCCCCAATAAGTCTACCAACTGTTCCTTCAAGGTTTCCAACTCAGCAGGTGCCATACGATACGGTGCCATAGACACTGGTCCTATTCCTGGCACAAGATCGATCGCAAACTCGATGTCCCGAACTGGCGGCAAACCTGGTACGTCTTCAGGAAAGACTTCCGGAAACTCATTCACGACAGGTATGCGCTCTAAGACTAGCTCGCTCTTGACCTCCAAAGAAGATAGTAACATGTATCCTTGAGCTCCTTCGCTCAAAGAAGCATTTACTTGGTTGGCAGTCAAAAATCCAGAATTCTCACAACTAGGAAAAACTAAGGTTTTATTTGCACAGTCTAACATGATATGATTAGAAGATAACCAATCCATTCCTAAGATTACATCCATTTGCGAAAGAGGCAAACAGATCAAATCAATCAAAAATGTTCTACCTTTAACAGAAATAGAACAGTTCAAACAAACTTTAGCAGTTATAACAGGCTTTGCAGTAGGCGTAGAAATTACCAAATCAAAAGGTAAAGAAGACACAGGTAATCCCAACAGATTCACACAGTCATAGGCAATAAAGGAATGCGTTACGCCTGAATCAAACAGTACAGTTAAGGTTTTACCTCCCATGACACACTGACCTTAGATCAAGTCTTCATTTTGAGAAGCTTCAGCACCTCCCATAGTGTAGACTCTGCCCTTCATCTTAGGCCTTGCAGCTTGGACATTGTTGACAGAATGTTCCAATTTTGGTTGCATGCATTCACGTGAGATATGTCCCAGCTTCCCACACTTGAAGCAGATAATCCCTTTGATCGAACAATCTCCGGTGATGTGATTGCTCTTTCCACACTTCATGCACTTGGTTGGGGCGTTTCCAGACTGACTGAAACTCCCACTACTTCCTCCCGCAGAGCGTTGTTGTCGATCTTGTTGCTTTGCATACGGCTTCCATCCAGATTTGTTGTCTCGACCACCGCTTCCTCTCTGAAACTTGCTCGGTCCAGAACTCAGTACCCGCTTGTCCTTGGGCTCCAAACTCTCGATCAGACGACACTTTTCCATTAGCCTCGGAAAAACAGAAATTTCCAATGGAACTATAGCTCTCTTTAAGTCGATCCTTAGACCTCCTTCAAATTTTCTGCACTTCCACTCCTCTCTTGGGTTGTCCAGAAAGTAATTTGAGAACTTTGCTAGACTATCAAACTTAGCCCCGTATTCAGCTACGGTCATTCCCCCTTGTCTCAGCTGGAGGAACTCCATCTCTTTCTCGTGTCTTGCGCTCGCAGGAAAATACTTCTCCAGGAATTTTCCCTTAAAAGCATTCCAATCCACAGCTTGTTGATCGTGCACCAGCATCTGACGGGCTCCTTCCCACCAGTATTCAGCATCCTCCACCAGCATATAGGTTGCATAGACAACCTTGTCATTCTCAGTACATCTCATCGCTCCAAATATTTTCTCCAGTGTTTGGATCCAGCGTTCAGCCAACTCAGGATTGAATTCACCTTTGAATTGAGGTGGATTCCGACGAAGCAATTCGTCCAGTCCTCTACCTCCGGCAGCTCTTTCGTCACGTTGAACCATAGCAGCAGCCATTTCCCGTATGGCGTTCACAGCAGCAGTCAGGTTTTGAGCAGCCATTGCTACCTTCAAAACCAGAACTGTCAAACTCAAGAACCACAACTAAAGCAAACAACAGAGAAACACACAGAGAACACAACACAAACAAGATAGACCATAACCTACAACCCCAAAAAGACTCGGCCAGCTCTGATACCAAATAATGCAACACCCTTTCCCGAGTGTCACATTCCCGAACGTTTATAAGGCCGAAAATATTTCTTAATGCGGAAAATACGGTTTTTTTTTTTTTTCTTTTCACAAGATGCAATGGGATCTTAGTAAAGGTAAATAATACTAATAACGGACTTAGGTTCGTCATACATTTCTAGAACAATATGCATAATAATTACAGGGACATAAACAGAAAAAGGAATAATGCTATATACAGACATAGGTCTAATGTATAACTGATACAACAAGTACTAGGAGTCGTAGCTCCCCAAAAGTACTACAAAATTGACATAGTCTGGCCGACAACAAAACTAGACCACGAAAGAAGGTCCGCCTCAGGGCTCAAGGAAACTACTGGGCTGAACTATCGTCACGTCCATCTGTTCAAACAGCAACAGCAAGTACCAACAGAAAACATACAGATATGGGTGAGATTCCCATTCATCAACACAACAAAACAGCAGTAGTAAAAACGGACGACCCACCGGGTAACAGCGTACCCAACATGCTTACAGAATTCTCAATGTCAAACATATTAAGCAGTTGACAGCGTAATATAAGGTATTCTTAAACTAGTACAGCGATCAGTAAATGTAAACATCAATAGCTATGCAATGCAATGCAATGTAGATGACTCAATGTCAATGTCACTGGGTACTACTCTGACCCCTACTCCATGGAGCTAACAAAACGTCGGAGAGAGTGAATGGGAGGACATGTTCCGTGCGCGCCAGCCTTGGGCAAGATGCTACAACATTCGTAACGTGCACGTTTCTGGCTTTTACGGAAACACTCTCGACCAAACATGAAAAGTACGGCATCTAGTAGAGGATATCAGTGTATTGCACGGATTTGCCACGACACAGAAGAGCTACCAACTGGCCACATGTCAGCCCTTCCAACCCTGATACCTCCGAAAAGACCATTGAAGATCGTCACCGTAAGATTCGCACCCGCATCAAGGTGTAAGCTCAACTCCTAGGCTCAAGGCCTTACGACTATGCAAATGTAATGCCAATGCTTACACAAAGCAGATGCGATCAAGCAATGTCTATCCCCTGGATAAACCTCGAAGTCTACTAAGGCTCTTTTCCTTAGGAACTATACGCGTCTTTTGAAAAACAAAACCTTTATCCACCGGATAAATCTCGTGATTCCTCCGAGATCGAGTCATCACAAGACTGAAACAATTGAACGACTGATCGGGATCCGAATCACCGGTCCGTCATCGAACTACTGTTTCAAAACCCAAAACGTTTGTAAAACAGAACAACTTCTCAATTGAAACTCATTTGATTTGAAACAATTTTTGAAACGCTTACTTACTCTATTTTTAGCATTTTCTGAACATGGAATTCGCTTAGCGAAATTGATACAATAATGCCTCTTTTGGAACTCCTCTGGATCGCTCGGCGAGACATAAATCGCATAGTGAAATATATTGAATTCGCTTAGCGAATATGAATTCGCTTAGCGCAAGTTCAGATGGTTACACCACTTTGGAAACACCTCTGGATCGCTCGGCGAAACAGAATTCGTGTAGCGAAATTTCATTTTCTTCGCTTAGCGAGTATAACTTCGCTTAGCGAAATGGAGGTGGTTATACCTCTTTTGGAGACTTCTCTGGATCGCTCAGCGAGACGTAATTCGCGTAGCGAAACTCGTTTGGTTAGCTTAGCGAATATGAATTCGCTTAGCGAAAGTGAGGCAGTGATGCCCAACTTAGACTTTCCCTGTTTTCGCTTAGCGAAAGTAAATTCGCTTAGCGAAAAGTTGCCTTAAAACAAGACATCAACCTTAGGGAACCATTTTGATTTTTCTTCATGAAACCACTTCGTTTCTCATTTTGAGTCACTTGATTAACTATATGGACTAAGGATAAGGTATAAAACATATTTCACTTTGGTGAAAGCACTTTGAGATTTAATTCCATTTAAAGTCACTTAGGGTTTTTCTTTGGAAAACACAAGTTATTGAAAACACTTTCTTTACATCAAAACTTGACTTGTCCAAGAACTATTCATATCCTTCCTTTCCTCAAGGTCATGGCTAATAGCCAACTAGGAATCAATGTGAAGTTTTACTTCATCAACCAATCAAAGTATGGCTCACAATACTTACACAATCATGATAACCATAATACACATTACTACATCATAATCAAACATCCAAGCCATCACACATTATGGTCTCATAATCAACAATAAAAGTCCATACTTGATCTAGTGATCAAAGTAGGTTTTTCAACATACATGGAAATGATTTTCATTTAATCATATCTTCATCAACATATGTTAAAGCACACTACAACATACTCAAGCATAAACTCATCATGACAATCTTGTTCTCCAAGAGAACTTAACAAAACTTAACATATAAAAGTGAACCCAAACTAAAGGGTTTCACCCACACATAAAATTAAACAACCATTCTCAATACCACCATCTTGGTGTGATGAGGTTCTTCTCCCCATACCTGTTGATGAGCAGATTCCCGAATCAAAGTCGGTTGATCGGTTTGTGAACCTCCTGATAATCGTCAACAACTACAACAACACAACAACCAACATTAAACAACAATCAAAACCAATCTCAACTATCCTAACAAAGAGGATTTCGGCCACCCTAGGTTAAAAAGGTTAGGAATTGGTTTTGGTTTTCCATTTCATGGATTCAAAGGCATTAGGAAAGCTAAGGATGAAATCAAGTGTTAAAAATCAAATATTGATGAAAACACTATTCATCATCATCCAAAAGGGTTCGGCCAAAAATGCTTTTTGAGCTATGATGAGAGTTGAATCATAAGCTCTTAGGTTTAGGTAGAGATTGATGATGTGAGTTCAAAGAACTTGGTCTTACCTCAAAAGGATTTTTCTACAATTTCCTATGGATTTTCAAAGTTTTGGATCTAAGAAATTATTTTCATGAAAATGAAGATTGATCTTGAAATAAAGAAAGATTCAAGAAGCTAAGAGATCATAGAAGTGATCTTACCTTGAAATGAAGGAAGATTGCTCAAGGAATCAAGTGAATCCAACAAAAACTCAAGCTTTTCTAGGTGAAAATGGAGTTTTCTCTCAAGAACAACTATGGAGCTTCTAAGGATGAGGGGCTGTGCGAAAATGATGAAGTGAGGGGCTGAGCTCAGCCTCTTAAAAGTTCACTTAAGGGTAAAAAGGTCATTTGCCAAAAGGGTATAATGGTAAAAGTGTAAAAGACTAAGGTTAGGGACATTTTGGTCATTTTGCGTCCAGATATTTCCGAACGTCATGACGACTCTGGCATACTCTCCCAAGTGTCCTGGGATGATGTGATATCAAGATTATTTGTTGGCGAGTCCCGGTAAATCCAAATGTGGCTCCGTTCGTCACCCGATTGAGGATTCCGCCCGAACGAAGGTCAGGAAGTGATTTTTCTGAAATTTTTACGAAATTTAACCAAAACGTAGAGAATCGAATTCTAAGACTTATTGTCTCGTTCACGGGTCCATCTAAGGTCATCTGAGCAGTAAAATCATACTGTCAGTGTAAAAACGCAGACCGGACTCCGTTTGAGTTTTAGACTCAAAACTTAATCATAGCTTCCTACGATATCGTCAAGCATGACTATGGTCTCGGAATATTTTATTTCTATTCCTAAGACCTCGAATAAAATAAAGACATTGAAATACTGAAGAAATAGAAAACGTGAAAAATCGGGTTGTTACAGGGTGTGGGAGAGGTGATGGGAGGGGTAGGAATGTCCAAAAAATCTCACTTAAGGGCAAAATGGTCTTTTCACACAAGGGTAAAATGGTAAATGTGAAAAATATCAGGGGCATTTTGGTCTTTTCTTGTCCAGATATTTTGAACGACATCGTGATGCTAGTACGCCTTCCTAGGTGATGTGACCTGATGTGACTTCAAGATTATCCATTAGCGGGTCCCGGTAAATCCCTATCCAGCTCCGTTCGTCACCCGGTTTGAGGTTTTGCCCGAATAACTTATATTATTCCGCTTTTTAGTGCGAAAGACCAATTTTAGCAAAAATATAGGAAATTCGATTCTTAGCCTAACTTTTTCGCTCACGAGGCAAAATTAGGTTTTCTGATCAGTAAAATCTTCCTGTAAGTGAAAATGCAGACCGGGCTCCATCTGAATTTTCAACCCAAAATTTAACCGTAGCTCCCTACGATAGTGTAGAGTATAAATATGACTTTGGTTTATCCAAAATCATTTTCTAAGTCTCGGATAAAATATAAACATATTTATATAATTCACTGATCTTAGAAGGCACCGAAAATCGGGGTGTTACACGCGAGCCATTCAATTTCATGTGGAAGAAATTATCAGCACACATTCGTATGATATACAAGACCATATTATAATATGCATGCATCGTATGCCTTACAAATGCTCGAAACTGTTACCGCTTAAGAAAACTCGCGTATCGAACACTCTACCCAACTTCTAAGTATAGTTAATACCTAATGCGGGTTCAACTAGACACGGCCAAAAATCACAACTTAACCAAAACAGTCCTTGATTAAGAATCTAACTGCTCTGACACCATAAAATAAGACAGCCCCTCCTCAGAGGTCCCATTAGTAACCCGAACTCGACTTCTTAACGTTTCAGCGTAGCGTGATTTATAAAAGTGCGGAATTATTTAAAACAACCAACACTGATACCACGATTATATATCAAATACATATAAAAGAATTTGCTCCATCAGCAGAGCCTACATCCACATCGACTATCTCAGAGTACGCAATTAATAACCTATATAACTGAAAGTATGGCAAACCAATAAAATACATACGACTTCCTCTCCTGGCTCCAAAAATACATTTCGCTCAAACCGGCCATAACAACACCAAGACTGTCTACCCAACCACGACTCTAACGTATATGGTAGTCAGGCTCGTATACACTATTCTTCGCTGAGGGTAGTCAGTCTCCGAGAGACGGTCGTCCTCTGCATAGAGCAACTCAAAGTCTCCCAGCACTGGGATCCATGGCACTCCCGCCAGCATCAGGTTCAACAGGTATGCCATCCATCTCCTTTGGAAAATCCTCAATAGGATCTTCTCGTTCGATCGGGAATAAATAAAATACCGCATAGAGAAATACGGGGATAAGAAACAGCAATACATCATAAATAGGGAAACAACTATAAAATAAGCTATGTAGATAGCAACATACAACATCACAACAGTATCAAGCAATCACTCCCCAAGTTCTTCTCTCTTAGCTACTGTCTATGACACTCATGCAACTGACGACTATATGGATGCGATCACGACGCGGCATCCCCAACAGATCAAGATGTCTTATTCATCTCAGTGCCACCCCCGTATTTCAAGGTCCAGCCAACAGCCCTCTGGATCAACTCGTCTCATGGGTATGACATATTCCCCCACCCACAGGCCAGGTCGAAATATTCGCCCATCAATAACGTAACTTACGGTAAAGACAAATCCCCTCGCCCGCAGGCCAGGTCGGGACATTCGCCTGTTCACTACTAATGGGTACGATCATCATCCCGCAGGCAAGATCGATCGCCTGTACGCCAAAACAGTGATGAACAACAACGATGCAACATGAACCTGACCGACTCATCCGGGGATTGACAACTTTGTGTCTCAACCACAACTCATACACAACTACGACCAAATTTCTCCGGTACCACCGGATATCAACTTTATATCTCAACATCAACATATCAACAAGATCTCTAGGTTGAGCACTACAACATAAATATGCTCACCAAATGTTCATCTTCCAACTTATTAGAAATTACTGTCTATCTCTACTCATACAACAATAATCACAACATCATATCATCAACAACCATAATCAGGCTCGGTAATCATATTCGTTATATTAAATACTCATGTAAGCATATCAACTGATCAACTCATAGATAAATATTTAAGTAACCCTAAGCATGTTAATAGGCACAACATACATATCACATATGTCATACTAAGCATACTAACAACCAGCATACAACCTCGACATCGCATATATTCAACCTATCGGCCACTCGACCACTAGTAGTGTTTAGTTCGCCCTACGCATATCAATTTAAATTATTTTAATCTTGCCTCCCCAACGATATCGTGGTTCTTTCCCCCACCTGAATAGTTTTCCCACGTGCTTCCCCAGGCAACCCCGACTGTGACTCCGCAATTGCGATTGCACACGCTTTAGAACGATCGAACACGGTCTGATCCTTCACAACAAATCACAACCAGAAATTAATACAACCCAATCAAAACCTCTCTATTCATATGACTAGTTCGGCCCCTTTTTAGTAAAATAGACTAGAGTTGTTAAAACTTCACTAACTTTCGGATTAATGATCCTTAAGCATGATTAAGACATAATCAATGATTACTTGTCAAAGAATTGGATCGAAACCCCTTCAACCAACCAAGATAGGGCTCGGCCATCCCTTAGAAAAGTAGGTTAGAGATGTCTAAAAATTCCTAACTCTTGGATCAATGATCCTTAAGCATACGTCACACTAAATCAAGTCTTTTACTCAAAAACTTTGAAGCAAAACTCATCATTTCATGAGGTATAGGTTTCGGCCATTCATACCTATATGAGCTAGGGAAATCTCTTGGCTCCATGCTCTTGGATAATGAAAGAGGATGATGATACTAGCTCATTGAAATTGGTTTGACATTAAAAGGATTTTTCTACAATTTTCTATGAATTTATGAATTTTAAGCTTCAACTTGAACAAAAGCTTGAAAACAAAAGATTCAGTGGAGGATACGGAGATTAAGAGGTCAAATGTGCATTTAATACCTCCTAGATGATGAAGGTGCATGAGCTCGTCAACTTTCCATCACGAAGGTTCCTGAAATTTCTTAAAGAAATGGAGAGAAAGTGAAGATGAAAATGAAGTGAAGGTGAAGAAATGGTGAATGGTGTATTTGATGAAGGTGGGGCGTGGGAGAGGCGAAGGGAGGGGTAGGAATGTCCAAAAAATTTCACTTATGGGCAAAATGGTCTTTTCACACAAGGGTAAAATGGTAAATGTGAAAAAGATCAGGGGCATTTTGGTCATTTCGTGTCCAGATATTTTAAAACGTCATCAGGACGCTGGCGCGCCTTCCTTGGTGATGTGACCTGACGTGACTTCAAGATTATCCGTTAGCGGGTCCCGGTAAATCCCTATCCAGCTCCGTTAGTCACCCGGTTCGAAGTTTCGTCCGAATAACTTTTATTGTTCCACTTTTTATTACAAAAGACTAATTTTAGCAAAAATGTAGGAAATTCGATTCTAAGCCTAAATTTTTCATGCACGAGTCATAATTAGGTTTTCTGATCAATAAAATCTTACTGTTAGTGAAAATGCAGACCGGGCTCCATCTGAATTTTCAACCCAAAATTTAACCATAGCTCCGTACGATAGTGTAGAGTATGAATATGACTTTGATTTATCCAAAATCATTTTCTAAGTCTAGGATAAAATATAAACTTATTTATAAAATTTATCGATCTTAGAAGGCACTGAAAATCGGGGTGTTACACGCGAGCCATTCAGTTTCATGTGGAAGAAATTATCAGCTAACATTTGTAAGACATAGAAGACCATATTATAATATGCTTGCATCATATGCCTTACATATGCTCGAAACCGTTACCTCTTAAGAAAACTCGCGTATCGGACACTCTACCCAACTTCTAAGCATAGTTAATACCCAATGCGGGTTCAACTAGACACGGCCAAAAATCACAACTTAACCAAAGCAGTCCTTGATTAAGAATCTAACTGCTCTAATACCATAAAATGAGACAGCCCCTCCTTAGAGGTCCCATTAGTAACCCGAACTCGACTTCTTAACATTGTAGCGTGGCGTGATTAATAAAAGTACGGAATTATTTAAAATAATCAACACTGATACCACGATTATATATCACATGCATATAAAAGTATTGGCTCCATTAGTAGAGCCTACATCGACATCGACTATCACAGAGTACGCAATTAATAACCTATATAACTGAAAGTATGGCAAACAAATAAAATACATACGACTTCCTCTCCTGGCCCCAATCACATTTCAATCAAACCCATATATTAGCCATAGCAACACTAAGACTGTCTACCCAACCATGACTCTAATGTATACGGTAGTCAGGCCCGTATACACTATTCTTCACTGAGAGTAGTCAGTCTCCGAGAGACGGTCGTCCTCTGCATAGAGCAGCTCAAAGTCTACCAGAACAGGGATCTAAGGCACTCCCGCCAGCATCAGGTTCAACAGGTATGCCATCAATCTCCTCTGGAAACTCCTCAATACGATCTTCTCGTACGATCGAGAATAAATAAATTACCGCATAGAGAAATACAGGGATAATAAACAACAATATATCATAAATAGGGAAACAGCTATAAAATAAGCTATGTATATAGCAACATACAGCAGCACAACAGTATCAGGCAATCATCTCCCCAAGTTCTTCTCTCTTAGCTACTGTCTCTCACACTCATGAAACTGACGACTATATGGACGCGATCACGACGCGACATCCCCAACAGATCAAGATGTCTCGTTCATCTCAGAGTCACCCTCGTAATTCAAGGTTGAGCCAACAGCCCGCTGGATCAACTCGAGTCATGGGTACGACATATTCCCCCGCCCGCAGGCCAGGTCGGAATATTCGCCTGTCAACAACGAAACTTATGGTAAAGACATATCCCTCCGCCCGCAGGCCAGGTCGGGACATTCGCCCGTTCACGACTAATGGGTATGATCATCTCCCCGCAGGCAAGATCGATCGCCCGTATGCAAACACAGGGATGAACAACAACGATGCAACTTGAACCTGATCGACTCATCTTGGGATTAACAATTTTGTGTCGCAACCACAACTCATACACAACTACGACCAACTTTCTCCGGTATCACCGGATATCAACTTTATTTCTCAACTTCAACAGATCAACAAGATCTCTAGGTTGAGTACTACGACAAAATATCCTCAAGATCCTCACCAAATGTTCATCTTCCAACTGATTAGAAATTACTGCCTATCTCTACTCATGCAACAATAATCACAACATCATATCATCAACAACCATAATCAGGCTCGGTAATCATATTCGTTATATTAAATAATCATGCAAGCATATCAACTGATCAACTCATAGATAAATATTTAAGTAACCCTAAGCATGTTAATAGGCACAACATACATATCACATATGTCATACTAAGCATACTAACAAACAGAATACAACCTAGACATAGCATATAATCAACTTATAGGCCACTCGACCACTAGTAGGGTTTAGGTCGTCCTACGCATATCAATATAAATTATTTTAATCATGCCTCCCCGACGATATTATGGTTCTTTCCCCCACCTGAATAGTTTTCCCGCGAGCTTCCTTTGGCAACTCCGACTGTGGCTCCGCAACTGGCGATTGCACACGCTTTAGAATGATCGAAAATGGTCTGATCCTTCACAACAAATCACAACCAGAATTAATACAATCCAATCAAAACCCCTCTAATTCATATGACTAGTTCGGCCCCTTTTTAGCAAAGTAGGCTAGAGTTGTTAAAACTTTACTAACTCTTGCATTAATGATCCTTAAGCATGATTAAGACATAATCAATGATTACTTGTCAAAGATTTGGCTCAAAACCCCTTCAACCAACCAAGATAGGGTTCGGCCATCCCTTAGAAAAATAGGCTAGAGATGTCTAAAAATTCCTAACTCATGGATCAATGATCCTTAAGCATACATCACAATAAATCAAGTCTTTGACTCAAAAACTTTGAAGCAAAACTCATCATTTCCTGAGGTATAGGTTTCGACCATTCATACCCATATGAGCTAGGGATCTTTTTGTTACGTGCTCTTGGATAATGAAAGAGGATGATGATATTAGCACATAGAAATTGGTTCGACATTAAAAGGATTTTTCTACAATTTCCTATGAATTTTTGACGTTTAAGCTTCAACTTGAACAAAAGCTTCAAAACACAAGATTTAGTGGAGGAATATGGAGATTAAAAGGTCAAATGAGTATTTCACACCTCCTAGATGATGAAGGTGAATGAGCTCCTCAACTTTCCTTCACAAAGGTTCTTGAAATTTCTTAAAGAAATGGAGAGAAAATGAAGAAGAAAATGAAGTGCAGGAGAAGAAATGGTGAATGGTGTATTTGATGAAGGTGGGCCATGGGAGAGGTGAAGGGAGGGGTAGGAATGTCCAAAAATTTTCGCTTAAGGGCAAAATGGTCTTTTCACACAAGGGTAAAATGGTAAATGTGAATAAGATCAAGGGCATTTTGGTCTTTTCGTGTCCAGGTATTTTAAAACGTCATCATGACGTTGGCACGCCTTCCTAGGTGATGTGACCTGATGTGACTTCAAGATTATCCGTTAGCGGGTCCCGGTAAATCCCTATCCAGCTCCATTCGTCACCCGGTTTGAAGTTTCGTCCGAATAACTTATATTATTCCGCTTTTTAGTGCGAAAGACCAATTTTAACAAAAATGTAGTAAATTCGATTCTACGCCCTAATTTTTCGTTCACGAGTCAAAATTAGGTCTTCGGATTAGTAAAATACTACTATCAGTGAAAAACATAAACCGTACTCCGTCTGAGTTTTCGATCCCAAATTTAACCATAACTCCCTACGATAGCATAGAGCGTGAATGTGGTCTTAGTTTATTTAATTTCCTTCTCTGAACCTCAGATAAAATTATAAACCCATTTATATAATTTACTGAAATTAGAAAGCATGAAAATCGGGTATTACAAAGAATATGAAGATGGAAGGATCAAATGAAGAGTTCATACCTCTTAGGGGGATGAAGGTGAGTGAGATTATCAAATTTGTTTCCCAAAAGCTCTTGAAGATTCTTAAGAAAAAGAGAGAGAAAGTGAAGGAAGAAAGTGAAGTTGAAGAAGAAAGAAGTGAACTTGTGTTTCTATGAAGAGGGGGCGTGGGAAAGAGAAAGGGAGGGCAAGGAAGTCCACAAAATTTCATTTAAGGGTAGAAAGGACTTTTCTCCCAAGGTTAAACAGTAATTAGGAAAAAGGTCATGGGCATTTTAGTCTTTTCGCGTCCAAATATTTTCAAACGTCATCATGACACTAGCCCGCCTTCCTAGGTGATGTGACTTCATGTTTATCCATTATTGGGTCCCGGTAAATCCGAATTCGGCTCCATTCGTCACCCAATTCAAGATTTCGCTCGAATAACTTATATTATTTCGATTTTTAGTGCGAAAAACCAATTTTATCAAAAAGGTTAGAAATTCGATTCTAAACCTAACTGTTTCATTCACGAGTCAAAATTAGGTAATCTTACTATCAGTGAAAACGCAGACCGGGCTCCGTTTAAGTTTTTAACCCAAAATTTAACTGTAGCTCTCTACGATAGCGTAGAGTTGAATATAACTTCGGTTTATCCTAAATCATTTTCTAAAACTCAGATAAAATATAAACACATTTATATAGTTTACCGGTCTTAGAAAGCGTAAAAAATCGGGCTGTTACAGTACCCCTGCACCTAACCCTGCACCAGCCCCGGCAACTAAGACTAGTTCATTGCCTTCTCTTCCTCACCTCAACCAATCACTATCACACCTCCTTCTAGTTTTATTCGTCCATGAGGAATGAGATTCAAAACTACTGCTATAAATAGACCACCCAGAAAGAGAATCGAAAGGTCAGCTCAGATAGACCGCATTGCCCTTTCTCATACTACCTCTGACACACCTGCTTTGACATGTCCATCTCAAACACCAACCTTCCACACTTCACCAGAAACCACTCCCACCCAACATGAACCAAACCTACAACACTGAAACCTTACCACCCTCTCCACCCCAAACACAAACCAATAAACCACCATCACCACCATACAACTCACCCACCCACTTCTTCTCTAATGAACAAAGAGGATTTAGTGATGACCAACCTCCTTCCCCACCAACACAGGTCCCTGCAACTGTTGGCGTTTCTCACGTCTTCCAGACTATTCTGCCAGCTTTTTTCTCTGAATCTTCTAGGGAAACTAAGAGTCCAGTGACTGCACAAAATGAAGAGGCCTTGGTGGCCATAACTGAAGCTTTTGGTCAAGCTTCACTTCATTTTTCTAAGTCTACTGAAGATCAAGTGGCTGACTCCACTGGGTTTCAAGCAGATGAAAGACCAGCTGACAAAGATCATGTTGATGAAGAAGTTCAAGAAGATGCAAGATCTGTTGAGTAAACTATTGAAGTAGCATCGGATCATGCTGTTTTTGAGAAAACAGTGGAGTTGAATCTTAGTGACGATGAAGAAGTTTCTACTTTTTCCAGATCTATGCCTGCTCAAGCTGAAGAAGATCCTCCTTCTCAACCTTAAGGTCTTATTGGAGAGAGTATTGACTTCTTAGTAGATAGAGTCACTAAGAGAGTCAATCATGCTATGAATCAGAGGATGGATAAGTTGATAGACTTCCTTCAAAGAGCCTTCCTTCATATCCCTCCTCCACCCCTTCCTCCCTCTTGAGTCTTAGTTCCTAAACATCGTAGTTTTCTTTCTTTTTGTTTTTAAGTCTACTGACAATGATGCCCTTTATCCCCATTCTTTTGTCTGATGACAAACAGGGGAGAAAAGTTGGAAATGAAAATTTTGACTTGAATCAGTTTTATAAACACACACACACACACACACACAGATATATATATATATATATATATATATATATATATATATATATATATATATATATATGAAGTTGTTTATTATAATCTCTCTGTGTATATTTGTTTTATGTCTTACACTTTGATATGTGTTTGTTTTATTCTAAGTTATGGCATCTACACTTAGCCATTACTGTCTAATTTAAAATTGGACATCTATATAAAGATATGCATAATCTTAGGGGGAGCTTTTGCTCTTTAGAAAACCTTTTCAAAACAAATTTTAATAATGTTTGTCATCATAAAAAAGAGAAAGATTGTTAGAACCAAAACAGTGATGGTTTATGACCCCTCAAAGTTTCAATGATTAACAAAATTATTAAGTGCTTATTTGAAATACGTTAAGTCCAGTGGTCACTAATCTATAAGGTCAAAAAGCCTTCATCTTGTTTTGACTACAGATGAACTCAGACAAAACATTAAGTTTCAACGTCCAATGAGCTATATGATATGTAAGAATCATACTGGACTAAAAGCATAAGTGTTTCAAGGTCAAGTATTGGCGTCCAATGTACAAATCATGTGCTCACCAAGTTACGTCCAACAAAGTCTTTGGACTAAATTTTCTCTCTCTAAAGGATAAGTTTTTATGCATCCAATAGACACACATCTGGTTTATCTTTTGAGTCCAATATCATTATATTATTGGTGCGTCCACTAACATCCACTACAAGAATAGTGCCTATTACCGAAGGTCATTTACCGAGGGGCATGACTCCGTCGGTAATATTTCCTTTACCGACAGATATTTCCGTCAGTAACATGAGAAATTCAAAACGCCACATATTACCGACGGATTAGCCATCGGTAAAGAAAAAAGAGAGTACCGACGGTCATATCCGTCGATAACTTTGGCGCACTAAACTGCGAAAATTGCGCGGGAGGCTTACCGACGGAAAAACTCGTTAGTAATATCTTTTTTCATTACCGATGATGTATCCGTCGGTAATGTGTTGGAAGTTTTCGACGGATTATCCGTCGGTAAGTCTAATTTTAAATACGCAAACCTAACTTGCATTACCGACGATTTATTCCGTCGGTAATGTTCAACAAATTTACCGACGGATTATTCCGTCGGTAATTTCTAATTTTGTATAAGCGCCAGCTCCCCCTTCCCCCATTTCACTTTCCCCCATTTCCCTGAAACCCTTCCCCCTTCTTACCCCACCATCGTGCCACCACCGTTCCCATCAACTGCCACCACTGCCACCACCCCATCCCACTGTCCCTCGTTCTCCCTCTCTCGCTATCCCATTCTCTCTCTCTCTCTTTCTCTCTCTTTCTCCCTTTCACTCTCTGATCTTTCTCCCTGGTTCCCCTTTCTTTAGCCGCCACCACCACCGTTGAATCGCCACCACCCTTTAACTGGCACCACCCCTACCGTTGTCCACCTCTCTCTGACTCACAGGACCACCACCACCTTTTTGCATCACTGTTTGTACCACCACCACCACTGTGCCAGGTATGGAACCCACTCAATTTCCAATTTCTATAACTGTTGGTTTATTTTCATAGGTTAATGTTGGTTTATTTCAATTTCATTTTTTAGTTTACTGCCGTCGTCGTTGCTACCCGCTACTATCATATTGTTGCGCTGCCGCCATTACCGGTTCCCCTCTCTGTTCATTGTATATGATTTTTTTTTTGCTGGGTTTATGTGTATGATTCCGTTTCTTGTTGGGATTAGATTGGATTTTGTGAATTAAATTGGGAATGAGGATTCTGGGTTGTATGTTGTATGATATTGATTTCAGTTGAATTTTTTTATGTTGTATGATATTTTGATTATGAGTGATTGTATGTTACTTTAAATACTGTAAATAATATTATGGAAAATGCTTGCACATGGTGTAGTGCCTGAATTGGAAAAATAATTAAAATACATACTGGAAAAGATCAAGGGTTTTCCTCCCATGTACCTGCAACGATGAGGAAGTGGATGCAACAATAGCTCGTGATGCTCGATGAACCATGAATGGAAAATCGACCATGGGTGAAAAATTGTTAACTAACCTGGGTATCTAAAAAACAAATTGGACAAATATTCTAGTAATCCAGACTAGTTTAATGGATTATACCTTGGCACATAAGACTTAAAACAAAAAATGAAAAATATGCGACTGAGAAGACTAAATAACATTTAAATAAATAATATTTTAGTAATTAAATGAAAAACACAAATGAGACAAATATTCTAGTTTAATATATTATACCTTGACACATAATACTTAAAACAAGATATGAAAAATAAGTGGGAAGAATAAATAACATTTATATAATTAATATTTTAGTAATTAAATGAAAACACTACAGAAGGGACAAATGTTCTAGTTTAATGGATTATACCTTGCCACATAAGACTTAAAACAAAACAAATGAAAAATAATCTATAGATTTTATATGAATTAATGTGAATTAAATAAGAGGATTAAATAATTAATATGAATTAAATAAGAGAATTAAATAATATTTAAATAGTTAACTAAATTGATTAAATAATTAAAAAATTTAAAATAAATAATTAAACCATAAAACTGATAATATGAATTATATTTAACATTTAAAAATTTAAAATCATTATAAAGCCTTGATATAAGTCTCATAAAACTTAACAAAAATCAAATCACCAATAAAAATTTAAAATTACATTTGCCTTGATTAATGTATGAAATCAACTTTAGATAAATAGTTTCTTTATCGATATTGAATAAAATTACTTTGGTGTTTGTTTGCCAATTTCTTCAATCTTTATACACTTCATGTTGCTAAAGTGAAGGGATTTTACTAGTCCCCATGCATTTTATTTTCTTGTACGTATTTGAGCAAAACCTTAGTTTTCCGTTTGAGGATCAATATTATTGAGCACGTGTACTTTTTCAAGGTACCGCTCGTTGTATTGAATCTTGAATTGTCCAACAGTTTGGGAAGATACTTTTTTGTCACTCGTATAATAGTTATTTTTTACTTCTCATGTGTTATACTTGATAAAATTTCGATCTGACACATTTCCACTTGTTCTTTGGGTGCATACTTGGCCGCGGTCAAGTTGTGTACTTAGAGACCAAAGGGAAATGCTGCCAAAATTTCGTCAAGTATAAGACGCGAGAAGTAACGAATAACTAATATACGAGTGTCAGAAAAGTTTCTTCTCGAATGGGATTGGGCCATACCAATTAATGAATGGGGAGCATGTCATATTATTTAAGAAGTCGTGTTGCCAGAGTTGCATGTATAAATTTTCTTCGTTGTTTGGACATGCAGAATATGGATCGTCGTCCTTCGAATTGTAGTTGGGTGTATGATAGGTGTTATAAGGGTAGAAAGGGTCTGAAACAATCTCTTGTAGATGGGGTTGAAGAATTTGTTACCAAAGCTCGTCAGCAGCACTGGTATATCAGTGAGGGGAAAATTAGATGCCCGTACGTTAAATGTGATTGTACAAAGATTTTGAAGGATGAAGTTGTGAAGGTCCACCTTTATATAGTTGGCTTCAAGCCTGATTACTGGATTTGGACTGATCATGGTGAAGAGTTGCCAAATTTTGATTTAGCGGTTAACGATAGTTGTGTGGGTGCTTCTAGCAGTGGTGCAGACGTCAACATTGGTGAACATTTTGCCTCAATGCAGACTCTCATGCAGCATGAGACATTTGAAGCGCATGAGATAGATAACATGGAAGAACCTCCAAAAGATGATGCTGAAAGATTTTATTATCTGCTGGTAGAGACAAATAAGTCGTTGTTTGAAGGGGCTAGGGACTCTTCAATGTGTGTGAGGCTTTTAGCTTGCAAGTCCAATATTTTTTTTGTTTCTGAGCAATGTTTGGATTATTTTACGAAAATGCTTTTGCACGTAACACCTATTAAAGGGAATTTACCTGAAAGGTATTGTGATGCCAAGAGGTTAGTGTCAAAGCTGGGGTTGGAGGCTGAGAGGATTGACTGTTGCGTGAACGGGTGCATGTTGCATTATGATAATGAATACGGTATAAATGATGTGTCATTAGTTGAATGCAAATTTTGTCATGCGTCGAGGTATAGTGACCGCAACAATCAGACTGGTAACCACAAACTAGTTCCATTGAAGGCGATGTTCTACTTGCCAATAATTCCAAGATTACAGAGAATGTTTGCATCAATTCAAACTGCAGGTGAAATGACATGGCACCATGAGAACAAAAGAAGTTCGGGCGTGTTACGTCATCCGTCTGATGGCGAAGCTTGGAAGCACTTTGATCGGACACATTCTAATATCGTCGCCGATCTGCGAAATGTACGACTTGGGTTATGCTCTGATGGTTTTACCCTATATATTCAAGCGTCAGCTTCGACTTATTCTTGTTGGCTAGTGATTGTTACTCCGTACAATCTTCCCCCTGAAATTTGTATGACAAATGTCAATGGAATTAATGGCAAAATCTCTTGTCATTAAAATAGCTATGCAATTGCACATTTTGTAACTGTTATTCTCTCCATAAATAGGATATCACAGCTGTAGGTGTAAATGTTATTCTCTTCTTAATTACGATAAATGTATATATGTCAGTTAGCTAATATTTTGGGCTGAGAATCAACTTATTAGCTTGTAATTAAATACTATTTATATGAGAATTCTCCAAGAGGAGAACACAGTTTTTGGCCTACATGTTTCTGCATTTGACATGGTATCAGTCTGGCTACGGTCCTAGCCAAGTCATTTCTCTCTTGTTTTCCAGCCTAGTTCCAGATTTCACTATTCTTGCCCCTCTATCTTGTCTCGGTTCTGTCCTAGTTCATCTCTAGTTCTTGTTTTCCTAGTCCAGTTTTGTATCTTCGTCATGTCTTCCGAAAAATATGATGTCTTGTTAGTTCGCCTTAATAGCAAGAACTACTCGGCCTGGGCATTTCAGTTCCAGATATTTGTCAAAGGAAAAGATCTTTGGGGTCACGTTGATGGTAGTGCTTCGCTCTTGATAGAGACAAACAGAAGGATGAACACGCCAAATGGGAGGTCAAAGATGCTCAAGTCATGGCGTGGATCATAGGTTCTGTTGATCCCAACATCGTCCTAAACCTTCGACCTTTTAAGACGACAGCACAAATGTAGGCCTACTTGAAGAAAATCTATAGTCAAAACAACACTGCTCGAAGATTTCAGTTTGAACATGACATAGCCATTTTTCAACAGGATAGTCTCTCCATCTCTGATTTTTATTCTCATTTCATGAATTTATGGGCTGAATATACTAATATAGTTTATGAAAAACTGACTTCTGAAGGCCTAACTTCAGTGCAATCAGTTCATGACACAACAAAACGGGATCAATTTCTTATGAAATTGAGATCTGATTTTGAAGATATTCGGTCCAATCTCACGAATAGAGACCCTGTACCATCATTGGATGCATGCCTGAATGAGTTGTTGCGTGAAGAGCAACGTCTTCTCACACAGTTCACCATTGAACAACATAAATCAGTTGCTATTCCAATGGCATATGCAGCACAAGGTAACCCAAGAAGCCGCGACATGAGTGTTGTTCAATGTTTCTGTTGCAAAGGATTTGGACATTATGCTTCAAACTGTCCAAAAAAATTCTGCAGTTACTGCAAGAAGGATGGGCATATTATTAAAGAATGCCCAACAAGACCACCAAAGCGATCTGCAACAGCTTTTACAACCGTGGTTGGTTCCTCCACTCCTAGCAGTTCTGCCAATACAGCAGTTGTCCAACACATTGCTCCTCCTCCTGTTCAAACTTTGACTCCTGAAATTGTTCAACAAATGATCGTTTCAGCCTTTCCTGCTTTGGGATTCTCAGGTAAACCTTTTTCTATATCTTCACCTCGGTACTTTGATTCTAGGGCTTCCAATCATGTGACCAACAATGCCCAATTCCTCACTAATATCATCAAATATTATGGAAATCTCAACATTCATACTGTTGATGGAAATTCTTTGCCTATCATAGCAACCAGTGATATTTCTTCATCTTTAACTGATGTTTTTGTCTCTCCTGGCCTTACTAGTAATCTCATTTCTGTGGGTCAGTTAGTTGACAATGATTGTCGAGTAGAGTTCTCAAAATCTGGTTGTCTTGTGCAGGATCAACACTCAGGGACGATAATCGCAAAGAGGCGTAAAATACGACGTCTTTTCCCACTTCAATCCTCCTTGTCCCCAAGTCCTCCCTTACCTTTTGTTTCTTGTAATTCTGGTGATACTGATTACCAGATGTGGCATAAGTGTCTTGGACATCCAAGCTCAAATGTACTTCATAAGATACTAAAATCTGGTTGTCTTGGAAATAAAAATACATCACCTTTTCATGTTGTTCCCTTTGATTGCATTCCTTGTAAACTTGACAAAAGTAAAAATTTACCTTTTCTAACACATCAATTGAATGTAAGAAAACCTTTTGACATGATTCACAGTGATGTATGGGGGGTGGCACATATTATATCTCATGCTCATTACAAATACTTTGGCACATTTATTGACGACAATAGTTGCTTCACTTGGGTCTATTTCTTGCTGTAATGGCACGACCCCACTTATAACATTAGCTATAACTCGTGCTAAAATAAAACATGCATCAGAGTGCAGCACAGCGGAAAAGATAAAACATGTACATGCATTATATAAGTATTTACGTGGTTGCCCCCTCAGTAGGGCTACTGTAATACATACATGAACTATACAACTGTGTTGCAAAATAACATATACATCCAGACGTCAAAAGAAAGCTCTCTAACATCCTCACCAGCGCTCCCCAATCCCACTCTCAACAATACATCAGCCTCTCCACACAGTCCTAGAGATGCACTGGCTAGCCCTCGCCATCAGTGGTAGGGATGTCCTGAGCTACCCTGCCCCTCTCCGTGCGTACGCCTATAAACCCGCATAGGCTCGTACTTGGAGGAGGAACTCGACACTACTATGCGGCATCTTAGGGCCGCCCTCAGATACCGGTCTGACAGTCTCCTCTGGCCTCTGTGCACAAAGCCTCTCCTGCTAGATACAGCCGAAGTCTGTGGTGCCACCCATCGGTAGTCCTTCTCCCTCTGGCTCGGTGGTCGCCACATTCGTGGGAAAGGAAGAAACTGGTAAACACGGTAGGGTCTGATGATGTCAGCATATGGTGGAGTACCTCTCCTGAAGATCAAACTAACTGGTCTTGTATATATAACCAAAAAGGTCGAGGGGTCCACCCGCCATCCCCCCTCGTCGTGGTACACGATCTCAATATCCCCTAGCACCGGCATCCTCGGTGCTCCGGTGATAAACGGGTGTCTCCTTGGGTCCACCCTCTAGTACTGCTGGCTCCTCGTCTGCTCGCAGAACGAACATACATATACAAAGAAAAGACAGGGAGATAAGATATACAACACATCAAATATAGGGGATGATGCAATGCAGCCTATATAGCAAACACAACCATATCTCAGTGTCTAGACACCACGGTCATTCCTTAGCTAGATGTGACACGTACTCTTTCTATGCATGTCGGTCGGTATTAGCCCCCTACTAAGGGCAACGTCTCGTCCGCTCAATGGACCACAAGTTGGTTTGTTCCGGTAATCTGTTCCGCTCGCCGTGACCTATAAGAGTACATCACCGCTCCACTGTCCCAGACAAAGAGGGCTATCTGGGCCTCCTCGGAAGATCCACCGGCAGCTGGAAAGACTCAGGGTCCAGCCGAGATAGTAGGACGTGTCCAAGACCGCCACGACACGATAGTAGCTATCTCATCGGTCTCTTGTGAGTACACCTGTGTCCAGTATATCCCCAAGGTCACACAGACCTTCCCTTCTGTTTTCCGCACCCGCACTTGGTGCACCAACCTCATATACCTCACGGCATACGGTTCGCCACTTGGCATCATATGCATATTCTATGCATGTCATCCTTCTTCCTTGAGATGCTATAATGACACACGCAACTTTGCTCTCAGCAACACGAGCTCCAAGCTCCAACTGTACCATATGAGCTCCAAGCTCCCAATGTACCATATGAGCTCCAAGCTCCCGTCATAACTTACGAGCTTCCTGCTCCAACTGTAACCTCAATCTCAACTATCAGCTCAAACGTCCACCACGAGGTCAAAGCCCTAATCAGACTAAACCTCCGATTCTTATGCATACACGCATTTCGAGATACGTACAACAATTCATCAATATCATCATGTTCAGTGCAGCAGTAAATATCTCATACAACAACATGCCATCATATCATGCAGATATACTACATACCACAATCAGCAGATAAACAGATACTCACAAAGTAGCCATACATCATGCCAGTCAACATAAATCTACTAACCTAGGGTATCAACATAGCGGTGCTAGACCGAAGACCTAGGGTCTAGGTACTTCGTCAGGGCTCAACCTCACGTAGGGTTTAGGGTTCCCCTACACACACGAAACATATAACAAAACTATACAGTCTACGCTTGCCTCCTCGACGTGTGTAACTGTTGCTATAAAAATGGTTGATGAGCTTGTGCAAGTATACACAATCGTTTAACAAGTAATAAAGTGTAAGAGAGATCGTTCCCACAAGGATTATATGGTGATTCAAGTACAAGTTTTTGTATTAATGGTTCTATTAATCAAGATTAACAAAGAGTAACAGATAATTTGTGTGTGTGTATCCAGGACAGTTTCGGTAAAAACAAATGCTAGAACAATAAAAACGGATTTGATAACAGAATGGGTAAAACAGCTACGGGGAAGTATCCCTTGCAACTTCAGTCTAGTTCAGTTATGCGTTTGCAATGCTACGGCAATTTGGCTCCAGGAAATGAAAGTTTGTTTACCAACAGTCTGAGATGAACTTCACTAAACGTCTTCTATTCCTAGGTCCATATTAGTTACATTCACGCCTCACTTAAGCTCGTTCCAGCTAGCCTAAGAGTTAGAATGTTCATTCCTAATTCATTCTTCATCATAATTTTCCAATTAATGATTTTACTCTTATCTATAAAACAGTTCTGCTACACTTAGCTTTTCCAAGCAGCCGTGAGCTCAAGTTTTAACTAAGGTGATCAAGCTCAATTAAAACACAACCAAATCAGATTTATAGAAAATGCAATAGCAAAGCATAACATAACATTCACTAGAAATCCATTACAAGTTCAACATCCCATAGCTACAAAAGGTTTAGCTCATATTGAGTTTACAGAAACAAAGAGACAAAGAAGAAATGGAAGAAGAAGCCATTACAAGAGAGGAGAGAGAGAGAAAGGGGCGCAGCTCTGTCCTTGCTCCAGTAGGGAAGATTTTTCCCTCCCTTTCTCTCGCCTCTTGTCCCCTTTTTAGGGTTCTTTTTCCAGCCTGTCTCAAGGCCCTTTCCTCTCTTATCCTTTTTGGGCTATAAACTGATTAGGACAAGTGTCCTTGGCCCAGTTCCCTGACTTTAATGCACCAAACACCAGCACCACGTGTAGGACATTGTCCTCATCAGTTAAGGACCACTCAATGTGTAAGAGAATGTTTTGAGCCTTTGTCCCTGTGCACCGTCAGCTTCAGCTACAATTGCTATAGCAAATCCCAGAGCAACGTCTCCAGTTCAGCACCTGATTCTCCAAAAACTGCCCTGCACAGAAACTCTCAATTAACTACCCAAAAACAGTTCTAAACGACACCAAAACATTAAAACTCACAAAAGACTCTTACAAAACACACTTTACACAAAATCACACTAAAATACTAAAAACATAAACTCCAAAGTACTCAAAGACCACAAAAACACAAGCCAAAAAGGTATAAATAACTCTTCATAACAAGAGTTATCAGTAACTCTTTCTCCCCACCTGAACCGTCGGCACGCAAATCCACACGATCACCAGCTCGCTCCTCCTTCCTCAAGCTCGCAGCCCTCTCTCCAAGAACAACCCAAGACAGCCACGAACTTCCCCTCACAGCCGTGGCCTCAAGCTCCAAACCTTGCACCACCGCGAGCACGAACTTTGCCCTAATCACGAGCACAACACATGCACAATAGTGTTAGCCCTAGGGCAAGCTCAACAGATCAAACAAAAAGACAAAGAATAGAAGAACGCCAAGAACACGTGTTGGGGGTTCGAGTTTACCTGGGGCGATTCAAGAAACTAATCCGCTGGAGTTGTGTAAAACTTCGCCGAGATTGCAACGGTGTAGTTGGAATCGTGTTCCGGCAACTCAGTCACCTCTAACCCCAAGCTTTCTCCCTCAAGAAGTCAGAACTTCTCTCTTTAACTCGCAGAAAAGCTCTAAGTTTTGTGCAAAAGGAGAAGATGAAAGTGGAAGCTCCACTCATGGTTCATGCTGTCCACGCTTAAGCGTTCATCACACTGCACGCTTGAGCGTTGCCACGTTCTAGCGTGGGATCTCTCCACGCTCGAGCGTGGAACCTCGTCCACTCCGCCTGCTCCCTGGCCTGACACGTGTCCCACACGCGTCCAAACTCAGAACAGCTGCACAGGGCACTCAGCACACTGAAGCGTCCACCTCTCCCACGCTTAAGCGTCTCAACGCTTGAGCGTCAAGCTCAGCGAGAGAAGAACTTCCAACCTTCTAACTTCCCTAATTTCTCGTGTTACGCCTTAGGCACTTCCAACCTTGTTCAGGTCTATTCCTAAACTTCCAACTAGGTACCAAACTAACACACAAGCAATCACACAACCATACGAATACCCGATCAAGGTCATCTACCTTAATTAGGGTTATGGAAAACAGGGATGTTACATTACCATCCCTCTTGAAGAAAATTTCGTCCCCGAAATGTCCGTCGTATACTTGCAAACAAATAGGGATGACTCTGGCACGTCACAGCCTCACGTTCCCACGTTGAATCTCCGGTTGCTGCGTCCTATTCAACCCTTACTAGAGGAATCTGTTTACTGCAAAGTTCCTTGATCCTTATATCCACTATCCGAGCAGGTAAAGCCTCGTATTCAAGGTTCTCTCTTAATTGGATTGATTCGAGCTCTAACACATGCGATGGATCGGGATAATACTTTCTAAGCTGAGAGACGTGAAAGACGTCATGAAGGTTTGACAAGTTTGGCGGTAAGGCTATCTGGTAAGCTACTGGACCAATTCGACGAAGAATCTGAAATGGTCCTATGAATCTGGGTGTAAGCTTTCTGGATCGAATTGCCCTGCCAACTCTCGTCCTTGGAGTAACTCTCAGAAATGCATGATCGCCCTCCTGGAACTCTAGGGGTCTCCTCCGTTTGTCAGCGTAGCTCTTCTGCCTATCCCTTGCGGCTTTCATCTTTTCCCGGATTAACTTAACCTGTTCCGTGGTCCATTGCACCAATTCTGGACCTAACAACTGATTCTCTTTAGTCTCAAACCAGCACAACGGAGTCCTGCACTTCCTCCCGTACAAAGCTTCAACTGCGCCATCTCAATACTTGAGTGGTAACTATTGTTGTAGGTAAACTCAATCAAAGGAAGAAAATCGTCCCAACTCCCTGCATGTTCCAACACTCATGCTCGTAGCAGATCTTCCAATGATGGAATCGTTTGTTCCGACTGACCATCCGTTTGCGGATGATACGCAGAACATAACCTTAACTTAGTTCTCAACGCCCCGTTCAGGCTTCTCCAAAACCTAGAAGTAAACATCGGATCTCGGTCTGAGATAATACTTGAAGGTACACCATGTAGCTTCACCACCTCCATTCTGGTAGACAAGTAGGAAATGAGCACATTTTTTCAATCTATCTATGATGACCCAAATCGCATCACACCTCTTCTGAGTTCTCGGCAACCCAGAAACAAAGGCCATTGCAATGCTATCCCACTTCCACTCCAAAACATCTAGTGATTGCAATAATCCCGCTGGCTTTTGGTGTTCAACCTTCGCTTTTTGACACACCAAGCAGGATAGGACATAAGCCGCGACATCTTTCTTCATCCTCGGCCACCAAAACAGCTTCTTCAGATCTTGGTACATCTTAGTAGCCCCTGGATGAAGGCTCAACTTGCTCTTGTGCGCTTCTTCCAAGATCATATTCTTAACTTCGCTATCCGCAGGCACACAAACTCGGTCACCAAACCTGATGAGGCCATTCGTACCTCTCCTAAACTCTAATGTTTCACCCTCCTCGATCAACCGGTTAACTTCTTTAAGGTACTCATCCTCAGCTTGCCTTCTCCAAAGAAAATCCAGGAAATCGCTAGTTACCACAATCATCCCTAGATTCATTATCCTTGACGATTTCCCCATCTAGATTCAAATCTCTAAACTGCTCTAACAACTCGAGCTCTCGTACAATCATGGCAGATACGTGTGGGGACTTCCTACTAAGCGCATCCGCTACTACATTCGCCTTACCTGGATGGTATTGCAGGTCGAATTCATAATCCTTTATGAATTCCATCCACCTCCTCTGCCTCACGTTCAACTCCTTCTGGTCGAACAGATACTTCAAACTCTTATGGTCGCTAAATATACTGAATTTAGTACCATACAGATAGTGTCTCCATATCTTTAATGCAAACACTATCGCAGCCAACTCCAGATCATGAGTCGGGTAGTTCCGTTCATGCACTCTCAACTGCCTGGATGCATACGCCACCACTCTGCCTTCTTGCATGAGGACATATCCCAATCCTTGATATGACGCATCACAGAATACGTCAAAACGTCCTAACAAATCTGGTAAAACCAACACCGGCGACGTGGTTAACCTCCGCTTCAACTCTAAGAAACTCTGATAACACGCTTCTGACCACTCAAACGTCTTTCCCTTTCTCGTTAACTGCGTCATGGGTAACGCAATCTTAGAGAATCCCTCGATAAACCGCCTGTAGTAACCTGACAGCCCAAGAAAGCTTCGAACTTCACCCCACAGACTTTGGGCTTTCCCACTTAACCACCGCTTCGACCTTAGCAGGATCCACCGTGATTCCATCCTTGTTGATCACATGTCCTAGGAACTGCACCTCGTCCAGCCAAAACTCACACTTGGACAGCTTCGCATACAACTGCCTATCCTTTAGCACTTGCAGCACCACTCGAAGATGCTCTTGGTGTTCCTCCTTACTCGAAGAGTAAATATGGATGTCATCGATAAACACGACAACAAACCTATCTAGGAACGGTCAGAATATCCTGTTCATGTAATCCATGAATACGGCTGGAGCATTAGTCATCCCGAACGGCATAACCAAATACTCGTAATGCCCATACCGACTGTTGTGCAAAATAGTGATGTGTGCAAGTGTGCACAATCGTAACAAGTAATAAAGAGTAGGTAGAGATCATTCCCACAAGAATTGTTGATGTTTAACTCTAAGTTTCAAACTAATTAATTTGTTTAGCTAAGATCCAAGATAATAAGTGGTGACAAATATTTGGAAGGATTAGTGCAGTAATAAAAGATAGAAATAAACAGTAAAATGCTTAAGGTGATGAGCTGAAATAAAATGGATAAAACAGCTAGGGGTACAAATCCCTCATAATTCATTAATCAGGGTCAGGTATGCTACGATATGCTACAGCATCTGGTTCCAAGAAATAACAGTTGTGCTTTCCGGCACTTAAAAGATGGGTTTCATTAAGCATTCCTTCTTCCTAAGCTCACATTAATTACACCCCCTTCTGAATAAATACGTTCCAGCTAACCTATGGACTTGATGAATATTCCTATTACATCCAACATCTACTAATTTTCCATTTAATCAACTTAATCCATATCTATCAAGCATTTCCACTTGCTAACTTTTCCAAGCTCAACAAGCTAGTATTCAAGCTAAGATGGCCAAACTCAACCAGAAATTTATAACATCAACACAACTTGATAGAAGAAACTAAACCCATATCAATAACATAACCTTAACCCAAATCAAGTCATTGCAAGTTCATTGTACCCTAGCTTAAGAAGCTTAGCTCATCATGAGCTTAAAAACAACAAAAGAGAAAATAAAAACCAAGGTTGAATCCATTATAGAACTGAAATGTGAGTTAACTATGGAGAAGTAAACATAAACTAAGTGAAAGAGGTGGCCAACGACTTTTACAAGAGGATGGCTCCTTTTCTTCCAAGCAATTTCTTGCTGCAACTACTGAAATCAGCACCTTTCTCCAAGTGTTTCTGCACAAACCAGCTCCAAAATAGCCCAACAATGGTGATGGGTATGGAAGGAAATGGAGGAAGAAGATGAAAATGTAAAGTGGTGGCTGTGTATGGAGAGAGAGGGAGAGACGTATCAAGAAAGGTTGAGGTGAAAAAGGTGTGAGAATATTCTTAGGTTTTACTTTTTAGAGTTGTCCACTCTCTTTCCTCCTTTTGGGCTCAACTTTATCTATTCAAATTAAAGGAACTAGGGCCCATCTAATAAAGTAACCATCTCACAAAATATCTGGCAGTATGTGGCACATGGGTATGTGTCCTTGCATGTGGGACCACGTCAGGAGAGAGAAAATAAGTCAAATCGTCATGTTTCTACAATAGGACACGCTCCAGTTACTGTAGCATCCCATAGCATTTCCTCCGGTAAGTCTTCAATTCAACCAATACCTGTCAAAACAAAGAAAAGACATTAATTACACTCATAAACAGTCCTAAAATGATAAATTCACAGAAACTCACTAAAACACAAAATACTTTAAATTAAGTTAAAACCTACAGAACACATACAAAACACTCGAAGACCACTCAAAATCAAGCTAAGAAAGGCTAGATAACTCTCATTTCTAAGAGTTATCACACCACCAAACTTGAATCATTGCTCGTCCTCGAGTGATGAAAACAAAACAAAAACTTGAGTTTGAAAAACACTAAGACATACACACCTAAACAACTTGAAACATGCAAACAATCAACCATGCAAGGCTTGCCACCATGAAGATCATACCCTCGGACTCACTCAATTCAAGTAAACCCCCTTGGCCTTTAAGATTTATGCTCACCCCAACTCAATCAAAGTGTGTGTGCTGCCCTGAAACATGCCTTGGACGCCTAGGATAACCCGCAGGTTTAGATCAACCCTTCGCCCAAAAGTTGACCTGGCCCACTCTTTCTTTTCAAACCAGGGGCTAGGTACACAAAATGCTACAACATAAAGGGGATGGATTCATAGCAGCAGGTATTTCCCCAGTAACTTACATGGTCTCAAAGGGGTACTGTTAGCTATTACCAGCTAGTATTTCCCCAGTAACCCATCAGTCTCAAAGGGGTACCCACTCACAAGCAACTCTTTATTCTTTGTTTTCTTGCTTTTTTTTTTTTTTTTTTTAACGTTACATGTTCAAGGATTTGATTTTCCAGCAATATAACAACCATTCATCCACCTCCAAACTTAATCCTTTTTTTTTTTTTTTTGCTCATTTATGTACCTTCACCCTCTCATTATCAAATTAAGAGCAAGCTCGGTCAACCATGAGTGTTAGGCCTCACCTTACTCTCAAATCACCTTAGTTCACCAACAAGTACAGAGCATGTATCAAAAAGAGTTAGGGATCACAATCAGCCTAAGGTTCAAGGGTTCCTACACAATCATGCAAATGTTCTTCATTGGGTTTCACTTCAAACAACAAGCCAATATGATTGATTACACATTTAACACAAACAAAACCAAATCCAGACCCTCCCCCACACTTTAGAATGAGGAGTGTCCCCACTGCATCAACCTAAAATTTTGAAAGAGGATTTGGTTACACAGAACAAGACAACCAACAACAAAATAACTAACAAACTCACAATAAACTAACCAAAAAAAAAAAAAAACTACGACTACATACTACAGCAAACCAACAGACAAATACTCAAAACAAAACAAATTTAAAGCAAAACAAGGAATAAATAAAAGAGAGAACATCCCTATCATGATTCAGCATGCTGCAACAGCCAGAGGCCACTTGATGATCTTCTTTTTCACCACCTCTTTTATGGTTAGGTTCTGCCTTCTTTGGATGTCAATGCTATTCTTTGAATTTTCTTCCAACAAAATTCCTTGCATACAAAGTGTTGGGCCTATATCATTTATATCAACCATTTGCCACCCAATAGCCTTCTTATGTCTCTTCAAAGCATCAATGAGGTTCTCCTCTTGTGATGGAGTCAAGTAAGAAGAAATAATCACTGGAAGAGTCTCATTGTCTCCCAAATAAGCATATTTGTAATGGGCTAGAAGTTGTTGTAGTTCTAACACCGATTGTCTCTCAATGGAAGGCACATTATCTTTGAAACTTTCATTAGTCAACTCAAGTGATTCATACTTCCTTGCCGACCTTGGTATTGCTGGCCTTTCCTCTACCAAATCAAGGATTGCTTCCTTGAGTAACTCTTTCTCTTCCAGTTGAGCTAGCTCCTCATCAAGAACAACATGCTCCTTCATGACTTGCTTATGCACCAATGAATCTAACGTTTTCACAAAAGAGCACTCTTCCATACCCTCGTCGGGGTACTTCAAGGCATGAAAAACATTGCCACATTGCTTATCTTAGTTAGCTTTCTTCAATCTTTGGGGGAAAGGTGGTGGAGTCCTCTCAGGTATAAGCCTAGGAAAAGGCAATTCAATATGATTTGTGGAGGATGTTGCAACATTTTTCTGCTGCAGTTTTTTAGCTGCAAGATGTGTGGATGACCCTTCAGTGTTTGTAGCAATTCTATCCAAATTAACTTCTATTTTAAGGTCAGTGCCTTTAGTCTTGTTGGACTTGTTGTCTTCATTTTTCCTTGCTGAAGTAGAGATTTCCTTCCTATTTCTGATGTGTATGGCTTTGTAATGCTCCTGCCCATTAAGATTTGGCATTTCTGTTGTACTAGGCAGAGATCCACTTGGTCTAACACTCAGCGCACTAGCCAATTGACCCATTTTCTTCTCTAAATTTCTCATGGACACCTCCTGACTTTGAAATTGAGTCTTTGTCTCTGACATAAAGGCTTTAAGTGTAGCCTCAAGTGACAATTCTTGACTAGCTGGTTGAGCTTGTTGCTGCATTTGTTGAGGCTGAGCTTGCTGACCTTGAGCTTGCTATAAAAATGGTTGATGGGCTTGTGCAAGTATACACAATCGTTTAACAAGTAATAAAGTGTAAGAGAGATCGTTCCCATGAGGATTATATGGTGAATCAAGTACCAAGTTTGAATTAATGGTTCTATTAATCAAGATTAACAAAGAGTAACAAATAATTTGTGTGTGTGTATCCAGGACAGTTTTGGTAAAAATAAATGCTACAGCAAGAAAAACGGATCTGTTAACAGAATGAGTAAAACAGCTACGGGGAAGTGTCCCTTGCAACTTCAATCTAGTTCAGTTATGCGTTTGCAATGCCACGGCAATTTGGCTCCAGGAAATGAAAGTTTGTTTTCCAACAGTTCTGGGATGAACTTCACTAAACGTCTCCTATTCCTAGGTCCATATTAGTTACATTCATGCCTCATTGAATCTCGTTCCAGCTAGCCTAAGAGTTAGAATGTTCATTCCTAAATCACTCTTCATCATAATTTTCCAATTAATGATTTTACTCTTTTCTATAAAACAGTTATGCTACACTAGGCTTTTCCAAGCAGCCGTGAGCTCAAGTTCTAACTAAGGTGATCAAGCTCAATTAAAACACAACCACATCAGATTTATAGAAAATGCAATAGCAAGGCATAACATAACATTCACTAGAAATCCATTACAAGTTCAACATCCCATAGCTACAAGAGTTTTAGCTTATAATGAGCTTACAAAAACAAAGAGAAAAATAAGAAATGGAAGAAGAAGCCATTACAATGGAGGAGAGAGAGAGAGAAAGGGACGCAGCTGCTGTCCTTGCTCCAGTAAGGAAGAAGAAGAAGATGTCTTGTCCTTCTCCTGCTGTCCCCCTTTTAGGGTTTTTCTGCCAGCATATCTCAAGGCCCTTTCCTCTCTCATCCTTTTTGGGATAAAGATTGATCAGGACAAGTGTCCTTGGCCCAGTTCCCTGACTTTAATGCACGAAACATCAGTCCCACGTGTAGGACACTATCCTTATCAGCGAAGGATAACTCAATGTGTAAGAGAATGTTTTGAGTCTTTGTCCTTGTGCGCAGTCAGCTTCAGCTACAATTGCTATAGCATATCCCAGAGCAACGTTTCCAGTTTAGCCTATAGATCTCCACAAATTGCCTTGCACAAAAAATTCACACTCAAATACTAAAAACAGTTCCAAAAGACACCAAAACACTAAAACTTACAAAAGACTCTTATGAAACACACTTCACACAAAATCACACTAAAACACTAAAAACATAAACTCAAAAGACTCAAAGACCACAAAAACATGAGTGAACAAGGTACAAATAACTCCTCATAAAAAGAGTTATCACAGACTCTGAAAAGCAGTCTTCGGTATATCCTCCTTCTTCGCCCTGATCTGATGGTAACCAGATCGCAGGTCTATCTTAGAAAACACAGCTGCTCCCCTCAGCTAGTCCATCAAATCATCGATCCTGGGTAACGGATAATTATTCTTTATCGTCACTTTATTCAGCTGACGATAGTCCACACATAACCTCGAGCTTCCGTCCTTCTTCTCCACGAACAGTATCGGTGCTCCCCATGGAGATGCACTAGGTCTGATGAACTCTTTGCCTAGCATCTCATCCAACCGTTTCTTTAGCTCCGCCATCTCAACTGGAGACATCCGATACGACGCTACTGATATAGGCCCTATCCCCGGTACAAGATCTATAGCGAACTTGATCTCCCTCTCCGGTGGCAAACCTGGAACGTCATCTAGAAACACCTCCAGAAAATCCTACACCACAGTCAGTGTTCCCGCACTCGGAGTTTCCCTCGCTTCCAAGGAGAACAGCAACACATACTCTTCAGATCGTATACCCTTCAGAATACCTTCGTTAGTAGGCGTCAATCCGGATAGCTCAGAAAAACAAAGTGTTTTCTTGGCACAATCAAGCACCACATGGTTGGCCGAAAGCCAATCCATGCCGAGGATAACATCGATCTGCTGCATAGGCAAACAGACCAGGTCCACAAAGAAATGTCTGTTTTCTATGGTTATAGGGCATTTTAGGCATACAAACAGGGTAGTCAGAGAATCACCCATAGGCGTGGATACGTTCAGATCATATGGTAAAGAAGAAACCGGTAATCCTAAGTGATCCACGCATTCCAAAAATAAACAAGTGGGTAGCCCCCGAATCAAATAAAATAGATAAGAGCTTGTGGTCTTGTAGTCTGCCCCATCACTCCGATTGGCCCGACATTCCCATACCTGCAATCTCTTGCCATGTGTCCCAGCTTTCCACATGCATAACAGGTCATCATTCCCTCTGGCGCTTGGCTCCTGCAATCTTGAGCCATGTATGGTCCTCCACACTTGAAGCAACCTTGTAGTCCTTGAATTGCATTCGGTCTTCGTCCTACGGCCTCTCCCGACCTCTGGTTGGGCCTCTGATACGATCCTCGACCTGACTGAAACCTTCCGCCCTTACCTCTCTGGTTACTGGGGATAGGTCTTCCACTTCGCGAGGTCAGCTCTCTCCTCCTTTCGATGTTCTCGATCGCAGAACACCGATCCAACATATCAGGGAATCTGGAAATCCCCAGTGGTACAATAGCCTTCTAGATCTCATACATCAGCCCGTCCTCAAACCTACAGCACATCCACTCCTCATTTGGGTACCGCTGATAAAACTCAGAAAACTTGAGCAGTGCCTCGAACCTTGCTGCATATTCCCCCACTGACATATTGCCCTGCTTCAGGCTCTGGAATTCCTTGTCTTTCTCCCTTCTGGTCATCCTAGGAAAGTATTTCTCGAAGAAACATTCCCTAAACAACTCCCACGATACTGCTCTTCCGTCTGCCTCAAACAATCTTTGCTTTCCTTTCCACCACATCTCTGCCCCTCCTACTAGCATAAAAGAAGCATAGGAAACCTTCTGAACTTCGTCACAGTGTGTTGCCACAAAGATCTTTTCCAGCTCCTGAACCCATAGTTTTGGCCCCTCGGGATTGTAATCCGCATTGAACTGAGGTGGTTGTCGCCTCATGAAGGCATCCAAACCAGCATCATCATTCCGAGCATTCCGCTATTGTTGCTGTTGATTCTCCGGAGTCAACTGAATAAGCTGAGCATTCTGCTGGGTTTACTGTAATATCGCAGCAGCCATGTCCCTCATGGTCCTGAGGGTTTCCAAGGATTCAGCTCTGTTGCCCGTATGTGAAGCAGCAACTTCCGGACCTCCGTTTGGACCTGTTCTACCTCTACCTCTTCCTCGAGCCATTGGTTCCTGATTCAAGTAACCGTTAGCTCAGATTTCAAACATGATAAGCAACATAATTACATACATCTACTTATCATTCATACAACATTACAATCAATCGCACTCCTTCTACCCTTCTAGACACAATCGTACTCCCTTGCAGAGACGACCAACTTAGCCAGTTCAACTTCCTAACACCCGCAGTCCGATTTAGAATCAAACTGCTCTGATACCATAAATTGTAACGGCACGACCCCACTTATAACATTAGCTATAACTTAACGATATTATTACGTGCTAAAATAAAACATGCATCAGAGTACAGCACAACGGGAAAGATAAAACATGTACATGCATTATATAAGTATTTACGTGGTTGCCCTCTCAGGAGGGCTTCTGTAATACATACATGAACTATACAACTGTGCTGCAAAATAACATATACATCCAGACCTCAAAAGAAAGCTCTCTAACATCCTCACTAGCGCTCCCCAATCCCACTCTCAAAAATAGATCAGCCTCTCCACACAGTCCTAGAGACGCACTGGCTAGCCCTCACCATCAGTGGTAGGGATGTCCTGAGCTACCATGCCCCTCTCCGTGCGTACGCCTACAAACCCGCATATGCTCGTACTCGGAAGAGGAACTAGACACTACTATGCGGCATCTCAGGGCTGCCCTCAGATACCAGTCAGACCGTCTCCTCTGTGTTGGTGTAAGCCCTAGAGGTCATTAGTCTTCTTTGAGATTTACATTTGTATCATGACATTGATTCACATATATTTATATATGAGGCATTTCAGTTTATACTATTAATTGTTTAAAAAGTGAAGTCCTTAGAATAGTTATTTCAGTTCAATAGAACATCAAGTACATGACTTGTTCGTGAGACCCTACTGAACATTTTAAATACTATTCTTAAAGTATCCGTAGTCAAGTATTATTGTTAATTAGGACGACAACAATACATCGAGACTATTATGTGGGTAGTCTGATGACCACATCTCACGGGTCATGGATATGAGATATCAAGTCTTCACATAGGTATAAATATTAGAGTAATATTTATACTGGATTGACCCACTTTGAGAACGCTGCATAATAGTTATGTAAGTGTCATGAGCGCTTCTCATGGTAACCAAAGTGAAGTAGTCCTTCGATTTGAAGTCACTACGATTCCTACATGAGGAGTTGTATGCTTTAACGCTACCAAACGTTATCCGTAACAGGATGATCATAAAGATAGTTATTGGGCCTACAATGAATCATGTTGAGGGATGTGAGTGATGTAGACAGAATTCATCCCTCCTACATAATAGGAGTAATGTCATGGGCCTTTCAATAGAGTGAGACGTGAAAGTGCACGGCCATGCTATAGTGGGCCAATATGAGGTATTGGGCCTATTTGTGATTGCATGTCTACTCGGGAATTGAGAAACAAATAATTGAACATAACAAGGATGATACACTTATGCTTTGTGCTCAATTAAGACATATGGACGAAGGGACATTTACTACACGTTATTTTGGTTACTGTAAGGTATATATTGTATCACCGATATTCTCACTAATTGGGTAACAATGATGTATTGCTAGATGCCGCTCATTGTTTGTAATATTAAATGTGATTTAATATTATTGCCAATTTATTGAGAACCTATAGGATCACACGCATAGAGCAAATAGTTGGAGAATGAATTAATTTATTAAATATGATTTAATAATATTAAGTGTAAGATTGGGCCTATAGCGTACAAGCCCAATGAGGTTAGGTTAAGTGGGTGATTGCTTATAATGTTGTGCATGTCATTTAAGCGTTAAGGAGAACTTACTACTCATAACCTAGTGGCCGTCATACCACCTTGGTAGGCGCGCCCCCTCACCCTTGCCGTCAGCTAGCACGACGTTTTCTCCGGTGGTGTTTTGTTCGCGTGGACTACGTAGAGATGCTGCTCCATTGTGGTACTAATGATAGCGTTGTTCGTAGTGCTCATGATCGTTTGAGAAGGATTGTTCTTGCCTTGCCGTGATCGCGGTAAAGCTACGCTACAAGAGGTAAACACTACATCATGAGTCATGACCATTCGCATGGATCCTTTTTATTGGGAATTTTTCCGCTGCGTTTTTCGTTTTTAATACACAAATTCCCATGATTCTCTTGTGTGTTTATTTATTATAACATGTTTTGTTTTTGAAAGATATGATCTTTAACATGTTATGTTCGAAAATCGTAAAAGTGTTTTACAAAAAACGTTTTTCTGAAATCCTTGTTTTGATTTGCGGCGACAGCAAGTGTTGTTGTCATACACACCTTACATCCAAAAGCGTCATAATCGATTATGTGATCGATTATGAGGGCTCAAGTGTTGATCCCTAACCGTCGTGGAAGCAAGGCAATTCTGGTCAGAACCATAATAATCGATTATGTAATCGACTAGGTAATCGATTATATAATCAATTATGCAAAGAGTTTGCATGAACGTTCGTATAACAGATTACATATTGGATTGTGTAATTGATTATGTAATCGATTATGCGACGGATTATGGTAGTACAATAATTGATTATAGTGGTAAAGTAATCGGTTATGATAGTACAATAGTCTTTTTTCTGAGAAGTCAGAGTAGCAGTAATCGATTATGGTAATCGATTATGATGATATCAGAAGCGCTGCTTTGAGTGGTTTTTGAAATCACTTAAAAAAATAATTAATAATAATAAATAATTATAAATATTTTATTATTAATTTTATTATGTATTTGGTTGTGTATGGTGAATGATTATGGCCTTATCCTTTTTCTTCTTTCTTTGGTTATTTGAAATACGGCCTGTGTGTCGTGCCTTTCTCTTAAATTCCATATGTATATTCTTTTCTCACCTTTTCCCCTCGAATGTAAAAGAGATTTCAATCAATTGTAATGTTATGGTGGAGACAAGAAGACGACTTCAGAAGCGGACGACTCGGTAGGTGATCATGCTTGGTGAAGCTTGTATGCTACTAGGGTTTTAGATTAGATTCTCCCATTGGCTTGGGAGAATCAATGCGTTAGGAGCCATAACCATGTCACATTTGTTATATGCCATATATGTATGAGATGCATGTTAGTATATAGTAGGTTAAACAGTTGAACTTATGGTGAGATCAAATTTATAAATAAATTCCTCAAAAGGAAATATTAAGTCACGTTTAAATGTGCCTTCCGATGCATGACCCTCGTCAAGACTAATATCGATTGAGCGTAGGTCTGCCAAAGCAGAGTACCTTTGTCTATAGTAGTAAGACGCGATGGGATAAATGTAATATCCAATTGTCAACCATGGGCTCTGACTTAACTAAGCCAACGTCAATAGGATTGAAAAGGGCTTAGAGGCATGGAGTTGGGCATTAATCCATAAGATGGATTAGAATAAGAGTTATTCACCCAACTGATCCAAGAATTACATGAGATGTAATTGGAAAGAGTTTCCTACCTAAATAGCCTAGTTTTGGGCGATCAGCCAAAGCTGACTCAAGATGAAGTGAAATATGGATCTTGGTCCCACTAGAAAATCTTTCAACGGGATTTTCTGAGTCAATGGTGAGGGTCATTGATTTGAGTAAAATAGTGGAAGGCATATTTAATAAAAGGCCTTATTAAATATGTTTATACATGATACTTATATTCTATATATGTCTGTTGTTGTAAACCAAACATCAAATAACCTATCACTACGATCTGTCCTTGAGAAGGACAAGCTGTCCGGAACGAATTTCCTGGACCGGTACAGCAACCTGAGGATTATCCTCAGGCATGAAAAGAAGCTGTATGTTCTTGAAGAACAAATCCTTGAGGAGCCACCGGCTGCTAATGCTTCTAAGGCTGATAAAGATGCTTATAAGAAGCATCAGGATGATGCCTTAGACGTCGGCTGCCTCATGCTTGCTACCATGACCTGTGAGCTTTAGAAGCAACATGAGACCATGGAGGCGTACGATATGATCGTGCACCTTAAAATGCTCTATCAAGGGCAGGCAAGGCATGAGCGGTTCGAGATTTCCAGAACCCTTTTCAATTCTAAACTGGCAGAGGGAAGCCCTGGAAGTCCTCATGTACTTCAATTAATTGGGTACATTGAGAATCTTGAAAGGTTAGGTTTTCCTTTGGGCCAAGAGTTGGCCACTGACGTAGTTCTGCAATCGTTGCCTGAGAGCTATAGTCAGTTTGTCATGAACAACAATATGCATGATCTTGACAAACCATTGCCAGAATTGTTAAGCATGTTGAGAACTGCTGAACAAAATATTAATAAAGGAAAGGGGAAGGCCATCATGATGGTCCAAGCTAGAAAGAGTAAGAAGCAGCATAAGAAACCCATGGATAAGCATAAGGGCAATGGCAAGGGCTTCCATAAGTCCAAACCTAGCACTTCTGGCTTAAAGCCTACGGGTGTGGAGTTGCTAAAGAGGGCACTTGCTTCCACTGCGGTCAGACCGGACATTGGAAGAGGAACTACCCCAAATACTTGGAAGAGAGCTAGAAAAAGGGAAGTGAGACTTCCACCTCAGGTATATATGTTATAGAAGTCAATTTATCTACTTCTGCATCATGGGTACTAGATACTAGATGTGGATCCCATATTTTTACAAATATGCAGGATCTAAAAGGGAGTAGACCATTGGCAAAAGGCGAAGTTGACCTACGAGTTGGCAATGGAGCAAAGTTGCTGCTATAGCCATAGGAACCTATTTATTGACTTTGCCTACTGGGCTTATTATTCAGTTGGAGACATGTTATTTTGTGCCTGCTATTAGCAGGAATATTATTTCTGTTTCTTGTTTGGACAAGAGTGGTTTTCATTTTATAATAAAGGACAAATGTTGTTCTATTTATTTAAATGAAATTTTTTATGCTAGCGCACAAATGTATAATGGACTTATGTCCTTGATCTTAATATGCCTATCTATAACATTGATACCAAAAGGGTCAAACCGAACGAGTTGAACCCATCTTACCTTTGGCATTGTCGCTTGGGCCACATAAATGAGAGACGCATTTCCAAACTCCATAAAGATGGATTATTGGACTCTTTTGATTATGAATCATATGAGATATGTGAATCTTGTTTATTGGGAAAGATGACTAAAACTCCATTCACTGGCAATAGTGAAAGGGCAAGTGATCTTTTGGGCCTTATACATAGTGATGTATGTAGACCGCTAAACACATCAGCTAGAGGTGGTTTTCAATACTTCTTCACTTTTACTGATGACTTCAGTAGATATGGATTTGTGTATCTAATGAAACATAAATCCGAATCCTTTGAAAAGTTCAAGGAGTTCAAGAATGAAGTACAAAACCAACTGGGCAAGAATATTAAAGCACTTCGATCAGATCGAGGTGGTGAATATTTAAGCCTGGAGTTTGATGATCATCTGAAAGAGTGTGGGATATTATATCAACTCACTCCTCTTGGAACACCACAATGGAATGGTGTATCTGAAAGGAGGAATCGAACCTTATTAGATATGGTTCGATCCATGATGAGTCTTACAGACCTTCCAACCTCCTTCTGGGGACATGCTTTATTAACAGCAGCTTTTACACTTAACTGTGTTCCATCTAAGACGGTTCAAAAGATAGCATATGAGATATGGACTGGCAGACGACCCAGTATGTCTTTTAAGAAGATTTGGGGTTGTGAGGTTTATGTGAAACGGAAAATTTCTAATAAACTTGAACCCAAATCTGATAAGTTCTTATTTGTGGGGTATCCTAAGGAAACCAAGGGATACTATTTCTACAATCCTTCTGAAGGCAAAGTATTTGTTGCCAGGACTGGTGTATTCCTAGAAAAGGAGTTTATCTCCAAAGGAACCAGTGGGAGGAAAATAGAACTTGAAGAAGTTCAAGAATCACAAAATAGCAATGAACCTATAATGGAACAGGAGCAACCTCCGCAAGATGTTGTGGAACAACAATCTGCTCCAGTAGCACAAGACTCGCGTAGGTCTAACAGGATACATCACCAACCTGAGAGATATGGATTTCTCATTACTCAACAAGGTGATGTTTTACTCATGGATCAAGATGAGCCTGTGACTTACCAGGAAGCCATCACTGGCTTAGAATCTGAGAAATGGCTAGAGGCCATGAGATCTGAAATGGATTCTATGTACACTAATTAAGTTTGGAACTTGGTTGAACCACCAGAAGGGGTAAAACCCATAGGGTGCAAGTGGGTTTTCAAAAAGAAAAATGACATGGATGGTAATGTACATACCTACAAAGCACGATTGGTTGCTATGGGTTTCAAACAAATTCATGGCATAGACTATGATGAAACCTTTTCACCGATTGTAATGCTTAAATTCGTTCGGATCTTGCTTGCTATTGCAGCACACCAGGATTATGAAATCTTGCAAATGGATGTCAAGACTGCTTTCCTTAATGGAAATTTACTTGAGGATGTGTACATGACACAACCTGAGGATTTTGACACTCTAGAGAATGCTGGAAAGGTGTGCAAATTACAACGATCCATTTATGGATTGAAGCAAGCTTCCAGAAGCTGGAATCTTCGTTTTGATGATGCTGTAAGACAGTTTGGATTCATCAAAAATGAAGATGAACCTTGTGTCTACAAAAAGGTTAGTCGGAGCATTGTTGTCTTTCTATTACTGTATGTGGATGACATACTGCTTAATGGAAAGACATCCCTACCCTACAAAATGTAAAAACTTGGTTAGGGAATTGCTTCACTATGAAAGACCTAGGCGAGCTACCAATGTGTTAGGTATCAAAATCTATAGAGATAGATCATTGAGAATGCTCGGCCTAAGTCAGAGTACATACATAGACAAGGTGTTAAAACGGTTTAACATGCATGAATCCAAGAAAGGACTCTTGCCTATGTCACATGGTATATGACTTTCAAAGGCACAATCCCCTTCCAATCATGAAATGAGGGATCGCATGAATAAGATTCCGTATGCATCTGTAATTAGATCTATCATGTATGCCATGTTATGTACTCAACCGGACGTCTCGTATGCTTTAAGCATAACGAGCAGGTACCAGTCTGATCCCGGTGAAAGTCACTAGACTACTGTCAAGAGTATCCTCAAGTACTTGAGACGAACTAAGGATACATTCTTGATATATGGAGGTGAAGAAGATCTCATTGTAAAGTGTTACACCGATGCTAGCTTCCAAACCGACAAGGATGATTCGAGATCGCAGTCTGGTTTTGTGTTTTGCTTGAATGGTGGCGCTGTGAGCTGGAAGAGTTCAAAGCAGGAGACAATTACTGATTCTACCATAGAGGCTGAGTATATTGCTGCCTCCAATGCAGCAAAAGAGGCCTTTTCGATCAGGAAGTTCATTACTGAACTTGGTATTATTCCTAGCAATGTGGATCCCATTTACCTCTATTGTGATAACAATGGAGCCATTACACAAGCCAAGGAACCAAGATCTCACTAGCGATCCAAACATATACTTAGGCGCTTCCATCTTATTCGAGAGATTATTGATAGAGGAGATGCGAAGATATGCAGAGTACCAACACTTGACAATGTTGCTGACCCACTTATGAAATCTCTTGCTCAGCAGAAGCATGATGGTCATACTAGGTCGATGGGTATTAGATTTATGCCTAATTGGATCTAGAGCTAGTGGGAGATTGTTGGTGTAAGCCCTAGAGGCCATTAGTCTTCTTTGAGATTTACATTTGTATCATGACTTTGATTCACATATATTTATCTATGAGGCATTTCAGTTTATACCATTAATTGTTTAAACGAAGTGAAGTCCTTAGAATAGTTATTTCAGTTCAATAGAACATCAAGTACATGACTTGATCGTGAGACCCTATTGAACATTTTAAATACTATTCTTAAAATATCTGTAGTCAAGTATTATTGTTAATTAGAACGACAATAATACACCGAGACTATTATGTGGGTACACTGATGACCACATTTCACGGGTCATGGATATGAGATATCAAGTCTTCACATAGGTATAAATATTAGAGCAATATTTATACTAGATTGACTCACTATGAGAACGCTGCATAATAGTTATGTAAGTGTCATGAGCGCTTCTCATGGTAACCAAAGTGAAATAGTCCTTCGACTTGAAGTCACTACGATTCCTACATGAGGAGTTGTAGGCTTTAATTCTACCAAACATTATCTGTAACAGGATGATCATAAAGATAGTTATTGGGCCTACAATGAATCATGTCGAGGGATGTGAGGGATGTAGACAGGATTCGTCCCTCCTACATAATAGGAGTAATGTCATGGGCCCCCCAATAAAGTGAGACGTGAAAGTGCATGGCCATGCAGTAATGGGCCAATATGAGATATTGGGCCCATTTGTGATTGCATGTCTACTCGAGAATATAGAAACAAATAATTGAACATAACAAGGATGACACACTTATGCCTTGTGTTCAATTAAAACATATGGACGAAGGGACATTTACTACATGGTTATTTTGGTTACCGTAAGGTATATATCGTATCACCGATATTCTCACTAATTGGGTAACAATGATGTATTGCTAGATGCCGCTCATTGTTTATAATATTAAATGTGATTTAATATTATTGCCAATTCATTGAGAACCTATAGGGTCACACACATAGAACAAATAGTCGGAGAATGAATTAATTTATTAAATATGATTTAATAATATTAATTATAAGATTGGGCCTATAGTGTACAAGCCCAATGAGGTTAGGTTAAGTGGGTGACAGCTTATAATGCTGTGCACATCACTTAAGCGGTAAGGAGAACTTACTGCGCATAAACTAGTGGCCGTCACACCACCTTGGTAGGCGCGCCTCCCTCACCCTTGCCATCAGCTAGCACGACGTTTTCTCTGGCGGTGTTTTGTTCGCGTGGACTACGTAGAGGTGCTGCTTCATTGTGGTACTGGTGATAGCGTTATTCATAGTGCTCGTGATCGTTTGAGAAGGACTGTTCTTCCCTTGCAGTGATCACGGTAAAGCTACGCTACAAGAGGTAAAAGCTACATCATGAGTCATGACAATTCCATGGATCCTTTTTATTGGGAATTTTTTCGCTGTGTTTTTCGTTTTTAATACGCAAATTCCCAACACTCTGGCCTCTATGCACGAAGCCTCTCCTGCTGGATACAGCCGAAGTTTGTGGTGCCACCCATCGGTAGTCCTGCTCCCTCTGGCTTGGTGGTCGCCACATCCGTGGGAAAGGAAGAAACTGGTAAACACGATAGGGTCCGACGATGTCGGCATACGGTGAAGTACCTCTTCGGAAGACCAAACTAACTGGTCCTATATATACAACCAAAAAGGTCGAGGGGTCCACCCGCCATCCCCTCTTGTCGTGGTACACGATCTCAATATCCCCTAGCACCGGCATCCTCGGTGCTCCGGTGATAAACGAGTGTCTCTTTGGGTCCATCCTCTGGTACTGATGGCTCCTCATCTACTCGCAAAACGAACATACATATACAAAGAAAAGACAGAGAGATAAGATACACAGCACATCAAATATAGGGTTGATGCAATGCAGCCTATATAGCAAACACAACTATATCTCAGTGTCTCGACACCACGGCCGTTCCCTAACTAGATGTGACATGTACTCTTTCTATGCATGCCAGCCGGTACTAGCACCCTACTAGGGGCAACATCTTGTCCGCTCAACGGACCACAAGTTGGTTTGTTCTGGTAATCCGTTCGCTCTCCATGACTCATAAGAGTGCATCACCGCTCCACTGTCCCAGACAAAGAGGGCTATCTGGACCTCCTCGGAAGATCCACCGGCAACTGGAAAGACTCAGGGTCCAGTCGGGATATTAGGACGTGTCCAGGACCGCCACGACACAATAGGAGCTACCTCATCGGTCTCTTGTTAGTACACCTATGTCCAGTATATCCCCGAGGTCACACAGACCTTCCCTTCCATTTTCCGCACCCGCACTCGGTGCACCAACCTCATATACCTCATGGCATACGGCTCGCCACTTGGCATCATATGCATATGCTGTGCATGTCATCCATCTTCCTCTGGCTGATATAACGACACATGCAACTTTGCTCTCAGCAACACAAGCTCCAAGCTCCAACTATACCAAATGAGCTCCAACCTCCCACTGTACCATATGAGCTCCAAGCTCCCATCATAACTTACAAGCTTCCAGCTCCAACTATAACCTCAATCTCAACTATCAGCTCAAATGTCCACCATGGGATCAAAGCCCTAATCAGACTAAACCTCTGATTCTTATGCATACATGCATTTCGAGATACATACAGCAATTCATCAATATCAGCATGTTCAATGCAGCAGTAAATATCTCATACAACAACATGTCATCATATCATGCACATATACTACATACCATAATTAGCAGATAAACAGATATTCACAAAGTAGCCATACATACATCATGCCAGTCAACATAAATATGCTGACCTAGGGTATCAACATAGCGGTGCTAGCCCGAAGTAGACTAAACCTAGGGTCTAAGTACTTCATCAGGGCTCAACCTCACGTAGGGTTTAGGGTTCCCCTACACACAAGAAACATATAACAAAACTATATAGTCTACGCTTGCCTCCCCGACATGTGTAACTCTTTCTCCCCACCTGAACTGTCGGCACACAAATCCATGCGATCACCGACTCGCTCCTCGTTCCTCAAGCTCGCAGCCCTCTCTCCAATAACAGCCTAAGACAGCCACGAACTTCCCCTCACAACCGTGGCCTCAAGCTCCAAACCTTGCACCACCGCGAGCACGAACTTTGCCCTAATCACGAGCACAACACATGCACAATAGTGTTAGCCCTAGGGCAAGCTCAACAGATCAAAGAAAAAGGCAAAGACTCGAAGAACGCCAAGAACACGAAGAACAAGTGTTGGGGGTTCGAGTTTACCTGGGGCGAATTGAGAAACTAATCCGCTGGAGTTGTGTAAAACTTCGCCGCGATTGAAATGGTTTAGTCGGAATCGCGTTCCGGCGGCTCGGTCACCTCTAACCTCAAGCTTTCTCCCTCAAGAACTCATAACTTCTCTCTCTAACTCGCAGAAAAGCTCTAAGTTTTGTGCAAAATGAGAAGATGAAAGTGGAAGCTCCACTTATGGTTCCTGCTGTCCACGCTTAAGCGTTCATCACACTACACGCTTGAGCGTTGCCACGCTCTAGCGTGGGATCTCTCCACGCTCGAGCGTGGAACCTCGTCCACTCTGCCTGCTCCCTGGCCTGACAGGTGTCCCACACGCGTCTAAACTCAGAACAGCTGCACAGCGCACTCAGCACGCTGAAGCGTCCACCTCTCCCACGCTTAAGAGTCTCAACGCTTGAGCATCAAGCTCAGCGAGAGAAGAACTTCCAGCCTTCTAACTTCCCCAATTTCTCATGTTACGCCTTAGGCCCTTCCAACCTTGTTCAAGCCTATTCCTAAACTTCCAACTAGGTACCAAACTAACACACAAGCAATCACACAACCATATGAATACCCGATCTAGGTCATCTACCTTAATTAGGGTTATGGAAAACAGGGATGTTATACTTGCGCTCTAAAGATGAAGTATTCTCAACATTCAAATTTTTTCATGCTTATGTTCAGACTCAATTTTCTTCACAAATTAAAATTTTTCGGTCTGATAATGGGGGGGGGGAGTACACATCTCATTAATTTCAAGAATTTTTTCAATCTAATGGCATTATTTCTCAACGGACATGTCCTTCAACTCCTGAACAAAACAGGATAGCAGAAAGAAAAAACCGTCATTTGCATGATGTTGTCTGCACCTTTTTATTGGAGTCTTATGTGCCATTAAGGTTCTGGTGTGAAGCTCTCTCGACTGCTGTTCACCTTATAAACCGATTGCCATCTCCATCATTGAATAATGATCCTCCTTTCACTCGCTTATTTGATCGTCCACCCAATTATTCCACTCTTCGCACCTTTGGTTGTGTGTGTTATGTACATCTTCCTCCATAAGCGCGCAGCAAACTCACTGCACAATCTGTTCAATGTGCTTTTCTTGGGTATTCTCGTCACCAAAAGGGCTTTCTATGTTATGATCCTACCCTTCGTTGGATTCGGGTCTCGAGAAATGTCATTTTTCAAGAAAATAAATATTTTTTTCAACCAATCATGATCCTCACTCTTCTCCAATCTCTGTTTTACCATTGTTTTCTAACTCTCCTGCAGGCCAACCTTCATCTACACCTCTCTTGACATACCAAAGACGCACTCATGCCACTCAAAATCAGCCATCAGAAACCCATAGGCCCCCTCTCGATCATTCCTTGGCTACTGATCCAGTACAAGCACCAGAACCAGCTCCTTTACAACGAAGTTCTCGGGCTCGTAAACCCCCAGAAAAGTATGGATTTACCACTCCTTTATCCTTTACAACAACATTATCTTCTATTCCTATTCCTAGTTCTTATAAACAGGCCATGGAGCATAAATGTTGGCAGCAAGCTGTTGAAAAAGAACTCCTTGCATTGGAGGAAAATCAAACATGGGATGTTGTGCCATGTCCACCATCAGTTAAACCTCTGGGTAGCAAGTTTGTCTTCTTTGTAAAGCTTCGTTCGGATGGATCCATAGATCGTTACAAGGCTTGTTTGGTTGTGCTCGGTAATAAGCAAGAATATGGACTTGACTATGACGAGACCTTTGTTCCGGTTGCCAAGATGACTACTGTGCGAACAATTCTTGCCATTGGCACAATTCCGAGACCTGCTATTCAGGCTAACAACTTTGAAATAAAGCCAGCTCTCCTTCTCCTAATTCATCAAAATCAGTTTAGTGGAGGAGCATCGGAGGATCCAAATCAACACTTGGATAATTTCTTGCAGATTTGTGACACGTCCAAGTTCAATTGAGCTGGTGATGACGGTGTTCGATTAAGGCTTTTTCCTTTCTCTTTGAGGGATAAAGCTAAAAATTGGCTTCAGTCTTAACAACAGGGCAGTATCACAACATGGGATGACTTGGTGTCGAAGTTTGTGCAGAAATATTTTCCAGTATCAAAATCAACAAAAATAAGGAGTGACATTGCCTCATTTGTGCAATAAGACTCTGAATCATTATATGATGCTTGGGAAAGGTTTAGAGAATTACTCGGGAGGTGTCCTCATCATTCTTTACCTGGATGGCTGCAAGCTCAAACATTCTACAATGGGCTGAATCCTAATACAAGGGTGATGATTGATGCGGCTTGTGGTGGAGCATTTGATTTGAAAACTCCAGATGAAGCTTTTGAGATAATCGAAGCCATGGCTACTAATAATGCTAATGTGAATCATGATAAAGAAAAGAGGAAAGGAGTTCTGGAGGTAAATTCCATGGATGCACTTCTTGATCAAAACAAGATAATTACTCAGCAACTAGCTTCCATGTCACAGCAGATGGGGAATATGCATGCCAATGCAGTGGCTGCACCTCCTTTAGTGTGTGATTTCTGTGGAGGACAGCATGCGAATGGAGAATGCATTCCCAATCAACAAGAAGAGTAGGTGAATGCAATAGGGCACCAAAATAACCCATTCCCTAATATTTACAACCAAGGATGGAGAAATCAACCTAACTTCTCCTCGTTTCAAGGTCAAGGGCAGTCTCAGAATCAATATAAGTCTCAAGCTCATCCTTATCAGGGAAACTCTTCATTTCAAGGTTGAGCACAATTTTCTAATCAAAATAAGATGTCAACATTGAAGAGTGATTTGGAAAAATTAACTATTCACACTTCTGCTTTCATGGAGCAAGCTTCCAATTTCATGACCAAGTCAAAGGCAAATTTTAAGAACCAAGAGGTTTCCATTTGGAACTTGGAGAATCAAGTTGGACAGATTTCTAAATTCTTGTCAAAAAGACCTGCAAGTACTTTGCCTAGTGACACCATTCCTAATCCAAAAGAACAATGTAAAGCAATTCATTTGAGGAATGGGAAGGTTGTGAGCACTTTTGTTGATGAGGATTCCTTGAAAAATAAAGAAGATGAAGCTGAAAAATCTGAAAAAGATATTCATGTTGAGAATCAAGAAGAAGAAGGGGAGATAGCAATGGAAGAGAAGAAGGAGGAAGCTGAAAAATCTGAAAATGAAAAAGCAAAATAGCAGCCCCTTATCTCTCAAATTCCTTATCCTCAAAGGCTGAAAAAGAAAAATGAGAACAAGCAATTTTCTCGCTTCTTAGAGGTGTTCAAAAAGCAGCAGATTAATATCTCTTTTTCTGAAGCATTAGAACAAATGCCAAGTTATGCAAAATTCATGAAAGATTTGCTGTCCAAGAAGGGGAAAGTTGTGGAAGATGAGACAATCATGTTAATGGAGGAGTGTAGTGCCATAATTCAACAAAAGTTGCCTCCCAAGTTGAAGGATCCAGGAAGTTTCACCATTCCTTGTGAGATTGGTAATGTCATGGTTGGCAAGGCACTATGTGATCTTGGGGCAAGTATAAACTTGTTGCCTTTGTCAAATTTTAAAAGATTGGGAATTAGTGAAGTCAAGCCTACTATGATGGCTCTCCAATTGATGGATCATTTAGTAAAGTATCCTTTTGGTATAGTAGAAGATTTACTTGTTAAAATTGACAAATTCATCTTTACTACAAATTTTGTGGTGTTAGATATGGAAGAGGATGCTAGAGTGCCTCTCATTCTTGGTAGACCATTTTTGGCTACTGGCCAAGCTTTAATTTATGTACAGCGGGGTGAACTCATATTGAGAGTAGATGATGAGAAGGTGACTTTTTCACTTAAAGAAGCAATGAAACATCCTAAAGGAGCCAATTTCTGTTTCCGGGTTGATATTAACGATTCTGGAATGTGAAAAAAGTGCAACAAAAAGCCCCTTAGAAGCAACTTTGGTGAGAGGTAGAGATATCAAAGAGGTGAAGCAGGAAGATAATTTGGAGATGGTGGAATGCATTTATCATTTGGAAGCATTGAAGTCATTAGCTTCTAATCAAAAAGTAGAAGAACTGAAAAAAGAAGAAGAGGTGGTGAAAGAAGGACCAACTATAGAACTAAAACCATTACCTTCAACTCGGAAATATGCCTTTTTGGATGAGAAAAAGAAGAATCCAATTATTGTGAATATGGAGTTATCTGAAATTGAAGAAGAGAAGCTACTCTGGGTGTTAAGAGAACACAAAAGATGCATCAAAAACTCTCAACTCACTCCCTAGGACGCACTGCCAGGCTCTCACCATCGGTGGTAAGGATGCCCTGAGCTACCCTGACCTTCACCATGAGCACGCCGGTACCGTACAATCGGCTCATACTCAGACGAAGAATTGGACACTAGGATCCTCCGCCTCCGATAGGTCCTCTAGTAATGCTCGGTCCTCCTGTGCTGGCCTCGGTAGACGTAACCTCTCCTGTTGGTCACGACCGATGACTGGGGTGCTGTCCAAGCATAGTCCTGCTCCCTCTGTCTAGGAGGTCGTCACATCCTCGAAAAGGGGAAGAACTGGTTGATGCGATAGAGACCAATGATATCTATACACGGAGGTGTACCGTTCTGAAGCATCAGGTTGACTGGCCCAGTATAGACCATCAAAAAGGTAGAGGGGTCTACCCGCCATCCCCTCTCATCATGGTATATGATCTCAATGTTCCTCAGCACCAGCATCCACGATGCCCCCGTGATGAATGGGTGAAGTCTCGGGTCCATGATACGCCTCAGTTGGCTCGTCGTCTTCAAGCGAATCCATACCGGACAACAAGGAAAACATAAGGGAGATAAGAAATACAGCACATCATAAAGTCGGAAAACAGCAGTAATGTAGTAAACAGGTATAGCAGATAACACAACAGATATAGCAAATATGGCATCTACTGCATTCCAACACGCATCTCCCAAGACAGCATCCATCCCATGAGACTCACACTCAGATCAAACCTCTTGACCGGGATACTAATCCCATGCAGCATGTCGACTGAAAAACATACTTCTGCAGGTTCCCAACTGGAACGGTTCCACACCCAACAAGTCCACACCGGAACAGGTTCTGTGTCGGAACAGAGTTAGCTTGCCCAAGAAACCGAACCGCTCGCCATGACCAATAAGAGTGCATCCCCCTTCCATATCAGAATCGGGGTATCTCGGTCGCCTCGGAACGTTAGCCTGGAACACTGGGGAAAGCTTCGGGATTAGTCGGGCAAACCGGACTAGATCAGGCGTCACGACAGGATAGGAGCTACCTCATCCGTCACTGTAAACTATTCCCGAGACCAGCAACATCCCAAGGCCACTCACTTGGCCGCCCCATCTACTTTCCGTACCCGCACTCAGGTACCGCTAACCTTGTATGACGTTGGTAGCCCATACTACCTGTCACACGGCCTTGCCACTTGGCAGCTGAAAATAATATGCAGCAAACATCCTCAACGGGCTTGATACCGGATCTCATGCCTAAGCTCTCAACCAAATCAAAACATCACGATGCCACTGCATCCACACGGCCACAGCCTCGACGCCACGCGTCCACGAGCCACAGCTCAAACAACACGGCACACAGCCTCAAGAAGTCAACATATCAGCAACAGCACCATCCACGGTATCAACCTGACGACAACACGGCACACAGCCAAACTTATTCTACGACATTCCGCCACAATTCTCAATATTACAGCATACAACATAGCAATAGCAATAACATCATAGCAGCAGTAATATCAATAGCAACATAAAAGCATCTAGCAACATATCACGTATACCAAGTAGCATATAGGCAAACAAATAGCAACAACAACAGCCAACATCATACAGTCATGCGCCAGCAAACATCCTCGATTAACAGTTCATTAACCTAGGGTTTCCAAACTTAACGATGATAGCCCAAAGTAAGCAAAACCGAGGGTTTAGATACTTTATTAGGGCTCAACCCCTAGTAGGGTTAGGGCTTCCCTACACACAGCAGAAATCACAACTACATTACTCTTGCCTTCCCGACGGTAGCAGTACTCTTTCTCCCCACCTGAACTGTCGGCACACCAATCCACCAGCTTGCTTCCTCTCTCTCAAGCTCGTAGCCCTCTCTCCAAGAACAGCCCAAGACAGCCACGAACTTCCCCTCACAGCCGCGACCTCAAGCTCCAAACCTTGCACCACCGCAAGCACGAACTTTGCCCTAATAACGAGCACAACACATATACAACAGTTTTAGCCCCAAAGCAAGCTCAAAAATCAAAGAAAAAGTGTAAAGACTCGAAGAACACCAAGAACACGTGTTATGGATTCGAGTTTACCTCAGGCGAATCGAAAAACCAATCCGTCAGAGTTGTAGATAACTCAGCCGCAATAACAACGGTGCTATCAGAATCGCATTCCGATATTTCGATCGTCTCAAAACTGAGCTTTTTCTCTCTAGAAATCTCAGAGCTCCTCTCTCTAGCTTGCAGAACACTTAGTGATTTTCGTGCAAAATGAGGAAGAAGAGAAAACTCCGCTAACTTGATCTGCTGTGCAGGCTTGAGCGTGGAAAATATGCACTCTTTAGCGTTGCCACGCTCTAGCGTTGGATTCTCTCCACGCTTGAGCGTGGGACCTCATCCACTCCGCTTGCTCCCTGGCCTGACACGTGTCTCACACGCGTTCAAACGCAGAACAGCTGCTCAGCGCACTCAGCACACTGAGGCATCCAACACTTCCCACGGTTTAGCGTCGTAACGCTTGAGCGTTGATTTCTCCCACGCTTGAGCGTCAGCTCAGCGAGAGAAGAACTTCTAGCTTCCACAGTTGCTCATTTAACGTCTTAGGCACCTCCAACCTTGTTCAAGCCTATTCCTAAGCTTCGAACTAGGTCTAAAACTAACATACAACAATTCACACAGGCTAACCAGCTCGATCAGAGTCACAGAGAAACGGGGATGTTACATTACCACCCTCTTATAGAAAATTTCGTCCCCGAATTTCCGTCGTATACCTGTGAACAAATAAGGATGACTCTGGCGCATCTCAGCTTCATGTTCCCACTTTGAATCACCAGTCACTGGGTTCTATTCCATCCTGACTAATGGAATGCGCTTACCGCGCAGCTCCTTGATCCTTCTATCCAAGATCCGAACAGGTGAAGGTTCATACTCCAGATTCTCTTTTAGTTGGATTGATTCAGGCTCTAACACGTGTGATGGATCGGGATAATACTTTCTGAGTTGAGAGACGTGAAAGATGGCATGAAGATTTGAAAGGTTTGGTGACAAAGCTATTTGATAGGCTACAGGGTCGATTCGTCGAAGAATCTGAAACGGTCCTATGAATTTAGGTGTTAACTTTCTGGATCGGATTGCCCTGCCCACTCCAGCTCTTGGGGTTACTCTCATAAAGACATGGTCGCCCTCTTGAAATTCCAAAGGCCTCCTCCTCCTGTCAGCGTAGCTCTTCTGTGTGTCCCTTGCAACCTTCATTTTTTCCCGTATCTTACGGACTTGCTCCGTCGTTTGCTATACCAACTCTGGACCCAAAACCTGACTTTGTCCCGTCTCAAACCAGCACAACGGAGTCCTACACTTACGTCCATACAGTGCTTCGTACGGTGCCATCCCAATACTAGAATGGAAACTGTTATTGTAAGTAAACTCGATCGATGGAAGAAACTCGTCCCAACTTCCCGTGTTTTACCACATGTATGCTCTAAAGAGATCTTCCAATGATTGAATGGTTCGTTCGGACTGACCATCTGTTTGAGGATGATAAGCAGAACTCATACTTAACTTAGTTCCCATAGCACTATGTAAGATTCTCCAAAACCTTGAGGTAAACCTTGGATCGCGGTCCGAAACGATACTCGAAGGTACCCCATTCAGCCTTACAACTTCCTTGATGTAAATCTGAGTTAATCGCTCCAGAGAGTAACTCTGGTTGTTTAGTAAGAAGTGAGCACACTTCGTCAATCTATCGATAATTACCCAGACTGCATCACATCTTTTTCGAGTTCTCGGCAACCCAGAAACAAAGACCATAGCAATACTATTCCATTTCCATTCTAGGACATCCAGCGATTGCAACAACTCTGCTGGCTTCTGGTGTTCAACCTTCGCCTTCTGACACACCAAGCTGGTTTGGACATAAGCTGCTACATCATTCTTCATCCCTGGCCACCAAAACAACTTCTTCAGATCCTGATACATCTTGGTAGTCCCTGGATGGAAACTCATCTTGCTCTTGTGTGCTTCTTCCAAGATCATATTCTTAACTTCTTTATCCGGTAGCACACAAATCCGATCACCATACCTAAGCAGACCATCGGTATCTCTTTTGAATTCTAGAGTCTTACCTTCCTCTATCAACTGGTTTGTGCTCTCGAGGTACTTATCCACCGCCTGCTTCTTCCATAAAAGATTTAGGAAATCACTAGTTACTCTAACCATTCCCAGATTCAGCTTATCCTCAACGATTTCCGCTTCCAGGTTCAGATCTCTAAACGCCTCTAAAAGCTCTAGCTGCTTTACCATCATAGCAGATACATGTAGGGATTTCCTACTGAGCGCATCCGCCACAACATTCGCCTTACAGGGATGGTATTGCAGGTCGAATTCATATTCCTTTATGAATTTCATCCACCTTCTCTGCCTCATGTTCAACTCTTTCTGGTCGAACAGATACTTCAGGCTCTTGTGGTTGCTAAACACACTGAATTTAGCGCCATAGAGATAGTGTCTCCATACCTTTAATGCAAACACTATCGCAGCCAATTCCAGATCATCCATTGGTAGTTCCGCTCATGTACTCTTAACTGCCTAGAGGCATACGCCACCACTTTTCTGTCTTGCAAGAGCACAGATCCCAAGCCTTGATAAGATGCATCACAGTATACATTGAATCGTCCTAAAGGATCTGGTAACACCAGCACAGGTGACGTGGTCAGTCTTCCTTTCAGCTCCTGGAAACTCTGCTCGCAAGCCTCTGACCACTCAAACGTTTTCCCGTTTCTCGTCAACTGCGTCATAGGTAACGTAATCTTAAAGAATCCTTCTATAAACCTCCGATAGACTTAGGGCTTTCCCAACTCACTACGGCCTCAACTTTCACAGGGTCCACTGCGATTCCATCTTTACTGATCACATGGCCTAGAAACCGAACTTCCTCTAACCAGAACTCACACTTCGCCAGTTTAGCATACAATTGCCGGTCCTTTAGCAATTGCAACAACGCCCTTAGATGCTCTACGTGTTCCTCTCTACTCGAAGAGTATACAAGGATGTCGTCGATAAACACAACAACAAACTTGTCAAGGAACTGTCGGAAGATCCTGTTCATATATTCCATGAACACAACCGGAGCATTAGTCACCCCGAACGGCATAACCAAGTACTAGTAATGATCATACCGACTTCGAAAAGCAGTCTTTGGCACATCCTCTTTCTTAACCCGGATTTGATGGTATTCAGATCGCAGATCGATATTAGAAAACACAGCTGCTCCTTTTAGCCGATCCATCAAATCATCTATCCGAAGTAACGGATATTTTTTCTTTATCGTCACTTTGTTCAGCTAACGATAGTCCACGCACAGCCTCGAGCTTCCGTCCTTCTTCTTCACAAACAACACCGGAGCTCCCCACAGAGATGCACTAGGTCTGATAAACTCCTTGCCTAGCATCTCATCCAACTGCTTCTTTAACTCCATGAGCTCCACTGGAGACATCTGATACGGTGCTATCGATATAGGTCCAGTTCTCGGTACCAGGTCTATGGCAAACTCCATCTCTCTCTCTGGTGGTAGTCCAAGAACATCTGCGGGAAACACCTCCGAAAACTCTCGCACGACAGATAAAGCTTCGACGCTAGGAGTCTCCTTTACTTCCAAAGAGAACAGCATCCATACTCGTCCAATCGTTTACCCACCGGAGTACTCTTGTTGGCAGGTATCAATCCAGATTGCTCGGAAAAACTGAGAGTTTTATTTGAACAGTCTATCATTACATGGTTGGCAGAAAGCCAGTCCATGCCTAGGATTACATCTATTTGTTGTATAGGCAAACAGATAAGGTCAATAAGAAAATGATGATTTTCTACCGTAACAAGACATTTACGGCATACAGATAGGGTTGTTAAAGAATCACTGGTAGGTGTTGAAACAGTTAAGTCATAGGGTAAGGTAGAAACAAGTAACCCTAAATGATCCATGCACTCTCCTGATATGAAAGAATGCGTAGCCCTCGAATCAAACAAAACCGACAAAAGCTTACCAGAGACTAAGCGCTTACCTTGGATCAGATCAGGACTTTGGGATGCTTCGGAACCTCGCACGGCGAACACCCTTCCGGTCGTATGTGGCCTGCTCTATTGACTTGCAACAACTGATCTTGCTCCACCACTCTGAGCTCTACCGCTTTGCTGTTGAAACTGAGCCCTTCTGTTGACTCCGGGCTTGCAGTCTTATGCATAGTGCCCCATCTGGTTGCAATTGTAGCATCTTATGTGTTGGGTCCTGGGACAACTCTTCACCAGATGCGGTCCCTCGCACCGGAAACAAGTCTTGACCCTTTGCTGAGTTTGACTGGAGCAGCTTATTCCATGGTTAACATTGAATCGAGCTGGGCGATCATACGACCCTACTCTCCTTTGGAACTTGCTGCTTCTGCCACATTGATTATCAACAATGACCATCCACGAAGATCATCAAATAACTAGGCGCTAACCATCGTTATTGCTTTTATTAACATTGCCAATATTATCATATCGTCATTATTAGTGTTAACGTTCTTTTCTATATTATCAACATTGAATTATGATCTCACGGCCTTTTTTCTCATTACCCTATTCATTTCTTCTTCACAACAGAATCTGGGTGAGAAACCCAGATTCGCTAGGCAAATCATGGCTCGCGAGGCGAGCCCGAGAGCTCCTCAACAGGTTCTCAGATTCGCTAGGCGAATCCTGGCTCGCGAGGCGTGTCCGAGAGCCCCGATATCTAGTTCTCTTATTCGCTTCGCGGATTACAATCCGCTAGGCGAATCACGTCAGACCATGAATGGTCTTTCTGTCTCGCCTCGGGAATGGCTATTCGCCAGGCGAATCATGACAGATGTGGGAATCTTAAGAATTTCTCTAAGTTATCCCTATGCCTATCATCCCATCTCTCAAGAATCATTCCTATGGGTTTCCAAAACTAATTCAATATTATCAATCTCACCTCTCTTTACAACACATTCATTATGGGGTGCCAAATGTCCTAAAGCTATGTTCTTTCACTAATCCTATTTTCGTCGTCGTAACGCACATCATCATCAAGTCACCATTATCAATCCACATCATACAATCTCATCAATGCATAACGTATGTATGTACATACCATTCATCGCGCCTCATAATATTTCAATCATATCATCAAGACAAACACCAACAATCATGGTCATAGCACCATAGGCTTATACATCTATACACATAATATTCACATAGGCATATTCTTAGCATATACATATCATACACATAACATACACATAGATACACTCATAGCATATACATAGGCATTTACAATGCATATAGACAAACATATAGGGGTCATGGGTTAATCCCTTCATCTTAAACTATCTCAAAACCCACATACTCATGATCTATTTCTTCCCCCATACCTGGTATTGACCAAAATGAGCAAAGGAAGGGAAAAGGTCCGGAATAGGTTACGTCTCACGAATGCTCAATCTCACAATGCTTGACTTCACGATCACAACCCCAAAAGGTTCGAGAGCATCAACTAGGAAGAGGGCTTGTGATGGCAGTGATGTTCTTCAAGCGAAGGAGGCGAAGAACGATGAACAATGGTGCAATCTCCTTCAAGAATCCTTGGAAAGGGTTTAGAAATTCTTGTTTGGAGAGGAAAAGGCAGTTTCTAAGAGTAATTCGACTTGGAAAATAGGTTTAGGTCGAGTCTTATGGTACAAATATGAGTTAGGGTCATTATGGGCTTATTAGAAGCCCAAAAACACGATTCTGCTGCGCGCAGATTCGTGAGGCGAGTAGCCTTTCGCGAGGCGAGCCAGAGAGCTGCAAGAATCTGGTTATCAGATTCGCGAGGAGAATTGTCCTTCACAACGCGAAAATATAGAAGCCGAATTTGGCCCTAACACCTGAAATAATACTTGTAGATAATCTTCTTAGCTTTCCAACGCATTCAAGATCGCCTCAATCGGACATCTAGAACGCAAGATATGGTCAAAACCGTGAAATAGGTCGTAAGGCGATAAAGTGATTAAACTATTTTTAAAGGCTAAACTATCCCAAACTTGAATCTAAACCTCATGGGCGAGCATAACCACATATATTGGTCAAGCATAATACATAATAATATGTATTAATATAAGGTGAAAGTCGGGGTGTTACAATTCCACCCCCTTATAAAAATTCCGTCCTCGAAATTTCTATTGACCTCAAGCAAACAAATATGGACATGGACCTTCTGTAACATCCCAATTTTCAGATTGGTACAGTATCCAAATCTTATCTGAGTCATAGTGGCAAAGTTATAAATATCAAGATATTTTAGAGAAGTAATCATGACATGGATGACTCATGATGATGAATCATGGAGGAGTAATCATGATGGTGATAAGTCATGATAATGACACATCCTTTGACTAATCACATTCAGGAATCACGTCTCTCGTCCGGTGTTTGATTTTATCCTTACATATCCACTTTTTGGATACCACACAGATATTGTTTTACTCTACATTACTAGTAGAAAGTTATGGTTAAGGTTTGGCTTGAAGACTCTGACGAAACCCGGTCTGCGTACGAGATCACCGGAACCGGTAACGGATAAGCCTCACGTCGCTTTCACGCCACCTCACCTAGACACCTCACCTCCATATCCATATGTAATCATTACATGGTGACTCATCACCACAGTAATGATGTTAAGGGGTGAGTCACATGGGTGACTCACCATAGTCATGGTGACCTAGTGTAAAATGACAATTTTGCCCCTAAAGGAAATGACCTTTTTTCCCTTAAGTAAGTTTTATCACATCATTACCTTTCCTATATATATAGCCACGCCATTCCCCTCATCCATTCCTCTTTCACTTCTCTTTCTTCTTCATGTTCAAAGTCTTCAAGGTTCCTACTTCAATTTCTCTCCATTCTTCAAGAACTTTGAGAAATAAACTTGACAAGCTTGATCATCTTCATCATCGAGGAGTAATTAATATAATGGAATGAGAGTGAGAAGGAAGCAATATAATGGAATGAGCTTCCATATTTTCGTGGCTAGGAGAAAGAGAAGGCAAGGTGAAAGAAAGAGTGAAACTATTGTTGGAAGCCTTGAAGCTTTGTTGAAGCATTTTCAGTAATATCGTTGGAATATGATCATCAACCGTTGGATCAAGCTCAAACTTGGTAAGGAGGTTCCGAACATGTGGTTCTTAAGTTTGATCGTTCGGATTTTCGGTTCAAGGTCTAGAGTGGGAGATGTGCAGCTTACATCGTGGTCCTAGTGTGTGAGAAACTCGTCCCGTATATCACCTAACCTGCGACAGTAAAACCTTCGCCATAGATTTTTTAATCGTTGGATCGGGCTGAAATTTGGGAATTAGGTTTAGGACACGTTGATCTTAATCTTCATCGTTCGGATTTCCAAGAAGAAGGCTGTAGCTCGATGCGTGGTGAGCTCGTAGTGGTTGTGGTTGTGGTCGTCTCGTTTGTGAGATCGAGGGTCAAGGCTGTCCATGAATACAAGGGTGTACGGGAACGGATTACCAGATGAGGAGGAAGAAATCTCATATATCTGGGAATCGTAAGCGTAGTATATAATTTTTAACATGTGTAGGGATCCTCAAACCCTACTTATGGCTGAGCCTCGATAAAGTACCTAAACCCTAGGTTTAGTTTACTTTGGGCGATCGCCGTAGGATCGATCTATGATATATGTAGATTGAGGATGTGTGTTTACATGTGGTAATTGTGATTATTGATAACATGATTATTTGTGGTGATTGATAACATGCTTAAATGATGTCCTACACGATAACATACTAGGAGAGATGTTTGTGATAATAACTTTTTTGTGGTGATAACATGCTTAATTGCGTTTTGGTATGCTTATAAGAATGCTATACTGAATGCTATGACATGTGATGTGTTTGTGACTGATATGATCTTGGTTGACTTTGGAGATGATTGGTATATTGTTAGGATTGTAGGAGAATGATTGACTTTGGAGATGATTATTGAGGTTAGACTAGTAAACTAAGAATGTGGATTTATGTTGTAAGTGGCTCTCATAGTTGGAGAGCGGCATCCTCACAGTTGGAGGATGTGGGCTTGAGGCATTAGTAAGTGGTTGCTGAAATGATGGACGCATAATCATAACATTTGCATTGTTGTGGTGGACTGCAACAGCTGTCTGAACAGTTATCACATGAGGTGGATTACTTGTGACAATTGCAACAGCAGTTTGAGTGGTTGTCACAAGGGGCTATATGACTAACTGCAATCATATATGCTGGTACACAACTGCAACAGCAGTTTGAGTGGTTGTGTATAAGGTTATGTGTGTGTCCTTGCTATAGAAGCTTGCCAGCAGTGATCACGCGAGGTTCAGACTTGTGGCAATTGCAACAGCAGTTTGAGTGGTTGTCACAAGGAGCTGTATGAATAGCTGCAACAGCAGTTTGAGTGGCTATCATATGAGCTGGTACCTATATACAGTTGCAACAGCAGTTTGAGTGGTTGTGTACAGGGAGCCGTGTGTACAGTTGCAACAGCAGTTTGAGTGACTGTCACATGAGGTCGAGGTGAACGTTCTGGGAGACGTCCTGGGAACCAGTAACCTGGACTACCAATTCTATGCCCTTATAGTTGGAGGGTGACTTCCTACCTTGGAAAATGACTACTTCACAGTTGAGTTGGAGGACAGTATTTCCAAGGGACATGAACTTAGTTGTCCATATAGAATAGGCGATGATCCATAGTTGTGATACTTTGAGGTTGATTGCTGTGCTGAACTCAAGAGATGGATGTGTTTGCTGATTGTGTGCTATTGTACATGTTGATATGTTATATGCTACGTGATTTCCCTTTTGTATGATAGTGTAGCGTTTCTTACCTCCTATGCATATTTCTCCATGTTTACATATATATGGGTGTCCGGATCATGATCTGAAGACGGAAGTTCCGATTGGTCATCGGAAGTGCTACAGCAGGTGAAGCTGACCCAAGGTGTACTCTATCGTCAGTAACAAGTGTGGCGTCAGCGCTTCTCAAAGAGATAGAGATCTCAAAGGTATCTTTGAGTCTCTTGTGAGTTGTACCATGGCCAGTGGGGTGTTTATGTTTGTTGTTATTTTTACGCCATGGCTTCCAGGCGAAACTCTGATATGAAATTCTTGAACTGTGATAAGTTCTTATCTGCTTAACTGTTGAAGTGAATATTTTTTTGCTGTGTTTTAAAGTATCAGAGAGAGTGAGGTTAAGTTTTGAAAGCGTCTAATGGGATTATCCTACGTAAGTGGGGTCGTCTCACCTTCTATCTAGCTGTCCTCAAGATTATGTCAATTCCGACTAGGCTTCTTAAGTTCTAAAGCACTCTAGAAATTAAAATCGAACTTGATTCCACAAAACTTTGCCAATGCACCAATGACCTTCTACTTTCCTAATCTAATATTCATAATTGTCACATCCCAGGTTTTAATCACATCCCTAAAATCCTCAATCATTTGGTCTCACTAACCATTATGGTGAACACAAGCAATGAACTTCTAGTTAGGTATCAATCACTACGTTGGTTTCCTTATTTGATTCAAAAATTATGATCTTACACGACACCCACTTGCCTATTCTACGACACATCCCACTCCATTGGATCGTACTAGTACTTCAAACTCCATCGGTGTCACAAGAAATTCCCTATTGGGTTTCTTAACGACAATGTCCCTAAAGCTCCCAAGAATTCAAACTTAAGGATACATGTTGCTAACCTCCTAGGTTGTATCACTAAACTCCAATCATAACATATTGTCAAGATCTACTAAAAGGGGTAGAACTAAGCAAGGTTGAGGTTAACTCTCCCTTTTAACTAAGAACCTTTCTCAAGAACTCATGATCCCGATTACCGCCCTTTAGACTTCCTGCCTATTACGAATCTCCTTAAAACGAGGTGTCCCACAACTTACTTATTCAGATCGAAAACTTCACTAGATAACTTAGCATACAAAAGTTCTTCCTAAAGAGTTTGCAAAACAATCCTCAAGGGCTTCACACAAATTTTTTTTTTTTTTATCTGTAATGTCTCAAGACATCATCTATTCTAGAGAAAGGTGTTTATTCTCTATTTCCATTATAGAAGGCTAACGATAACTTACACGCGATCTAATGCTACTTACCAACTCTCTTCTAGTAGAAGCAAGGATGCCTTAAGAAACTACCAATCCACTAGACCGGATAAATTGCCTTTCAAGTAATTCCTATCACTATTTCTATGAATCATTGGCTTAGGGAGGACATTCTGCAAGATGCTATAAACTTGATTCCTAATAAACTAAGAATACTTTCAGGGAATACTTACGGAACTAACCTACCAATAACACATCATCTATTTTAACCTTTCTTCCTCTACTTTAGACATGATTTCTTTTCCTTGGTAAAGAACTTAACATTGGTCACTGGTTAGGAATCTCCACGTTACATATTCACTCTTATGACCTTACTAAAGAACCTTCCTAAAACACTTCCATCGACTCCACATGATACACAAATCATCAATCTTAATCCCTTTTTCTTACTAAATGGTTATCACAACTATCTACTCATCCATTCAAGGTTTGCCTAATAATTATGATTCTTGGATCATCCATACTCTTATATCTAATCCAACAATGGTTGAACCTACCATGTAAACTAGATCCCAACTTAACCATCACCACGCATTCCAAATCACTATCAACTAGAAAAACTCCACACATAAACCATTAAGCCACTCATCTATTCATTCTTAACTTCGTCCTTTTTTAATAATCCAACTCATTTAAGCCTTATTATACTCTATCTCGTATTGATAACAACTCATCTAGATCTATATATATAATAGCTCAACAATCTCACTTAAGCTTGTAACTCTCCTTCTTTTCTAAAAGATTCTTACAAGGCATTAACTAAGAAATCTAACAATCCTAATGTAGTAACTGAGGCTATAGCAAACTTCACAAAATAACTAAGGGACAACTTACACCTTCTCCTAATCTGGTCCATTAAGCTATTGATAATCTTTAAAGTTCCAGATCTAATGCTCTTAGGGGTAACTTCCCAAGCCAAGCTCAAGTCTCTCAACTCCTTCAATCAAATCTCTTTCTCTAAACATTAAAGACGATATATCCAAGGTCTTCTACTTAAGGCATCAGCCACTACGTTGGCTTTTCCAAGGTGGCAGCTCAAATCAAAATTATAATCCTTAAGAAACTCCATCCACCTACGTTGCCTCATATTTAACTCTTTTTGGTCAAATAAGTATTTCAAATTCTTATGATCACTAAAGATCTCAAATCTATCTTAGAAAAGATGCAAGCTTCCACTAGCTGGTCCATAAAGTCATCAATCCTAGGGAGTGAGTATCTATTCTTAAGGGTCACCTCGTCCAGTTGTCAATAATTGACACACAACTTCATGCTACCATCTTTCTTCTCGTAACACAACACTAAGAATGACACTCTAGGAAGGATAATAGTGATCAGCACCTAAAGTCATATATACTCTTAGACAACAATAAAACAGGTTAAGGTTCACTATCAATGGTTTGGGCAGCTCCCTGCCACGACCCCATAATCCTATCACTCAGCGATCTTAACCAATTCAATATTGGTTAAATCCTACTAGAGAAATTTTTTAACAAAAGGCATAATAAAACAGTCACACAAATTCAAAACACTTCTGCAGAGTACACAGAAGAGACACAACAGACACATACCCCGGCCTATAGGACAGACCGGCTCTGATACCACTAAATGTGACACCCACTACCCCACATATAATAAAACACGAATAAAATCATACATGTCTTTAAAAATAATATAACAATTAATATAATATAAATCTTATCCTCAAGGGTAATATGCATCACATCATCTATAACGTAAAACGTAGGAATCTGAAATAATCAAAATCCTTTAAAAACAAAATACGAAAAACATAAATAATAAACATAACCCAAATGCCGATGTCACATATCAGAGCTGGTATACATATACCGATAATACATCAGAATAAAATCGAATAACATAAATCATAAATCCTAACTACTGAGAGAGATCTCCTCGGGATCACTCCTCGTCAGCATGCTCACCCTCCTCTGCATACACCACAACATATGCACAAGAATAACAAAGAGAGGGGTAAGAAACACAATCATGAATATATGTAAACGGAATGGAATAGTAATTAAGATGGCATACAACATACATCAATCAACACAGATATAATCAATATATATCAAAGATGCATTTCAATGCCAATGCAACATCACTACTCCGTATGCATGTGGCCAACAACTCTAACTCTGGAAAGACGATTAGGAGTACATGTCCGCTTATCAACGTGGATGATATGCCAGACCATGGGCCATCACCGAATACTCTCACTAATCCTGATAACGTATAGTGGCTAGTCAGGGTACTCAAGCTTATTCTTTAGGTCACTTCGACAATAGGTAGCTAGCCCATGTCACCTGGAACTTCCATACCCAACGTACCCGCAAGGCCGGGATAACACCCATCGTGGCCTCCACTATCGCGATTCATCGTTTGCTTTCCACCCAACCTATCAACGTCAACGTATGATGCATGCTATGCTCAACAACATGCATACACACGTCCAACCATCTACCATCATAATCAATCACATTGATTATCAAAAATGATCATCCACGAAGATCATCAAGCAACTAGGCGCTAACCATCGTTATTGCCTTTATTAACATTACCAATATTATCATATCGTCATTATTAGTGTTAACGTTCTTTTCTATATTATGAACCTTGAATTATGATCTCTCGGTCTTTTTTCTCATTACCCTATCCATTTCTTCTTCACAACAGAATCTGGGTGAGAAACCCAGATTCGCTAGGTGAATCGTGGTTTGCGAGGCGAGCCCGAGAGCTCCTAAACAGGTTGTCAGATTCGCTAGGCGAATCCTGGCTCGCGAGGCGAGCCCAAGAGCCCCAATATATGGTTCTCTCATTCGCTTCGCGGATTACAATCTGCTAGGCGAATCACATCAGACCACGAATGGTCTCTCTGTCTCGCCTCACGAATGGCTATTCGCCAGGCGAATCATGACAGATGTGGGAATCTTAAGAATTTCTCTAAGTTATCCCTATGCCTATCATCCCATCTCTCAAGAATCATTCCTATGGGTTTCCAAAACTAATCCAATATTATCAATCTCACCTCTCATAACAACTCATTCATTATGGGGTGCCAAACGTCCTAAAGCTATGTTCTTTCACTAATCCTATTTTCGTCATCGTAACACACACATCATCAAGTCACCATTATCAATCCACTTCATACAATCTCATCAATGCATAACGTATATATGTACACATACCATTCATTGCACCTCATAATATTTCAATCATATCATCAAGACAAACACCAACAATCATGGTCATAGCACCATAGGCATAGACACCTATACACATAATATTCACATAGGCATATTCTTAGCATATACATATTATATACATAACATACACATAGATACACTCATAGCATATACATAGGCATTTACAACGCATATAGACAAACATATAGGGGTCATGGGCTAACCCCTTCATCTTAACCTATCCCAAAACCCATATACTCATGATCTATTTCTCCCCCCCATACCTAGTATGATGACCAAAATGAGCGAAGGAAGGGAAAAGGTCCGGAAAAGGTTACGTCTCACGAATGCTCGATCTCACGACGCTTGACTTCACGATCACAGCCCCAAAAGGTTCGAGAGCAGCAACTAGGAAGAGGGCTTGTGATGGCAGTGATGTTCTTCAAGCGAAGGAGGCGAAGAACGATGAACAATGGTGCAATCTCCTTCAAGAATCCTTGGAAAGGGTTTAGAAATCCGTGTTTGGAGAGGAAGAGGCAGTTTCTAAGAGTAATTCGACTTGGAAAATAGGTTTAGGTCGAGTCTTATGGTACAAATATGAGTTAGGGTCATTATGGGCTGATTAGAAGCCCAAAAACACGATTCTGCTGCGCGCGGATTCGCGAGGCGAGTAGACTTTCGCGAGGCGAACCAGAGAGCTGCAAGAATCTGGCTGTCAGATTCGCGAGGCAAATTGTCCTTCGCGACGCGAAAATATAGAAGCCGAATTTGGCCCTAATTCTTGAAAAAATACTTGTAGAAAATCTTCGTAGCTTTCTAACGCATCCAAGATCGCCTCAATCGGACATCTAGAACTAAAGATATAGCCAAAACCGTGAAATAGGTCGTAAGGCGATAAAGTGATTAAACTATTTTTAAAGGATAAACTATCCCAAACATGAATCTAAACCTCATGGGCAAGCATAACCACATATATTGGTCAAGAATAATACATAATAATATGTATTAATATAAGGTGAAAGTCGGGGTGTTACATCTTGCAGCCACATTTCTACAGCCTCAGGATTGTACTCTCCATGGAATTGGGGAGGATTTCCTTTCATGAAAGCATTAAGACCAGTGTACACCATCTCATTCTCTCTTACAGTATGCAGCTGATCCTGCCTGGCTTCCCCTCTCTTCCTGCCTTTGCATATACTGGGCAGTCTATTCAGTCTGCTGCATCATGGCGGTAGCCAAGTCCCTCATGGCCCGCACTGCTTCAGAGGTGTCGCCACCACCCTGTCCCTGAGTGGTCACCATTATTGTTATCATCATTATGTCTAGTTGCCGGCCTTCCACGCCTTCCTCATGCCATTTAGCTTCCTGTAAAAGGAGCCATCAGTTCTATTTCATAAGACATATAATAGCACTTAGCAGTTAAACATATCATGTGCCTTATGAATGAAAACAGTTATCACACTTCGATAACTCGCACATCAGACACTCTACTCAAAACCCGACACAGTTGATACGACTCGGTTATCAACCGTCAAAGCAAGTACACTTAACCTTCACAGTCCGATTTAGAATCGAACTACTCTGATACCATAATAATGAGACGACCCTCCTCTCTTTGAAGGATAATCCCACTAGCCCCAACCTCTTATTATTATTATTAACTATGACTAGCCGTATATAAAGCGATAGCGTGGTAAAACAAACGCGTTGCGGAAACAAAACAGCGTAAACAAGAACGGCAAGCATCGTAAACGATGATCAAAGTATAAAGCGCATGCATAAGTTAGCCCCATCAGTAGAGCACTGTACATAAACATACATACTGTCGGGTAGAAACCCAAAAATACATCAAGAGTCAAAAGAAAAACACACGAAGCTCACCAGCAACCCCCGTCCCTTCTCAAAAGATACATCAAAAACTCTCAGCTCACTCTCTAGGACGCACTGGCAGGCTCTCACCATCAGTGGTGAGGATGCCCTGAGCTACCCTGACCCTCGCCATGAGTACGTCGGTACCACACAATTGGCTCATACTCAGACGAAGAACTGGACACTACGATCCTCCGCCTCCGGTAGGTCCCCAGTAATGCTCGGTCCTCCTGCGCTGGCCTCGGTAGACGTAGCCCCTCCTGCTGGTCACGACCGATCCTTGGGGTGCTGCCCAAGCATAGTCCTGCTCCCTTTGCCTCGGAGGTCGCCACATCCTCGGAAAGGGGAGGAACTGGTAGATGCGATAGAGACCAATAATATCTATATACGGAGGTGTACCGCTACGAAACATCAAGCTGACTGGCCCTGTATAGACCACCAAAAAGGTAGAGGGGTCTACCCGCCATCCCCTCTCATCATGGTATATGATCTCAATGTCCCCCAGCACCGGCATCCGTGGTGCCCCCGTGATGAGTGGGAGAAGTCTCTGGTCCATGATATGCCTCAGTTGGCTCGTCGTCTCCAAGCGAATCCATACCGGACAACAAGGAAAACAGAAAGGAGATAAGAAATACAGCGCATCATAAGGTCGGAAAACAGCAGTAATGCAGTAAACAGGTATAGCAGATAACACATAGCAGATATAGCAAATATGGCATCTACTGCATTCCAACACGCATCGCCCAAGACAGCATATGCAACAAGCATCCATCCCATGAGACTCACAATCAGATCAAACCTCTAGACAAGGATACTAATCCCATGCAGCATGTCGACCAAAAAATGCACTTCTGCAGGTTCCCAACTAGAATAGTTCCACACTCGAACAAGTCCACACCGAAACAGGTTCTGTGTCGAAACAGTGTTAGCTTGCCCAAGAAACCGAACCGCTCATCGTGACCAATAAGAGTGCATCCCCCTTCCATCCCGGAACAGGGGTAACTCGGTCGCCTCGGAACGTTTGCCTGGAACATTGGAAAGCTCTGGGATTAGTCGGGCAATCCGGACTGGATCGGGTGTCACGACAGGATAGGAGCTACCTCATCCGTCACTGTACACTATTCGCGAGACCAGCAACATGCCCAAGGCCACTCACTTGACCGCGCCATCTACTTTCCGTACCCGCACTCAGGTACCGCTAACCTCGTATGACGCTGGCGGCCCATACTACCTATCACACGGCCTCGCCACTTGGCAGCTAAAAATGATATGCAGCAAACATCCTCAACGGACTTGATACCGGATCTCACGCCTAAGCTCTCAACCAAATCAAAAAATCACGATGCCACTGCATCCACACGGCCACAACCTCGACGCCACGCGTCCACGAGCCACAGCTCAAACAACACTGCACACAGCCTCAAGAAGTCAGCATATCAGCAACGGCACCATCCATGGTATCAACCCTGTAACGCCCCGATTTTCACGTTTTCTATTTCTTCAGTATTTTAATGTCTTTATTTTATTTGAGGTCTTAGGAATAAAAATAAAATATTCTGAGACCATAGTCATGCTCGACGATATCGTAGGAAGCTACGATTAAGTTTTTTGAGTCGAAAACTCAAACGGGAGTCGGGTCTGCGTTTTTACACTAACAGTATGATTTTACTGCTCAGAAGACCTCAGATGGACCCGTGAACGAGACAATAAGTCTTAGAATTCGATTATCTACGTTTTGGTTAAATTTCGTAAAAATTTCAGAAAAATCACTTCCTGACCTTCGTTCGGGCGAAATCCTTAATCGGGTGACGAACGGAGCCACATATAGAGTTACCGGGACTCGCCAATGGATAATCTTGATATCACATCATCCCAGGACACTTGGGAGAGTATGCCAGAGTCGTCATGACGTTCGGAAATATCTGGACGCAAAATGACCAAAATGCCCCTAACCTTAGTCTTTTACACTTTTACCATTATACCCTTTTGGCAAATGACCTTTTTACCCTTAAGTGAGATTTTAAGAGGCTGAACTCAGCCCCTCACTTCATCATTTTCGCACAGCCCCCTCCCTTTAGAGTTCCATAGTTGTTCTTGAGAGAAAACCCCATTGTTGGTCTTGAAGCTGTTTTTGTTGGAATCACTTGATTCCTTAAGCAATCTTCCTTCATTTCAAGGTAAGATCACTTCTATGATCTCTTAGCTTCTTGAATCTTTCTTTATTTCAAGATCAATCTTCATTTTCATGAAAAGAATTTCTTAGATCCAAAACTTTGAAAATCCATAGGAAATTGTAGAAAAATCCTTTTGAGGTAAGACCAAGTTCTTTGAACTCACATCATTAATCTCTACCTAAGCCCAAGAGCTTATGATTCAACTCTCATCATAGCTTAAAAAGCACTTTTGGCCGAACCCTACTTGAAGATGATGAATAGTGTTTTCATCAATTTTTTATTTTTAACACTTGATTTCATCCTTAGCTTTCCTAATGCCTTTGAGTCCATGAAATGGAAAACCAAAACCAATTCCTAACCTTTTTAACCTAGGGTGGCCGAAATCCTCTTTGTTAGAATAGTTGAGATTGGCTTTGATTGTTGTTTAATGTTGGATTGTTGTGTTGTTGTAGTTGTTGACGATTGCCAGGAGGTTCACAAACCGATCAACCGACTTTGATCCGGGAATCGGCTCATCAACAGGTATGGGGAGAAGAACCTCATCACACCAAGATGGTGGTGGTGAAGATAGTTGTTTAATTTATGTGTGGGTGAAACCCTTTAGTTTGGGTTCACTTTTATGTGTTAAGTTTTGTTAAGTTCTCATGGAGAACAAGATTGTCATGATGAGTTTATGCTTTGGTATGTTGTAGTGTGCTTTAGCATATGTTGATGATGAGATGATTGAATGAAAAACCATTTTCATGTATATTGGAAAACCTACTTTGATCAATAGATCAAGTATGGACTTTTATTGTTTGATTATGAGACCATGATGTGTGATGGACTTGGATGTTTGATTATGATGTAGTAATGTGTATTATGGTTTATCATGATTGTGTAAGTTTTGTGAGCCACACTTTGATTGGTTGATGAAGTAAATATTCACATTGATTCCTAGTTGGCTATTAGCCATGACCTTGAGGAAAGGAAGGATATGAATAGTTCTTGGACAAGTCAAGTTTTGATGTAAAGAAAGTGTTTTCAATAACTTGTGTTTTTCAAAGAAAAACCCTAAGTGACTTTGAATGGAATTAAATCTCAAAGTGCTTTCACCAAAGTGAAACATGTTTTATACCTTATCCTTAGTCCATCTAGTTAATCAAGTTACTCAAAATGAGAAAAAAAGTAGTTTCATGAGGAGAATCAAAATGGTTCCATAAGGTTAATGTCTTGTTTTAAGGCAACTTTCGTTAAGCGAATTTACTTTCACTAAGCGAAAACAGAGGAATTCTAAGTTGGGCATCACTGCCTCACTTTCGCTAAGCAAATAATATTCGCTAAGCGAACCAAGCGAATTTCGCTACGTGAATTAAGTCTCGCTGAGCGATCCAGAGATGTCTCCAAAGGAGGTATAACTGCCTCCATTTCGCTAAGTGAAATTATACTCGCTAAGCGAATAAAGTGAAATTTCGCTACACGAATTATGTTTCGCCGAGCGATCCAGAGAAGTCTAAAAAGAGGTATAACCTCCTCCATTTCGCTAAGCGAAATGAGACTCGCTAAGCGAATAAAGTGGACTTTCGCTAAGCGAAATATGTTTCGCCGAGCGATACAGAGGAGTTTCAAGAGAGGTATTACTGCCTCAATTTCGCTAAGCGAATGTAAATCCGCTAAGGAATTCCATGTTCAGAAAATGCAGAAAAATAGAGTAAGTTAGTGTTTTAAAAGTTGTTTCAAATCAAGTGAGTTTTCAATTGAGAAGTTGTTCCGGTTTACAAACATTTTAGGTTTTGAAACAGTAGTTCGATGACGGACCGGTGATTCGGATCCCGATCAGTCGTTCAATTGTTTCAGTCTTGTGATGAATCGATCCCGGAGGAATCACGAGATTTATCCTGTGGATAAAAGGTTTTGTTTTTCAAAGACACGTATAGTTCCTAAGTAAGAGAACCTTAGTAGACTTCGAGGTTTATCCGGGGGATAGACATTGCTTGATCGCATCTGCTTTGTGTAAGCATTGACATATCATTTGCATAGTCGTAAGGCCTTGAGCCTAGGAGTTGAGCTTACACCTTGATGCGGGTGCGAATCTTACGGTGACGATCTTCAATGGTCTTTTTGGAGGTATCAGGGTTGGAAGGGCTTACATGTGACCAGTTGGTAGCTCTTCTGTGTCGTGGCGAATCCGTGCAATACACTGATATCCTCTACTAGATGTCGTACTTTTCATGTTTGGTCGAGAGTGTTACCGTAAAGACAGATACGTGCACGTTACGAATGTTGTAGCATCTTGCTCATGGCTGGCAGAAACCAGAACATGTCCTCCCATTCACTCTCTCCGAATGTTTTGTTAGCTCCATGGAGTAGGGGTCAGAGTAGTACTCAGTGACATTGACATTGAGTCATATACATTGCATTGCATTGCATGGCTATTGGTGTTTACATTTACTGTTATATATCGTTGTACTGTTTAAGAGTACCTTATTTTATGCTGCTAACTGCTTAACATGATATTATGCGGTCAACTGCTTAATATGTTTGACATTGAGAATTCTTGTAAGCATGTTGGGTACGCTGTTACCCGATGAGTCGTCCCGTTTTTACTACTGCTGTTTTGTTGTGTTGATGAACGGGAATCTCACCCATATCTGTATGTTTTCTGTTGGTACTTGCTGTTGCTATTTGAACAGATGGACGTGACGATGGTTCAGCCCAGTAGTTTCCTTGAGCCTTGAGGCGGACCTTCTTTTTGTGGTTTAGTTTTGTTGTCGGCCAGACTACGAGTTTTGTAGTACCTTTTGGGAGCTATGACTCCTAGTACTCATTGTATTTCTTATGTCAGTTATACATTAGACCTATGTCTGTATATAGTATTATTTCTTTTTCTGTTTATGTCCCTGTATTTATTATGCCTTATGTTCTAGAAATGCATGGCGAACCTAAGTTCGTTATTAGTATTATTTATCTTTACTAAATCCCATTGCATCTTGTGAAAAGAAAAGAAAAAGAAAACCGTATTTTTCGCATTAATAAATATTTTCGGCCTTATAAACGTTCGGGAATGTGACACTCGGGAAAGGGTGTTGCAAACCCGACGACAACACAACACACAACCAAACTTATTCTATGGCATTCTGTAACATCCCAATTTTCAGATCGGTAAAGTATCCAAATCATATCTGAGTCATAGTGGCAAACTTATTTTGGAGAAGTAATCATGACTACTTTAGAAAAGTAATCATGACATGGATGACTCATGATGATGAGTCATGGCGGAGTAATCAAGATGGTGATAAGTCATGGTAATGACTCATCCTTTGACTAATCACATTCTCGAACCACGTCTCTCGTCCGGTGTTTGATTTTATCTTTACATATCCACTTTCTGGATACCACACAGATATTGTTTTGCTCTACATTACTAGTAGAGAATTATGGTTAAGGTTTGGGTTGAAGACTCTGACGAAACCCGATTTGCGTACGAGATCACCGGAACCGGTAACAGATAAACCTCACGTCGCTTTCACGCCACCTCACCTAGACACCTCACCACCTTATCCATACGTAATCATTACATGGTGAGTCATCACCATGGTAATGATGACTAGGGGTGAGTCACATAGGTGACTCACCGTAGTCATGATGACCTAGTGTAAAATGACAATTTTGCCCCTAAATGAAATGACCTTTTTGCCCTTAAGTAAGTATTATCACATCCTTACCTTTCCTATATATATAGCCACGCCATTCCCCTCATCCATTCCTCTTTCACTTCTCTTTCTTCTTCATATTCAAAGTCTTCAAGGTTCCTGCTTCAATTTCTCTCCATTCTTCATGAACTTTGAGAAGTAAACTTGACAAGCTTGATCATCTTCATCATCTAGGAGGAAGCAATATAATGGAATGAGAGTGAGAAGGAAGCAATATAATGGAATGAGCTTCCATATTTTCGTGAGTTAGAAGAAAGAGAAGGCAAGGTGAAAGAAAGAGTGAAACCATTGCTGGAAACCTTGAAGCTTGGTTGAAGCAGTTTCAGTAAGATCAATGGAATAAGTTCATCAACCGTTGGATCAAGCTCAAACTTGGTAAGGAGGTTCAGAACATGTGGTTCTTCAGTTTGACCGTTCGGATTTTCGGTTCAAGGTCTAGAATGGGAGATATGCAGCTTACATCGTGGTCCCAGTGGGTGAGAAACTCATCCCGTATATCACCTAACCTGAGACAGTAAAACCATCGCCAGAGATTCGTTAACGGTTGGATCGGGCTGAAATTTGGGAATTAGGTTTAGGACACGTTGATCTTCACCTTCACCATTCGGATTCCCAAGAAGAAGGCTGTAACTCGAGATATGGATCTCACCCCGTGTCCTTTATTTTGGTACCTTTTCCCTAGACTCTTGGGCTGACTTTTGAATATGCCTTCGCCGAAGTCCAGCCTCTATTCTCTATCTTTGGAAGTTTTGGGGAGCTGCATGGTGAGCTCGTAGTGGTTGTGGTTGTGCTCGTCGCGTTCGTGAGATCGAGGGTCAAGGCTGTCCGTGAATACAAGAGTGTATGGGAACGGATTACCAGGTGAGGGGGAAGAACCTACATATATCTGGGAATCATAGGCGTCGTATATAATTGTTAACATGTGTAGGGCTCCTCAAACCCTACTAGTGGTGATATGTGTTTATTTGTGCTTACTTGTGGTAATTGATAACATGATTATTTGTGATGTTGGACAACATGATTAAATGATGTCATACATGATAATATGCTAGATGATACGTTTGTTATGATAAAATGTTTGCGATGATAACATGTTTGTTGTGATAACATTTTTATTTACTATCTTGACATGCTTATGACTATACTATGACGTGTGATATGTTGTGATTGACATGATCTTGAATGACTTTGGCGATGATTGGTATGTTGTTAGGGATTAGAGGATGATGATTTGTATGTTGATCGGATTATAGGATGATGATTGGTATGTTGATAAGGATTATAGGATAATGAGTATTGATGGAACTAAGAATGTGGATCTATGTTGTAAGTGGCTCTCATAGTTGAAGAGCGGCATCCTGGCAGTTGGAGGATGTGGGCTTGAGGCATTAGTAAGTGGCTGTTGAAATGATGTATGCATAATCATAACATTTGCATTGTTGTGGTGGAAAGCCGCGAGATGTACTGCAACAGCTGTCTAAACAGTTATCACACGAGGTGGATTACTTGTGACAATTGCAACAGCAGTTTGAGTGGTTGTCACAAGGGGGCTATATGACTAACTGCAATCATATATGCTGGTACACAACTGCAACAGCAGTTTGAGTGGTTGTGTATAGGGTTACGTGTGTGTACTTGCCACAGCAGCTTGCCAGCAGTTATCACGCGAGGTCGGGACTTGTGACAATTGCAACAACAGTTTGCGTGGTTGTCACAAGGAGCTGTATGAATAGCTTGAACAGCAGTTTGAGTGGCTATCATATGAGCTGGTACCTGTATACAGCTGCAACAGCGGTTTGAGTGGTTGTGTACAGGGAGCCATGTGTATGGTCGCAACAGCAGTTTGAGTGACTGTCACACGAGGTCGAGGTGGACGTTCTAGGAGACGTCCTGGGAACCAGTAACCTGGACTACCGACTCTATGCCCTTATAGTTGGAGGGTGACTTCCTACCTTGGAAAAGGACTACTTCACAGTTGAGTTGGAGGACAGTATTTCCAAGGGCCAGGAACTTAGTTGTGCATATAGAATAGGCGATGATCCCTAGATGTGATACTTTGAGGTTGATTGTTGTAGAATTGATGGTGATCTATAGTTGTGATATTTTGAGGTCGACTATTGTGATGTGTAGAATAGGCGATGATCCATAGTTGTGATACTTCGAGGATAACCGTTGTAGAATAGGCGATGATCCATAGTGGTGATACCTTGAGGTTGATTGTTGTGCTGAACTCGAGAGATGGATTTGTTTGCTGATTGTGCGCTATTGTACATGTTGATGTGTTATATGCTACGTGATTTCCCTTTTTTATGATAGTGTAGCGTTTCTTACCTCCTATGCATATTTCTCTATGTTTACATATATGTGGTTGTCCGGATCGTGATCCGAAGACAGAAGTGCCAATTGGTCATCGGAAGTAGTACAGCAGGTGAAGCTGACCCAAGGTGTACTCTGTCGTCAGCAACAAGTGTGGCGTCAGCGATTCTCAAATAGATAGAGATCTCAGACGTATCTTTGAGTCTCTTGTGTGCAGTACCACGGCCAGTGGGGTGTTTATGTTTGTTGTTATTTTTACGCCATGGCTTCCAAGCGAGACTCTGATGTTAAATTCTTGAGCTGTGATAAGTTCTTATCTGCTTAACTGTTGAGGTGAAATTTTTTGGCTGTGTTTTAAGGTATCAGAGAGAGTGAGTTTATGTTTTGAAAGCGTCTAATAGGATTATCCTACGTAAGTGAGGTCGTCTCATTGTTATGGTATCATAGCAGTTCGGTTCTATCCGGACTGTGTGGTCTAGGAAGTTGTTACTGGCCGTGTCTAGTCAATGTTTAGAAACTGGGTAGAGTATTCGATACGCGCGAGTTATCAACAGAGATAACTGTTTCAAGCGTTTGTAAGGCATATAGTGTTGTATGTCTTACAAATATGGGCTGATAATTTCTTTTAAAAGAAATTAATGGCTTGGATTAATGGCTTGCGGACGAGGTAGAGGACGTGGCGAAAAGGCCACAGAGGGTGCCGTTGAACCCAAAAATGGTAACGGTGAGAGTTCCCACATTGGGAGTGGGATAGAGACAGAATCCGAGAGGTGAAGCAGAGATGGAAGATGCTGAGTTGTGTACTTTTCTGGAAAAGGAAGCCACCGCAGTTCAACTTTTTGTTCGTTGAGAATATTGGGAATTTCGATTGTCAACCTAGTAAGAGATCCCTTGGGAGGAAGGAACTCTAGTAGAGTTGTGATTGTGATTATGTAGCCGGCCATTCTCACAATCCATACCCTATTGGAAATCCTTTTTGAGGTATCAGATCTCCTCTCATATCCTTAATTTGGTCAATTTTCTTTTGTAACGTGAGACATTTATATATTTTCTTCTTCCTTGTCATTCATTAATATCTTTCCTTACAACTTTCTCTTCCATTTACGAGATTACGAGAGGCAAGTAGAACGACTTCAGATGATTCTTCAGATCTTGTAAGAAGGATGGTAGTTTCCCAAGAGGAACAAGTGTAAGTTTGTTTGAGGAAGTTAAGTTACAAGTAGTTGAAGGACTAAATTTCAGCAAGATACATCGAATTTCGAGGACGAAATTCTTTTTAAGGGGGTGGTAATGTAACATCCCAATTTTCTGATCGGTAAAGTATCCAAATCTTATCTGAGTCATAGTGACAAAGTTATAAATATCAAGATATTTTGGTGAAGTAATCAAGACTACTTTAGAAAAGTAATCAGACATGGATGACTCATGATGATGAGCCGTGGCGGAGTAATCATGATGGTGATAAGTAATGGTAATAACTCATCCTTTGTCTAATCACATTCTAGAACCACGTCTCTCGTCCGGTGTTTGATTTTATCTTTACATATCCACTTTCTGGATACCACACAGATATTGTTTTACTCTACATTACTAGTAGAGAATTATGGTTAAGGTTTAGGTTGAAGACTCTGACGAAACCCGATCTGCGTACGAGATCACCGGAACCGGTAACAGATAAGCCTCACGTCGCTTTCACGCCACCTCACCTAGACACCTCACCACCTTATCCATACGTAATCATTACATGGTGAGTCATCACCATGGTAATGATGACTAGGGGTGAGTCACATAGGTGACTCACCGTAGTCATGATGACCTAGTGTAAAATGACAATTTTGCCCCGAAAGGAAATGACCTTTTTGCCCTTAAGTAAGTTTTATCACATCCTTACCTTTCCTATATATATAGCCACGCCATTCCCCTCATCCATTCCTCTTTCACTTCTCTTTCTTCTTCGTGTTCAAAGTCTTCAAGGTTCCTACTTCAATTTCTCTCCATTCTTCATGAACTTTGAGAAGTAAACTTGACAAGCTTAATCATCTTCATCATCTAGAAGGAAGTAATATAATGGAATGAGAATGAGAAGGAAGCAATATAATTGAATGAGCTTCGATATTTTCGTGAGCTAGAAGAAAGAGAAGGCAAGGTGAAAGAAAGAGTGAAACCATTGTTGGAAGCCTTGAAGCTTGGTTGAAGCAGTTTCAGTAAGATCATTGGAATAAGTTCAGCAACCGTTGGATCAAGCTCAAACTTCGTAAGGAGGTTCAGAACATGTGGTTCTTCAGTATGACCGTTCGGATTTTCGGTTCAAGGTCTAGAGTGGGAGATATGCAGCTTACATCGTGGTCCCTATGGGTGAGAAACTCATCCCGTATATCACCTAACCTGCGATAGTAAAACCATCGTCCTGGGAACCAGTAACCTGGACTACCGACTCTATGCCCTTATAGTTGGAGGCTGACTTCCTACCTTGGAAAAGGACTACTTCACAGTTGAGTTGGAGGACAGTATTTCCAAGGGCCAGGAACTTAGTTGTGCATATAGAATAGGCAATGATCCCTAGATGTGATACTTTGAGGTTGATTGTTGTAGAATTGATGATGATCTCTAGTTGTGATATTTTGAGGTCGACTATTGTGATGTTTAGAATAGGCGATGATCCATAGTTGTGATACTTTGAGGATGACTGTTGTAGAATAGGCGATGATCCGTAGTGGTGATACTTTGAGGTTGATTGTTGTGCTGAACTCGAGAGATGGGTGTGTTTGCTGATTGTGTGTTATTATACATGTTGATGTGTTATATGCTACGTGATTTCCCTTTTTTATGATAGTGTAGCGTTTCTTACCTCCTATGCATATTCCTCTATGTTTACATATATGTGGTTGTCCGGATCATGATCCGGAGACGGAAGTGCCGATTGGTCATCGGAAGTACTGCAGCAGGTGAAGCTGACCCAAGGTGTACTCTATCGTCAGTAACAAGTGTGGCATCAGCGATTCTCAAATAGATAGAGATCTCAGAGGTATCTTTGAGTCTCTTGTGTGCTGTACCACAGCCAGTGGGGTGTTTATGTTTGTTGTTGTTATTTTTATGCTATGGCTTCCAGGCGAGACTCTGATGTGAAATTCTTGAGCTGTGATAAGTTCTTATCTGCTTAACTGTTGAGGTGAAAAAATTTGGCTGTGTTTTAAGGTATCAGAGAGACTGAGGTTATGTTTTGAAAGCGTCTAATGGGATTATCCTACGTAAGTGGGGTCGTCTCACATTCCGCCACAACTCTCAATATTACAGCATACAGCATAGCAACAGCAATAACATCATAGCAGCAGTAATATCAATAGCAGCATAAAAGCATCTAGCAACATATCACGTATACCAAGTAGCATATTGGCAAACAGATAGCAACAACAACAGCCAACATCATACAGTCATACACCAGTAAACATCCTCGATTAAAAGTCTTTAACCTAGGGTTTCCAAACTTAACGGCGATAGCCCAAAGTAAGCTAAACCTAAGGTTTAGATACTTTATTAGGGCTCAACCACTAGTAGGGTTAGGGCTTCCCTACACACAGCAGAAATCACAACTACATTACTCTTGCCTTCCCGACGGCAACAGTACTCTTTCTCCCCACCTGAACAGTCGGCACGCCAATCCACTGGCTTGCTTCCTCTCTCTCAAGCTCGCAGCCCTCTCTCCAAGAACAACCCAAGACAGCCACGAACTTCCCCTCACAGTCGCGAGCACGAACTTTGCCCTAATAACGAGCACAACACATATACAACAATGTTAGCCCCAGGGCAAGCTCAAAAATCCAAGAAAAAGGGTAAAGACTTGAAGAACACCAAGAACACGAAGAACATGTGTTATGGATTCGAGTTTACCTCTGGCGAATCGAAAAACCAATCCATCAAAGTTGTAGATAACTCAGCCGCGATCACAACGATGCTGTCAGAATCACGTTCCAGTACTTCGATCGTCTCAAAACTGAGCTTTCTCTCTCTAGAAATCTCAGAGTTCCTCTCTCTAGCTTGTAGAACACTTAGTGATTTTCGTGCAAAATGAGGAAGAAGAGAAAAATCCACTAACTTGATCTGCTGTGCACGCTTGAGCGTGGAAAATATGCACGCTTTAGCGTTGCCACGCTCTAGCATTGGGTTCTCTCCACGCTTGACCGTGGGACCTCGTCCACTCCGCCTGCTCCCTGGCCTGACACGTGTCACACGTGTCGAAACGTAGAACAGCTGCTCAGCGCACTCAGCACGCTGAGGCATCCAACTCCTCCCATGCTTACGCGTCGTAATGCTTGAGCGTTGAATTCTCCCACGCTTGACCGTCAGCTCAGCGAGAGAAGAACTTCTAGCTTCCACAGTTACTCATTTAACGTCTTAGGCACCTCCAACCTTGTTCAAGCCTATTCCTAAGCTTCGAACTAGGTCTAAAACTAACACACAACAATTCACACAATCATCCAAAGCCCCGATCGAGGCTAACCAGCTCGATCAGAGTCACAGAAAAATCGGGATGTTACAATTAGGGAGTTGGCAACGGCAATGCTGCATCAGACGCAGCAGAATGCTCAACTGTTGCAGGTAACCATGCAGCAGCAACAGAGATCGAATTCGCTGGGTGGAATAGAGGCAGAAAACGCTGGATTGAATACTTTTCTGAAAGGAAATCCGCCGCAGTTTAATGGTGACTTCAATCCGGACGAAGCAGAACTCTGGATACAGGAACTCGAGAAAATCTTCGCCGCAATGCACTGTCGTGAGGATAGGAAGGTGATCTATGCATCCTTCATGCTGATGGGAGGTGCAGAGCTATGGTGGAAAGGCAAGTAGAGAATGCTTGAAGCAGAAGGAAGAGTGATCAACTAGGGACTGTTTTGGGAATGTTTTCGGGAGAAGTGTTTCCCTAGAATGCTGAGAAGAGAAAAAGAGAAAGAGTTCATGGATCTGAAATAAGGAACCATGTCTGTTGGTGAGTACGCTGCGAGGTTCGAAGCGTTATTCAAAATTTCTGAATTTTATCAGAGGTTTCCAGATGAGGAATGGGTGCACAGGAGTTTTGAAGATGGCCTGAAGTACGACCTACAGAGGGTGATTGCTCCACTGAATATCACCCGACGACATGAGATGTTGGAGAGATGTTCAGTCATTGAGAACATTGAGAAGAAGTGAGAGCTGCAGAAAGGCAGAACTGGAGGACCTACTCGGAGATTTGACCAGAGAGGTCGAGGAGGAAAAGGGAGGTTTCAGACAGGACGAATGCCTTATGACCTAACAAGACCAGCTGAAAGACAACTACAACCAAGTGAGTGCTTTAGGTGTGGAGGATCACATCCAATTCGAGATTGTCCGGTGAGGGAGACTCACCAATGTTTTCGATGTGGCCAGGTGGGTCACATTGCTCCAGAATGTTCACAAGGAGCAAGGTACAACACAGGCGGGCATGGCCCAGTGACCAGAGCCCAAGGAGCAGGACAGCAGGCGGTGAGACCTCAAGCCACCGGAAGGGTGTTGACCATAAGAGGAGTTGAATCCTCTCAATCCCCAGATCTTACACAAGGTATGTGCCTAGTGTCAGTTAAACTCTTATCAGTAGTGTTTGACTCGGGAGCTACGCATTCGTTCATATCCGAAGAGTGTGTGGATCATTTGAAATTGCTTGTTTCTTTACATTCTCATGACTTAATTGTTTATACTCCTACCAGTAATTCTTTGATAACCATGACTATTTGTTTTAAATGCCCTATCGTTGTTGAAAATAGAACTTTTATTGTTGACCTTGTTTGTTTGCCTATGCAACAACTTGATATAATTTTAGGCATGGGTTGGCTTTCAGCTAACCATGCAGTGTTAGACTATTCTAAAAAGACCTTGTCATTCCCTGAGCAATCTAGATTGATGCCTGCCAATGATAGAAATCTTATGTTAGGTATTGAACCTCAGAAACACGTGTTGTTATTCTCTATGGAAGCTAAGGAACCTCCTAAGTTGGATTCATTGCCTATAGTGTGAGAGTTTCCAAAAGTTTTCCCTGATGACGTTCCAGGTTTACCATCGAAGAGAGAGATAGAATTCGCTATAGATCTCGTACCAGGAACTGGACCGATTTCGATAGCACCGTATCGAATGTCTCCAGCGGAGTTGGCAGAATTGAAGAAGCAGTTGGATGACACGTTGGGTAAAGAGTTTATAAGACCAAGCGCTTCGCCTTGGGGAGCGCCGGTGCTGTTCGTCAAGAGGAAGGGAGGAAGTTCAAGGCTATGCATGGATTATAGGCGGTTGAACAAGGTGACGATCAAAAATATGTATCTGTTATCTAGGATTGATGACTTGATAGACCAGTTGAAAGGAGCGGTAGCGTTTTCGAAGATTGACTTATGATCTGGTTATCATCAGATTCGAGCCAAGAAGGAGGATGTACCGAAACAACATTTAGAAGTCGGTATGGCCACTATAAGTATTTGGTTATGCCCTTTGGTGTGACTAGTGCTCCAGCAGTGTTTATGGATTACATGAACCGAATTTTCCGACCATTCTTGGATAAGTTTGTAGTTGTGTTTATCGACGACATTCTTATCTACTCCCCTATTCGGGAAGAACATCAGGAACATCTTAGGATTGTGCTTCAAGTGTTAAAGGACCGACAACTTTATGCGAAGTTGTCCAAGTGTGAGTTTTGGTTGGAAGAAGCCGAGATGGGATAGCGGTAGATCCAGCGAAGGTTGAAGCTGTGGTACAATGGGAAAGCCCTAAGACGGTGAGCAGGATCAGAAGCTTTCTTGGGCTAGCAGGATACTAGAAGAGATTCATCGAAGGATTCTCGAAGATCACATTGCCAATGACGCAGCTAACTAGGAAGGGAACATCCTTTGTATGGACGAATGAGTGTGAGAAAAATTTTCAAGAGCTAAAGAGAAGGTTAACAATATCACCAGTGCTGACGTTACCAGATTCTTTAGGACAGTTTGACATACAATGTGATGCGTCATACCAAAGATTGGGCTGTGTCCTAATGCAAGACCGGAGGGTCGTAGCTTATGCTTCACGATAGCTGAGATTTCATGAGAGGAATTATCCAACTCATGATTTGGAGCTGGAAGCTATAGTGTTTGCTTTAAAGATATGGCGATACTATTTATATGGAGCTAAGTTTAAAGTGTACAGTGACCATCAAAAGGAGTTAAACATGAGACAAAGGAGGTGGATGAAATTCATAAAAGATTATGAATTTGACCTACAGTACCATCCAGGGAAAGCAAATGTAGTAGCGGATGCGTTACGTAGGAAATCCTTGCACGTATTTGCTATGATGGTAAAAGAGTTGGAATTAATTGAACATTTCAGATATCTGAATCTAGGTATGGGATTATCTAGGGATAAGATACACCTAGGAATGGCAACAATAACGAGCGAATTTTTGGAAAACGGTCAAGGAGAAACAAGAAGTTGATCAGTATCTTCAGAAGGGGAAGGAACAAGTGACGGAAGGCAGAACAACTAAGTTTAGGATGAATCAAGATGGAGTTTTGAGGTATGGTAACAGGATTTGTGTGTCAATGGATGTAGAACTAAGAAAGATGATCTTAGAAGAAGCGCACAAGAATAGGTTGAGTTTTCATCCAGGAGCTACCAAGATGTATCAAGACTTGAAGAAGATGTTTTGGTGGCCCGGAATGAAGAAGGAGGTGGCTGACTGTGTGTTGGCTTGTCTGGTTTGTCAGAAAGCAAAGATAGAACATCAGAAGCTAACAGGATTGTTACAATCCCTGGATATCCCAGAGTGGAAATGTGATGGTATATCTACGGATTTTGTGGTTGGTTTGCCAAGAACTACGAAGAGGCATGATGCAATTTGGGTAATCGTTGATATGTTGACGAAGTGTGCTCACTTCTTACCTATTGGCGAAAGTTACATGTTGGAGAGGTTAACCCAAATCTACGTCAAAGAAGTAGTAAAGTTGCACGGAGTGCATTCTAGTATTGTTTCCGACAGAGATCCTAGATTTACATCTAGATTCTGGAAGCAGTTACATAAGGCTTTGGGAACTAAGTTAAGGTTGAGTTCTGCTTACAGTCCTCAGACAGATGGTCAGTCGGAATGAACGATTCAATCATTGGAAGATCTCTTGAGAGCTTGTGTTTTGGAAAACGCAGGAAGCTGGGATGAGTTCTTACCGTTGATTGAGTTCACCTATAACAACAGCCTTCATTCAAGTATGGGTATGGCACCTTACGAAGCGTTGTATGGAAGAAAGTATAGAACACCGTTGTGTTGGTATGAGACAGGAGAAAGTCAAGTGCTAGGACCGGAGGTAGTACAACAGATAACGGAACAAATCAAGAGGATAAGGGAAAAGATGAAAGTCGCACAAGATAGACAAAAGAGTTACAACAATAAAAGGAGAAGACCTTTAGAATTCCATGAAGGAGATCATGTTTTTCTGAGAGTAACTCCAAGAACTGGAATCGGCAGAGCAATCAAATCTAAAAAGCTTACTCCTAGATTCATTGGACCATTTCAAATTCTTTGTTGAATTGGTCCTGTAGCCTATCATGTTGCTTTACCACCAAACCTATCCAATCTTCATCATGTCTTTCATGTTTCTCAGTTGAGAAAATACTACCCCGATCCATCACACATCTTAGAACCAGAGTCAATACAATTGAGAGAGAACCTTGAGTATTAGGCTTTACCTGTAAGGATCGCGGATCGAAGGGTTAAGGAACTCCGAGGTAAAAACATTTCGTTGGTCAAGATCATATGGGATGAAATTACAGGAGATGGTACCTGGGAAAGAGAAGTGGACATGCAACGTCAGTATCCGAGTCTATTTTAAAAGGTACATCGAATTTCGATGACGAAATTCTTTTTAAGGGGGTAGTAATGTAACACTCCAATTTTCATGCTTTCTAATAAGGGTGTTCATCAACCGATCCGAACCAATTCAGACCGCAAAAATCAAACTGAAAAACCGAAAACCGAACAAACCGAAAATTGAAAAAACCGAAAACCGCAAAAACCGTTTTTTTTTTTCATTGGATTGGATCGGATTTTGGATCCCCTAGTGAAAACCGATCCAATCCAATCCAAACCGACCTACTATATACATATACTATTATTTTTTAAATTATAGCACTACTCATACTTAAGCATTGTTTTTCATACATTTATGAACGAACACTCTCATTCTCTTTAATATTTTTGTTAGAATTATCAAATCCTAGATGTATTGGAATTTGTATAGTTATTCATATACCTAGGAATCAATAGTTATTCATGTACTAGAAGATTTCATGCATGTACTTAGGAACTAGAACTATATTAATTTTAGTATACATAGGTTTAATGTTGGTTTTTGACTTAATATAACTATGTAACGATGTATAGGTAAAAAACAAATTATCCAATCCAATCCAAGCCGCATTTGATTGTATTGGATTGGATCGGATTTTTTAAGGAAGCACCGATCCAATACAAACCGTAAGTTGTTTCCATCTTTGGATCGGATGATTTTTTGGCTCAAAACCGATCCAATCCAATCAGCGGACACCCCTACTTTCTAAGATCGGTAAATTATATAAATGAGTTTATATTTTTATCAGACGTTTAGAAAATGATTAAATAAACCAAGACCATATTCATACTCTACGCTATCGTAGAAGATTACTGTTAAATTTTGTTTGAAAATCTAGACGGAGCCCGATCTGCGTTTTCACTAACAGTAAGATTTACTGATCAGAAAACCTAATTTTTACTCGTGAACGAAACAGTTAGGTTTAAAATCGAATTTTCAACAACTTTGACAAATTTAAAATTTTGCACCAAAAGGTGAAATAGTAAAAGTTATGCGAACAAAATCTTAAATCGCATAATTGACGGAGCTAAATACGGACTTACCGGGACCCGCTAAATGATAAACGTGGAATCACATCAGGTCAAATCACCTAGGAAAGCGTGTCAGTGACTCACCATGTCATCATGACGTTCTAAAATATCTGAACGCATTCACACTGAGAAAAGACCAAAATACCCTTAGTCTTTTTCCTAGCATAGTGTTTGGTTGGAAGGAATAGAGGGGAGGGGAGGGATTTTTTTAAACATTTGTTGTTTGTTTCATTTTTTAGGAGCGAAGGAGAGGGGAGGGGTTTTAAAACATTTTGAATGAAATGACTAAAATAACCTTATTTATATATTTTAAAATCTAAAATTATAAGGATATAAAAGTAAGCTAGTTTTGAAATCCCTCTACTCCCCTTGTGGACCAAACAACAATAGTGTTACTTTCCCTCCCCTCCATTAAAATCCCTCCCCTCCCCTTCTCTCAACCAAACACAATAGCTAATTAAAATCCCTCCCCTCCCTTCCCTTCCCTTTTCCTCCCCTCCATTAAAATCCCTCCCCTCCCTCATTTGAGCCAAACACACCCTAAATGACATTTTTGTCCCTAAAAGAAAAGAGCGTTTTGCCCCGAGGAACTTATGAAAACCCATCCTTGCCCTCACCCTCATCATTACTTCTAGAAAATATCTATATATTTATGAAGTTAGAGGTAAAAAGACCATTTTGCCCTTAACCTTTTATTCTATATCCAATTTTGTCCCTAAGTGAAATGTCCATTTTGTCCCTTAAGTAAAATCTTTGGACCTTCTTACCCCTCCTTCCTCAAGCCTAAACCACCTCCTCCATGCCCATCCATCACTTTTCTTTCAACTTCAAAAACTTATCTTAACTTTCTCTCATTTTTCTTAAGTGAAAGCTTGACATTTTGTGAAGAAAAAGTGTTGAACTTTGCTCATTTTCATCACTCAAGGAGGTAAGATTACTTCCCTTGATCCATGAGTTTCTTGTTCTTCACTTAGTTCTTGTTTTAAAGCCATAATCACATAAGTTTCAACTTCTAACTTCAATCTTCAAAAATCTCCAGAAAATCATAAAAAAATCCTTTTAATGTGAAATCAATTTCTATGATCTAGTTTCATCATTCTTTATCACTATCCAAGAGCATGTAATCAAATGACATTCCTAGCCTATTTTCTTATGAGTGGCCGAAACCATGATCTTGAGGAATCATGAGTTTTGCTTCAAAGTTTTTGTGTAAAAAGACTTGATCTAGTGTTATGTATGTTTAAGGATCATTGATCCAAGAGTAAGGAACTTTTAGACATCTCTAGCCCATTTTTCTAAAAATGGCCGAACCATAGTTCATAGGAACTAGATGGGTTTTGTTGGATTGTATTAATTTCTGGTTGTGATTTGTTGTGAAGGATCAGACGGTGCTTGATTATTCTAAAGCATGTACAATTGACAGTTGCAGAGCCGCAGTCAGATTTGCACAGGGAAGCACGTGGGAGAACTGTTCAGGTGGGGGAAAGAACCACAATATCGTCGATGAGACAAGAGTAAAATAATTTATATTGATATGCATAAGGGGACCTAAACCCTACTAGTGGTCGAGTGGCTGATAGGTTGATTTTATGCTATGTCGAGGTTGTATGCTGTGTGTTAGTATGCTTAATATGATATATGTGATATGTATGTTGTGCCTAGTAACATGCTTAGGTTACTTGAATATTTACCTACAAGTTGATGAGTTGATATGCTTACATGAGTATTTAGTATGATGAACATGATTATTGAACATGATTATGGTTGCTTATGATACGATGTTGTGATTACTGTTGTATGAGTAGAGATAGGCAGTAAGTTCTAATAAGTCGGGAAATGAACATGTGGTGAGGAATTTGAGGATATATATGTTATAGTGCTCAACCTAGAGATTCTGTTGATATATTTATGTCAAGACATAAAGTTGATACCCGGTTAAGCCGGAGAAAGTTGGTCGTAGTTGTGTACGAGTTGTGGTTGAGACACTAAGTTGTTGATCCCGATATGAGTCGGTGAGGTTCATGTTCCATCGTTGTTGTTCATCACTGTGTTAGCATATGATCGATCGATCTTGCCCGTAGGGAGATGATCGTATCCACAAGTTGAGTTGTTAACGGGCGAATGTCTCGACCTGGCCTGTGGGCGGGGGATATGTCGTTACCGACGGCCGAATGATCAATGATCTTATTGCTGATCAATGATTTACCTCATCTATGATCGTCAATCCTAGGTAACGGATACTTATTCTTGATCGTCACCTTGTTCAATAGGTGGTCTAAATTATGGATTGAAAGTGATTCTCAATTGGTGGTTCAAGCTTTTTCTTCTCCTAATTTGGTTCCTTAGAGACTACGAAACAGATGGTTGAATTGCCTTACTCTTTTAAAGTCTACCTCTTTTAGAGTAACACATATTTTTAGAGAAAGCAATATGTGTGCTGATAAGTTAGCCAATTTTGGAGTTTCTGCTCATCGTTTTTCTTGGTGGGATCTTATTCCATATTTTTTTAGAGATAGATTTGGCTTGCCAAACTATAGATTTAGATAATTGGATTCTTTCTTTCATGGGTTTGGTATCCCCCCCCCCATGGATTATATATTCCTTTATTTTTTTAATTTCAATTAATAAATTATGGTGTGCTGCAAATGATTGGTAGTTTTCGGGATGCTAACCTAGTTGGGATTCCTCTTGCTACAGTGATGCCTTTGCATGCCATTTTGCTTTAAAAAAAAAAAAACTGCCTATAATCCACGCATAGCCTTGAACTTCCATCCTTCTTCTTGACGAACAGCATCGGCGCTCCCCAAGGCGAAGCGCTTGGTCTTATAAACTCCTTACCCAACATATCATCCAACTGCTTCTTCAATTTTGCCAACTCCACTGGAGACATTCGAGAAGGTGCTATCGAAATCGGTCCAGTTCCTGGTACGAGATCTATAGCGAATTCTATCTCTCTCTAGTGGTAAACTTGGAACGTCATCAGGGAAAACTTCCGGAAACTCTCGCACTATAGGCAACCAATCCAACTTAGGAGGGTCCTTAACTTCCATAGAGAATAACAACACGTGTTTCTGAGGTTCACTACCTAACATAAGATTTCTATCATTGGCAGGCATCAATATAGATTGCTCAGGGAATGACAAGGTCTTTTTAGAACAGTCTAACACTGCATGGTTAGCCGAAAGTCAATCCATGTCTAAAATTATATCAAGTTGTTGCATAGGCAAACAAACAAGGTCAACAAGAAAAGTTCTATTTTCAACAACGATAGGGCATTTTAAACAAATAGTCATGGTTGTCAAAGAAATACTGGTAGGAGTAGAAACAATTAAGTCATGAGGAAGTAAAGAAATAAGCAATTTCAAATGATCCACACACTCTTGGGATATGGACGAATGCGTAGCTCTCAAGTCAAACAATAATGATAAGAGTTTACCTGACACTAGGCACATACCTTGTATAAGATCAAGGGTTTGAGAGGATTCAGCTCCTCTTATGGTAAACACCCTTCCGATGGCTTGCGATCTCACCGCCTGCTATCTTGCTCCTTGGGCTCTGGACACTGGGCCATGCCCGCCTGTGTTGTACCTTACTCGTAGTGAACATTCTGGAGCAATGTGACCCACCTGGCCACATCAAAAACATTGGCGAGTCTCCCTCACTGGACAATCTCGAATTGGATGTGATCCTCCATACCTAAAGCACCCACTTGGTTGTAGTTGTCCTTCAGCTGGTCTTGTTATCTGACGGTCATAAGGCTTCCGTCCAGTCTGAAACCTCCCTTTTTCTCCTCGACCTCTCTGGTCAAATCTTCGAGTAGGTCCTCCAGTTCTGCCTTGCTGCAACTCTCTCTTCTTGTCAATGTTCTCAATGACTGAACATCTATCCAACATCTCAGGTAGTCGAGTGATAATCATCTTAGGCACAATGGCACTTGGAATCTCTCACTGGGGGTCATAATCATCTATATTGCCCATAGTTGTTTCCCTATTTATGATGTATTGTTGTTTCTTATCTCCTGTATTTCTCTATGTTGTATTTTATTTTTTTCTCGATCACAAGAGAAAATCCTGTTGAGGAGTTGCCAGAGGAGATTGATGGCATACCTGTTGAACCTGATGCTGGCGGGAGAGCCCCGGATCCCAGCGTTGGGAGACTTTGAGCTGCTCTATTCAGAGGATCGTGTTTGAGAGATTGACTACTCTCAGCGAAGAGTAGTGTATACGGGTCCGACTACCTTATACGTTAGAGCTTCGGTTGGGAACTCTCGTTATCTTCGTTAGAGTCGTGGTTGGGTAGACAGTCTTAGTTTTGTTATGGCCAGTACATGGGTTTGAGCGAAATGTATTTTTGAAGCCAAGAGAGGAAGTATTATGTATTTTATTTTGTTGCCATGCTTTCAGTTTATATGTGTTGCGTACTCTGAGAGTTTATAATTGGTATCAATTGCTGTAGGCTCTACTGATGGAGCCAGCACTTTTATATGTATGTTATATATAGTCGTGGTATAAGTGTTGGTTGTTTTAACATTTCCGCATTTTTATTTAATCACGCTACGCTGCAACGTTAAGAATATGAGTTCGGGTTACTAAATGGGACCTCCGAGGAGGGACTGTCTCAACTATGCTGAACAAATGGACTTGCTACCTTATCGTATATGCAAGGCGGAAGCTGAAATGACCAGAGAAGCCAAGATTCAACACCCTCTTCCCAAGGGTTGGTGGAAGACTTTAGCTAACTCTATTGTTGGAGCTGTACCTCCAAGAGTGTGTTTAAGGATTCCCATGCTGGACTTAAACAAAAACAAGGATGAATGTACAGAAGAAGCAAGGTTGTTAAGCCATTTGCTCTTGAGTGTGATCTGAACTTTTGGAAGACTCCAAGAGATGATGATGCAGTTCTTGAAGCTCAAGCTGTCTTTGAGAATCATCTCTGGATATGTCAAGCTCAAGCTTCTCAAGCTTCTACCTCTGGTCTAAGTAATGAAGAAAATGTTGAAACTCCAACTCTTCGAGGTCAGTTCATAATTAGTGAACCTCTGTTCATGATGATCAATGATCTTATTGGTATACCAATCAAGAGCACTGTGATTATAGATGATTATGACCCCCAGTGAGAGATTCCAAGTGCCATTGTGCCTTATCAGTCTGCTAAAATTTCTATACCTTATCAGCACAACGATTATAGATAATTAGTGGAAGTCTTCTGGCTCTTTAGAAAGGCTTTACTCAATCAAATTTAGTATATTTTGTCATCATGAAAAAGGGGGAGATTGTTGGAACCAAAGTGGTTATGGTCCATAACTCCTAAAATTTTGATGTTAACAAAAGGATTAAATTAGATGAACAAAGATTCTTTCTTGACTAACATGTTTGCTTAAGTTTGCAGATATTCCAAGTCCAAAGCCTTAAAGTAGCTTGAGATAAAAAAGTCTATCATTATGGTTAACATACGGTTAATGGACTCAGTCCTTTTGGACTGTGATCTTCTTATAACAAGGAAACGCGAGTCCAAGGACTCATACGGCGTTTCTTAAAGCGTTGTTTCGTAACCATCCAAGCTATATAAATTTTGCTTCTATCTCTATTAGATTTCCTTTTGTATAAAGCGTGAAATAGTTCAAATGTTGCTTGTACCAAAGCTCTGAACGTAGTACCATCGAAAGCATAAGCGCTTATCTATTCCTGACACAAGTCTGCATCAATGAAGTTGACTCTACTCAAGAAGAGAAGACAAAAGGAAACTTTTGGGTGTAAGGGAAAGCTTTACTTTCAACTCTATCTGCTAATCTACTCTGCTTTTCAGAAGCCCCCTTACAAGTTATCAGACTCAACGCGATAATGCATTTAATGCTTACTCAAAACGGCTCTTTGTCAATTGTTGAAGAAAGAAGATTGCTCTAGACTTGAAATCTATAAATACTGAAGACTTACAAGGATCAAAGTTACGAACTACGAATTGAAAAACAAAAACGCCCAAGCAATCAAAGCAATACAAAAGCGCACAAGCTTTACTCTGATCTTCATCTTTCTATCAACTCTCTGCGTAGAATTTGCCTTTCAGAGTTTGTTCTTAAGTTTTCATATTGTTGAAAATATGTTTACGATCTTTGTAATTATAGGCATATCATATCATGTAAATAGGAATAGAATCTCCTATATTTATGTTGTAATTATTTCACTAAGCCTATATAAAAGAGACTCTGTTTTGTAGTTCAGACACACGATTTCAACATCAGATGCCTCTGTTTTCTCTCTTTTAACATGGTATCTAGAGCCAGACAGAGGTAAGCTTAAAACCATGCTTACCCGATGGACTTAATATCCTTAGGTGAGAAATTTTTTCGGCAAACCATGTTCCTACTCCGGTTTGCCCCTTCTTCATTGTCGTGACCTCATTCTGGCACCTTTTCCGATCATTTTTACCTTCTACCGTCGTCAGCTGCCACCTTTTCCGGCGAACTTTCCGGCCGACCACCCCACCATCAGAACTGCACCGTCCTGCGCGGCCCATGTAACATCCTAAAATTCTAATATAGTTATTTTAATAATAATAATAATAATAATAATAATAATAATAATAATAATAATAATAAAGAAAACCTGAACATTTAAATGTTATTCACGTACTAGGAGGAGACATTTTAGCTTTTGATAATCAAAGGGACAGCGGGTCCCATGTGAATACAAGACATGCTTTGAAAAAAAATGAAAGAAAGCTTAGTGCTTTCTATTCGCATACAGGCATGGGTCTTTGTGGGGAAATAATAAAAGCAAACCCACAGCGCATGCCCACGTGGTTATCTTTTGGATATATGTTTGTGCCAAATATAAAACACTACGAGGGTTTCAAAAGCACCAAAATTCTCACGTAGTTGGAATAGAAGGCAGCACCGTCAACGACAAGAAAATAGGCATCGCGCAGCGCCACAAGGAAGGAGGACAGCATGACTTTTTGTGCTACACATGATAGAAAGAGGAGCTCTACAATTAGAATAAATAGGATTCACACATATGAAACACTTTGGAACCTTTGGATGTCTATGAGAGGTGAGTAAAAATACATTTTCTCACCCTTTCATGGTACAAAAATTTGGGGTTTTGGATCTTAAAACCATTTATGTAGTTTAGGAGATTGATTTGGGAAAATTAGGTTTTTCTACGTTAGGATTCAAGAACACTAAATTGATTTGAGGGTTTTTTATTAAAATAAAAGTTTATTAAATTGAGAATTTATTCTTGTGATTGATGATATGTTATTTATGATTGACATGTATATTGGTTGATTGACATGTTTTACTTTAGATATGTTTGATTGGGCATGTTTAAATGACTATTATGCATGAGGCATGATGTGTGAGAAATATCGCCTATGAATAGGATATCGAAAGTAACATCACCATTGAATTGGGATGTCAAAGTTATGTAATACCGCCAGTTGATGGGGTATCGAAAGTAACATCTCCATTGAATTGGGATGTCGAAATTGTAATACCGTCTGTTGATGGGATGTTGAAAGCAACATTGCCATACATTCAGGGACGGATCCAGAAATTTTGACTAGCGGGGGCAAAATTATATACTATAAATATTTTTATAAAAAAATATAAGAATACATAAGCGATAAAATAATGACATCATTATCATTAAGCCAAAAATTGAATATTATTTGTATATCCAAAAAATTGAAGCCACCTTAACTTCTACAAATTATAACTACTCTCTATGTGTCTTCATATTTTCAAATTCTTGTATGATTTTTTCATATTCAACACTATGAAAATCTCTCTCTCTCTGTATTATGTATGTGACCAAACAATCATTCAATAATTAATCTCCCATATGATTAGGCACTTGATTCTTCACAAAAAAAATTAAAATGTATTGTTAGAGTAGGGTTGTAAGGCAATGGGAGCAACATTTATGTTTCAGTGGGGGCAACATTTAATTTTTAGTGGGGATAAAATTTAAATTAGTCAACATTTAGTAATTATTATTTTTTACTTCATGGGGGCAGATGACCCCATTCTCATACACTTTGATCCGTCCCTACATACATTAGGATGTCGAAAAATGAACAATACCTCCGGTGCACATGGTTGGTATTGAAATATGAGTAATGTCACCAATGAGAAAGTGACATCGAAATACCTCTCTTGAGTAGAGGTAGGCAATGAAACGTCATTGTTGAGTGATGTTTGACAATCATATGACATGTGTGATCTATTTGGAATTATTTGGCATATGATATTTGATGATTTCATGATAATTGATTGGTGTTCCTGCTACTTTATAAGTATTATTAATTTTATATCATAAATTATGCTTTCGTAAAATAGCAGGTACCATGGATTGTTTTTTCGATTGTCGTGCCAGCTGAGAACAATGTTTTTGCGAAAATCTTTTATAACTGTATTTTTCATTCACTGGGATTATAAATCTCATCAGCAGTATTGTTTTCAGAGCTTGATGACGTTACAGTTGAGCATACCGAGACTTGAAGATTATCTTCTTAGTTTTAGTATTTGGTTCGTATGTTATTGCCAAGAGAACCAAAGTCATCATTATGTATTTTTTTTATCATGCGAGTTGTAGTACACGCCCAATTTTTTAGGCTTTTAAACTTATTATGTTATTTCAGTATTTACTGGTTTTGATGTAAACATTATCTTGGTACTATTACCTTCTATATTGATGAAAGCTAAACGCAACTTCTCTGAAGACTTGACTTATTGCACCACAAAGAACTTTTCTGCTCTCACGATCCATCCTAGAGGATCACTACCTTCGAAAGTAGGTAATTCCACCTTCTTCATCCACGATCGAGGAGTTTCGTCTTCTTCCTCCGATTCTCCATCTTCACCATGTCGTTCCTTCGTCTTCTCACCAATGTTTTCTTCCTCATCATGTGATTCGTTCACTATTCCATTTTTTCCATGAATTTTGCCAATAACGCTCAAATTTCATCTATACCTTCTACATTCTTCTTGATTTCAGCAATGTGAGAACCTTGTTCGCTGGTCACCTTCTTCGACATCTCAACCGAGGATTCCAAAACTGCAAATCGAGCTTCGATCGTCTCCATCGCTTCACCAATCCGGCAGGTCGAACCAAACTTGATAGGAATCCTTAACAGATAGGGACTGTAGAGCAAGAAAATGATAGAAACAAAGAGAAAGTGTGGGAAAATGGTATGAATATACCTCAGTTTATTGAGAGAAAGAATAGAAATGGATACACAAGGGGCACTCCCCTTCACACTAAGCTATCTCAGTCGATTACAAACAATGATGCCAAAAGATGTCTACCTAACTCCAGCTGGATCTTATTTATAGGCGGGATTAACAACTGCCTCTAACTAACTTCTGACCCAACCCTTTACCATAGCTCTAACAACTAACTATGGTTTACCTAATTATAACTAATGGTCTCTTTACGCTAGCCACCTAATTTCTTCCTATAGTAGACTCTCATGACTCGGGGGTTATCACTTGGCAAGGTTATCTGTCTAACACTCACCTATTTCGACTGCGGAGAATAGGCCATATAATAGGGAGATATGGCTTGGTTTGATCAAGCCATTGAATATTGGAAACAAGCTATAGCCCTTACCCCTGGAAATTTGCCAAGACGCTCGGTTAAACAGATTGCCATTAGAAAGTGCAAAGTTAATAATCAAGTTTGTTTCATTGACTATGGGTTTCCTCTGAAATCTTATCGGAAGGTTTCTCCAAATGGTCATACCCCTCTAACCAAGAAACCAAAGTTCCATGAAAGAAGACCGCTAAATAATTTTTTCCATTCAACTTTTCAGAAGTGATTCTTGGGTTTCCAAAAACAAAGAAAGAAGGGTCATCGCTAGAGTTATCAATCTCGGATAGCGGCGCGTAGCAGCCGATCCCAAAAACGCTATAGCGGTATAGCGCATCGGGATGGTCGCTATTTTAGGCTTTTTTATACAGGTTAAATTTTTTACAGTTTTATACTAATATACGTATGCTTAAATAATTAAACATTTTGATGGCAAGTAGTTGCAAATGGACAATGTGATCCATACGTCCTCCACCACTCAGATGTAATGCAACAACTTATTAGCATTACTATGTATATGAATTGTTATGTAATTAAATTTTTAAAAAAGGCACTTGCACTTACCAGGAGCTAACGTAGTCTTATGCCTTATTGCTTGTCTTAACCCAAAGAAGCCTAAAGCTCTCTTATATACTGCCAACTCATTAATAATATTGTCTATAACTACATCATTTGCACTAAGCTTCCCAATGCAATCTTGAAGTCCTTCCACCACTTCATGATCAACATCAATCAACGGATTGTTGTAGAAGAACTCGGGGTTCAGAGAATAGTTTGCTGCATGGAGTGGATGATGAAGTTGAACCTCCCATCTTCTATCATTGATTGAGCAAATAACCTTGTACTTGCTTTCATGTCCATTGAAAGCATTTTGAATTGCCTCCTTGGCCCTATCCATGGCTTCATAGATATAACCCATTACCGGCTTTTTTTCATTGTCAACAAGCCTAAGAACACGTATAAGAGGCCCCATAGCCTTAAGAGTGTAAATAACATCATTCCAAAAAGTAGGAATAAGTACAGCTTTAGTTGCCCTTTTGCCCTTACGCTCTTTGGCTATCTTGGACTTCACCAATGATCAGATCATCAGAAGTGAACATCTTTCTAAGGTTTTTTTTTTTATTATGCAACCTTTGCAAAATGAGGAAAGTCGTAGCAAATCTAGTGACTTCATATCTCACCAATTCTGTCTTGCTTGTGTACTTCCTCATGGTGTTCAAGGCTAATGTATGATTATATATAAAACCCACAAAACTAATGCCACTTTGTATGGCCCATTTAACTCTAGGAATCTTGCCAGTGTCTTCTAAAATCAAGTCTAGGCAATGAAGAACACATGGAGTCTAAAACATCTTTGGTCTCTTGGCTTGTAACAATTTACCTAAGACTGAAATTAATAAAGTTAAATAACTAACAAACTAACAACTAAAAATTAAAAATTTAGTGAATTAAGATACATAATTATCTCCAATGTCCCTGACAAGTTGCACGACATTTTTTTCTCCAATCTCTTCGACAAAGTTGTCCAAGAGCTCAAACAATTTTTCCCCAATCTTCATATACGAAGAAGCATCAATACTCTTCACAAACATAGACCCCCGATGGAAAATTCACCAAAAAACTAATCAAAGTCTTATTCTTCCTATCGGTCCAAGCATCCGACAAAATTGAGCACCCATAATTTACTCACTCACCTACATGACCCTTCAACTATTCCTTTGTATATTCCAACTCCTTTTTAAGGAGTGGAACTCTCATTTCATGGTAACATGGAACCTTAAGGTGAGGACCAAAGTTTCCAATCACTTCCACTATCAACTTGAAGCTTTTTGTACGCACAACATTGAAAGGAATCCCATTTCGGCAAAATCATCTTGTTATGTATTGAATTGTTTTTGCTCTTGCTTCCTTGACACAAGCATCTTTTATGCTTGTTTGCTTCGTGTTCTTTGCCAATTGAGATGTTGTTATAGGATTTCTGAATGACGGCAAGTCCATGGGGCCTAACATTTGGAGTCTTCTTGGAAGCAGGCGCAGAGGCAACTGATGATGTTGCAGGCCTCTTCCCACTTCGAATACTCACGATTTCTTGAATATCATCGTGCTCTTCATTCAACTCATTCAAGCATGACTCCTCCCTTTTTTTTCTCCTCAAAGGCTTCCCTCAACAAGTTCTTAACTTCAGCTGGAGTTTTCTGGAAAAAGTTCACATCTCCCCTTATTCCCATTCGATGTCTTTTAGCTCTATTAATACCTCCAGTACTCGTTTTTCCACAGAAATCACAGGTCACACTCTTCTTGTTGTTGGCATCTTTCAAACTATTCCATTGTTATGCCATGTCAATATTCTCACCTAAAGGTTTCACTAGTGCACAAGAAGACATTGATGTTGCTGCTGATACTGAAGCTTGTTGACTGGAAGATACCATATCAAAATGGAGGAAGGATAACAAAGAACCGAGAAAGAAGAATGGAGAACTGATGCTAAATAGAGAGGAAGAACTAAGAATTAAGAACTGATGTTGAACAAAGAGGAAGAACCGAGAACTAATGCTGAACATAGAGGAAGAACCGAGAGCTGAGAATTGATGCTAAACAGAGAGGAAGAACCGAGAACTGATGCAAACAGTGGCCGAAAAGTGCGAACAACTGAGAGTTGAGAACAGAGAATGAGAACTCGCCAGAAATACCCACTTTGGCTGGAAAGTAGCCAGAAATGACAGAGAACTGAAAGTTGAAAGTTGAGAGGGAGGCGGCAGAGGCGCGAGAGAACAAAGTGCAAAGGGATACGTATAAGAAAGTGAAAGAAAAGGGTTTTCAAAACCCTATAAAAATAGTTGGTGAAAAACCCAAAAGTGCCTCTAAAAAGTACCCTCGAACGAAAATATTTGAGGGGTACAATGGCCATTTTGACCCACCTAAAATAGTGGACACATAGCGCCCGCGACTGCAACGATTTTGGCTGCTATAGCAGCCGCAACAACCGCTACCAAAAAATGCTCCGCGTCGCCGCCGTCATAGTGGCCATCAACCACTCCGCTATGCTCCGCCGATATAGTGTGCTATCAATAACCTTGGTCATCGCTTACTGTTTTCTGGCCTAAGCCTAACTGAGAATTTGAGGGTCAGATTGTTCAGACGCCATAGAGTTTTGGAGTAGATGGATGTTGTTTGGAAAAGACAAGAGAGAGGATTTTTGGGTTTGGAGGGTTTTGTTGGACCGGATGGCAGAAACTCTTCGAGGGACATAGGAGAAGCAAGACTGAGGCGGCTCTGATACCAACTTGAGAAACTTGGATAGGATTTTAGGCAAAATGAATTGGTGAAAATGCTTGAGTAATTAGCACTAGGCTGATTTGATATTTGTACACCAGGGAAAGTTACAATTTATGTTTACAAGACAATTAATAATAGTGTTACTCCCTAACTACATAAATGGTACAACCTAGATACTTGAATATACAAGTACATGAATATGATATTTATTACCGCTAATTCCAATAAGATTAATTATTGCTAATTCCAACACTGGTTATCTCTTCTTGATTAATTCTAACTATAAATCCTACCGTATATGACTCAATAATCAATAAGAGAGTACATTTTTTCTCTCTAAACCTGCATAAAACAAAATAAACAGAATGATTACCATTTTGCATGCCATTCTTAATGTATAATTTAATAATCTCAAGCAGAGATGAAAAGGATATGAAAATGAAATTTAACTATTTATGATAAAATAAGGATTTAATTGATATATACTGTCAGTGTACAGATTTTTTACACAGACAACCAATCAAAATTTGCCATATAAGCTAAAGTGTTGCACTCTTATCCTAACTACCTTAAAAGTCACACACACCATGATTTCTAATTGGTTGTCAATATAAAAAAACTTTACACTGACAGTGTATAACAACAAAACTCATAAAATAATTAGTCATTTCAAGTTGTAACTTTTCTGCCAGCCAAGAAGTAGAAGGTTAAACCTTTATAACTTCCCATTGTTACGTCTCACTTTATTTTCCACATTCCCCATTTCACTTCTATTATAATGTTACCAAGCACATTGTAGATGCCCCCTACATAAAAGCAAAAAGACAAAATGACACAATGGATACATGATTCTCCACTGTGGTTTGCAAAAACTTAAAGGTAACATGGAAAACGATCTTACTATAAACACCATCACTAGATAAATAGATGAGCAGTAGAAACCAAAGCATTCCATCGTCACTTCCTTTATTTTACACATTGCCATTTTTCACCTTTGTTATAATGTTACCATGCACACAGTTGATGCCACCAAGAAAAAGGGAAAGATAAAAAAGACACAATGCATACACTGTTTTCCCCTATGTGGATTATAAAAATCGAAAGGTTACATGTAAAGGCATCCTACTAAACAACATCAGAAAATATTATATCAGCAGTAAATAGAAAATATTAAAAGATTCCCGTAATGGGTGAATCTTCATGGGGACTGCGGTGAGCCATGGCCACCCCAAAATTAGGAATGGGCTTTCTTTTCACTACCAGAATCAGCAGTTGGCCTATTGTTGATCAAAGTCTGGGTTGGCGGTTTACAAACCACAAGTACTTAAATTACACATGCTACCCTGGCATTTATTATCGAAACACTGTATGACCACCCCAAAGATTTTGTCAAATATCCGCCATTGGATGCATTGTGACTCCTCAATTTTACACATTCCCTTTTCACTTCTGTTACGATGTTACGAAGCACCCTGTTTGTGCCCCCAAGAAAAAGGGGAAGATAAAATGACACAAGGTATACACAATTTTGAAAGAATACAAGGAAAAGCGTCATACTTCTTGACACCATCACAGGATATTAGATGAGATCATGAGAAGTAGATATGCAAAGCATCAATGAAGCTATAAAAGAACTCTCAGAAACACGGGTTACTGTTACATGAAGTGTAATCTGAAGAAATATGGGCAATTACAATATGCCTGACAAAAACAGTAGCCAAACCCTAGGACTCTGTAAATAAAAAGGCAAGACTAAAAGTTTCGCTAGCCTATAAACTTTAACTCGATTTAAAATACTATGGGGTACAACTACAGCATATAGCCTTTTATATAGCATGCATTTAGATGACAACTATTAAAATGAAAATGCAGCTCACCTACTCTCCTCAAGTTTGTAAAATCATGAAAGGAATGATGCTATTTAGCAACTTAAAAAAAATTAAGGCCAGAACTCACCTCTGCATGAAGTTTCTCCATAGGCATACATTCTCCAGGACCACAAACATCAGAGTAAACAGTAGCTACAGAAGATACTACATCCTCTTCTTCTAACTTCTGAAGCTGAAGATTATCAGCATATTGATTTACCCGGGATCTGCCTTTTGCCTTCTTATCTGCAGGAACCAAACTTAGAATTTATCACAAGCTACAAATTCTGGGTTTATTCATGAAGCATCAAAATTGGAATCAAATGTAAAAGCATACAGAATTGGGGTCCTTTTAATGAAAAAGAAGACAAATCAGTAAAGAAAAACAACACTAGTCAGGTAATGTGCTTGGACTTCTTATGATTGATATGAAAAGAGATTGCTTTTTCATTTTTCTGAGTTACTTTAGCTTGCTATTCATTTTTGTTTCTTTCCTTTTTAGGAGGATTACTCATCTTCGCCACTCATCCTCACCAGACTGAACTTCCCACTTCTATCCCTTTTAACATATTCTTTTTTAACGGTGTCTCTCTGCCCCTCAACTTGCTATGTGCAGAGCAGTGTTGATGGATCTCTACGGAGTTTTCCTAATGACTATTTGAAGGGAGTTGACATTTCAGACATGCATAGAGATTGGTCTGCTTTGCTGCATTCGTGATTCTTTTTTGTTCTTTGACGTATTTGGTTTATCTTTCTTTGAAAGATTTGACATCTTCCTTTTATCACTGTCCTTTTCCTCCTTTTCTTATGAGAAAGTCTCTTTTCCTATATATAAAAAAACAAATAGTGAGGATTTCTTGAATATAAACAAAGCAAGGATACAAAATATCCAGGTTAGTTGATAGAAAAAATAATAAAAATAAGTCTATGAGAAGTTTAGTGAGAGAGAGAAGATTATCAATTTTAAGGAAAACATTTAAATGAATAAAAGTGTCTTTTATTTTAATAGACACTTACTATTTGCTTCATTTTTACATAATTATATTTTTTTATATAAAAAGAAATTTCATTAACATGAAGAGAAGAAAATGGAATGAATTTGGAGGATAAGGGAGTTGAGATTCCAGACATGCATTTAGATTGGCCATGGAATTTCGGCCTAAAGGGACCAAGACAAATGTCATGGAGCTCGCTTGCTCCACTGGGGACAGCAAAAATGTCTCATCCTTGGCATATGCAAATATGCAAAGTCGCATCATCAACTGGAAAAGGCTCAAAAGAGCCTCGGAGCCTCCCACGCTGTGCCCATAACGACCAAAGTACCCTTGACTCCAACCTCAACCATGCATACTTACCCCCCTCCCCCTACCCCCTATGAATAAAGGAGGGAGCAATACAAGTAAGGATCTTCTTCATGCTAACTGCATACATCTTGAACACACTAACTTAGGCTTTGGAGTCCTTGCAGGTACCCATCCCCCATCTCCGACACATCAAAGCATCAAGAAGGCAGTAGCAAAGAGCTGGTTCAAGTCCAAGCGATTCAACAACTTGGGAGAGAACAACCCAGCATTGCTGAATTCTTGATTTTTTTTTTTGTTCTTTGATACATTTGATTTTATTTTTTTGAAAGATGTCCCATCCTCCTTATCATTGTGCTTTTCATCCTTTTCTTATGATTAAGTTTCTTTTCCTATAAAAGTAAAGTCAAACAAATAGTGAGGATTTCTTGAGTATAAATAAAGCAAGGATGCAAAATAACTAGGTTAATTGATAGAAAGAAAAAATATAATAGTAAGTAAATGAGATGTTTGGCGAGAGAAACAAGATAATCAATTTTAAGGAAAACATTAAAATGAATAAAAGTGTCTTTATTTCTATAAACACGTACTATTTGCTTCATTTTCACATATTTACATTTTTATATATAAAAAGAAATTTCACTAAGATGAAGTTTATAAAATTCAATGAATTAGGACTAGGAGAAAAAGGAATCCTTGTTAAAAGAGAGCAAAACACAAAACAACAAAGACAAAAGAAGTAAACATTAGTATAGCAAAGCTACCCAATCCCTCGACATATCTATCAAGGGAACTCCCTTAAAAAGATCATGTGCTTTATATCAAATAGAATCCAAATGCCTAATCTTATCGCAAATCATCTATTGTGCCAAAGAAACCTCCTTAAGATAAATGAATTATGCTCCAACCATATGCACCCAATTGTGGCATAGATTGCACATAACCATAAGACTTCAGCATGTACTTATATATTTATTTTATATTTTATATATTGTCTTCATATGGGTGTGTTGTTATTCTAATTCGAGAACGGTACTACTTCGCTATCGGTCACCCGGGAGAATTTAGCCTTGCAAGGTGCTCCTTGATGATTCAACAGGATTCCACATGCCCCATGCTACTCAGGTCAGAGCGTCGACAGTCAGTCCATTTGGATTAAAAATATTGGTGTGTTGGGTGAGAGCGCAGAGTTTGCAGCATATATTTTTCGTTGTTTTATTGGAAGTGTCTGAGGTTTCAAAATGATTAAGGTGGGAAAATATGTAGTAACGTGTCATGTTTGTTATCCTGTTGTATAATTTGCTTGATTTGAATGACATATAGGAAGAAATATGGGTCCTTATTCTTTTCAAAGGAAAAAATGACCTTAATTGTCTATTGTTAGTGCCCAGCACATGGTTTCTTTCTCATAGTATTCTCCTTATATCAAATTAATGACTTTCCTTGTTCATTTCAACATGCAAAAGGAATGTAAAAACTATCAAATTAATGAGTTTCATTGTCCATTTCAACTTTTCAATTTTTGTCCTTCAGCTACAAAATGATATCTTATCCTGCTCCTTATCACTCTTTCTCCTGTTAATAAAATTTCATCTCCATTTAGAAGTAAACTATAGGTAATTGGGTATGACAATAGATATGTGAATTAGACTCTTGTAGTTTGTTAATTAGTAATGCAGTACTTCTTGTGTGCAAAAAACACTGGTTTGTGGATCAAGGCGCGGACACATGTATGGTACCTTCACACACGAGTTATATGTCATTTAGGTCTTGAATAATCTCTCTAACATTCAATATGTTATACTTTATGTCTACTATATCATCGCCCTAGTTATGATATTTTATGTATACCAACCTATCCCCAAATAAAAAGATCATCCCTATCTCGAAACTTAAAGTCCTTGCATCCTATCTTTCTCCTTTTCATATTTTCATTCTCCTTGATAGATAATTCATTCATTAATCTCCTGAAATTTAAATCTACAAATCCCTAAGAGATAACATACATTTATTAAGGAAAACAATTATAAGTGCCTAAAAGATCTGAATTGAATTCCTATGTGGAACTGTACTGCGAAATTTTTTCAGCCATCCTAGCAAGACCCCAAGCCCTATATCAATGGGAAAACCTAAGATTATGGTGTGAGGACCACAAGTGGCCTATGGTCGATGGGTTACAAACCATGATTCAACTTGATATATGGAACAAACAATTATGCATCCTCAATAACATCGTTAGTCTTTGAAAAAGGAAAAGAAAGGACAGTGGCAATCGTATCAACTATCAAGGATGATGTTAGCAGAAACTATGTGGCACACTTGTTTATGACACCCTTCCCTCCAGAAACAAACCGTACCTAATAGGTGATAGTGAATGAATTGGAGCCAGTGTTGATTGATTTGGACTTGAGAAGGATCTTAGGCTTTTGAGTGGAGGAGATTGTAATGCCCCAAGTAGCCCATCTGGCCCAAGCAAACATTAGGGATTAAAATAACATATACACGCATCCTAAAATAGCTAACCCAAATTATCTTCTACCCTATCGGTTTAGATGATTATATCACCTGGAAGTTTGAATTTGCTTGAGAGGCCATAAGAGGAACTGAGTAGAAAAGCTCGATCAAGTCTGGAAGGGCTGTGGTGCCTGGAACAGGGACAGAAGAGGCCAACCAGAGGATAAGAGGAGATCTGCAGTGAAAAACTAAGCAGAAGGCGGCACGTGGGCTTCACGTGCAGAGATGCTGATGTGCGTGTGGTGGCACATGCGGGCGTGTGCGGTGTCGACTGGGGGTGAGTCCTTTGGTAATCGGTCCGTCATCACATTCTAAGATGACTTGGTCATCGAAGACTTTGCCAGAGTGAGTCACGGCGATGAGACATTGCCAGAGTGATTTCACGGCAAAGGTCGGAGTGATTCACGACTAGAGAGAATAGTAGCTCCAATACCAACTTGAAAGTTTTAATTTGCTTGAGAGAAATCCTCCCAGCCTCATGGATTTATATTCTCAAATTACATATCCAAAATCCATCAATTTTAGGGAACACTCTATTTAAAGCAGGTGCATATTCTGTTTCCTATTCTAAGATATCAACCAAATCAAAAAATACCAACAATATCTATTCATCATCTCCCTTACACATCCAATGAATGCTTTTGGGATACAGCAGTGGTGAAACATTCTAGCCAGAAATAGCAGAAAACAAGTTCAAATTCATCATACCAAAGCTGCGATGCTCTACTATGGCAACAAGGATATTATCACCATAAATTATATGCCAGAAATTCGTAGGTTCCACCCCACCAGAAGAATATGTTATTAGCCAATCGTTACAAACACAATGTTCATTTTATTAAAGTTTTGTTGCGAACCCAAATATGAGAGTTGAGAAATCGATGGAAACAAAGAAAGTAAAAGAAAAATTTTGTTGAATAGCACTGAATCAAGGAGAGAATTTCTCCTCCAAGGGTTTCCCCTTTCACACACTCTACAATTCTCTGAATGCCTTTCTACTACCTTTTCCCCCTATTTATCTAACTGACTATACTAACTCCACTAACCACCCATCTAACAAACTAACTCTGTTGGGCCTAACAACCTAATACTCCAGATTTGAAGTTTGGACCTACAACAGATCATTCTTATTCATCCAGTTGATGTCACCAGCCGAAAGCATGTTTTCACCTCAGAATGTCATTAGCCTTCCGCAATTTGCTTTTAATGTGATCAAAATAGAATTCCAGAAACATAAGAAGAGAAAAAATTTCATTTTGGAAACTGGAGAAGAAATCAAGGAAATTATAGATGGACATACTGAAAAAAATCTAATATCTAGATCCCTTCATGCATGAGTGATTAAGTTTAAAAGGACATCAGCAGTGTAAGTCAAACCAAATTAGAAGTTTCCCTGCCATCAAGGTTGTTGAAAAACTTGAAATTGCAAGAAATTTGGGAATTGACCAAGGTATAACCATAAAATGTGGAAATAGAGGTGGCATGCAAGGTAGAAATAAAACTTGTCTAATGCAAGATCATATTCCAACTACATCATCAATCGGGGAAAAAGTATACAACCCAACACAAAAGAAAAGAAACAAACAGTGAAAAACCAAAGAAAAAGAATTAGACACTTCCCATAACTAACAGCCAAATGAAAACTTTAAAATGATAATATTAATAAGAATACCACGAACCTAGACAGACATTACAGAACAATACCAGCAAGACGTAATAAGCTTCTCGAAGACGATAGCCAAACAGTTGGCTTATAGGTGATCTCCACATTCAAATGTTTACTTTGGTGAAATAAATTATTCAAATTTCAACGCAAACAAACTTGTAAAGACTAGCCGTGACAAAGCAACCAAACTTCGAAATTCAAATGCACTCTCTAGTAATGAACATATTCAAAACCAAGTAAACAAACAAACTGTTGAGAATGCTGGTAACAAAGTAAAATGAGAAATACACTGAGAATACACTGCACTTTCATTATTGCAACAATTGGCTTTATAAGCCTTTACAATCAGGCAACTAACTCTTTGCTACTAACTGACTATTAACATAATGCTAACTAATAACAGAAATAACAACCAATCAAATCCTAACAAATCCTCCCTTAAACTACATTTTAGCTTACAATCAGTTTAATTATTCAGCCTACACATTCCCAATCTTCCTTAGCTTTGAGAAGGATTCAAATTTCAAGGGCTTGGTCATGATGTCTGCCACCTGCTCCTGAGAGTTACAATGCAACAATTCAGTTGTTCCATCTTTACAGAGATCCCGAAGAAAATGGAATCTTACATCAATGTGCTTGCTTCTACCATGCCGCAGGATTTCTTGACAATTTAATTGTAGAAATATTATCACAATAAATTGTAGTGCACTGACTCTGAACATGATCAAGCCTTTCCAGAATTCTTCTTAGCCACACTCCTTGACAAGCACAGGAAGCTGCAGCTATGAACTCAGCTTCTGTGGTTAAAAGAGTAACAACCAGTTGCTTCTTTGAGGACCGTGATATAGCTGCTGCTCCAAGCATGAATACATAGCCTGAAGTGCTCTTTCGATCATCAACATCTCCAGCATAATCACTATCAGAAAATGGCAATAGATTTGTTGATCCACCCCTCTGATACAAAATACCAAGCTCCAATGATCTCTTCAAGTATCGAAAAATTCTCTGGGCAGCCTGCAAGTGCATCTCTGTTGGCCTCTCCATATATATACTGATCAAGCATACTGCAAACATAAGGTCAGGCCTTGTAGCAGTCAGGTACATTAAACTTCCCACCATTTGCTTTTAAGTCATGGCATCCACTACTTTGCCATTTTCATCTTTTGACAATTTGCATCCTAGCACAATTGGATTGCTTACCAGGTTGCTCTTTTCCATTCCAAACCTTTCCAATAATTCTGTAGCATATTTGTGTTGACAAATGAATATCCCATCAGCAGTTTGCACTACTTCTATGCCCAGGAAATACCTCATTTTTCCTAGATCAGTGGTGTCAAATTCCCTTCTCATTGACTCTTTGAAATCTTCAAACATCCCTTTGTCATTTTCCAGTGAAAATCAGGTCATCAACATAGAGACTCACAATCAGCAACTTCTGGTGTCCGCCAATTTTGACAAACAGTGTGTGTTCATGAGGACATTTCTCGAATCCTTGCTTGAGAAAATAGGATTCAATTTTGCTATACCATGCCCGAGGGGCTTGCAGCATAAGACAAGGTTGTCAGACTCGCGAGTCTAGGTAGACTCGTGGAGCATACGTAAACTCGACACGTAGACTCGACTCGTAGACTCGTAAGAGTCTACCTCATATAAAAAAAACTATAAACGACATATATAAATAACATAAAACCAACAAAACAGCAACATCATAATCCAATAACATCTACCATCATCATAATCATTAAAAAGTATCATAATCCAAATACAAAACATTACCAAAACATATAAGTATATAACATGAACATCAAAAACAACTCCTAAATGTCTAAAATAGTGGGAAGGAAACAGGGGGTTTGAGCAAGGAAGGATAAAATAGAGGGAAGGAAAATTGCTTGCTGCTGCACCTGCAACAAACCCGAGCAGGGAAGAGCTACAAGGTTTGAGCAGGGGAGATGGTAGCTCGCGGGTTCGAAGAGGCGGACGTAGGAGGCAAGGAAGATGGTGGTTCGCGGTAGGGAGGGTGGCTGTTCACGGGTTCGAAGTGGCGGCTGCAGGCCGGTGGTTCACGGCAAGGAGGGTGGTCGTTTGGGCCGTGAAGAGGGGTGCTAGGTTTTTTCCGAAGCTCGAAATCAAGAGGGAGAGTCCAAGAGGGTCAAACGAAAATGCACAAAAGAGAGGAAAAGGCAAAAAAAATTAACCCAAACGCAGCTTTTTGGGTATTTTGTGCATCAATTTGAAAATGCACTCAGACTCGCTAACTCGCCCCAGAATCGCGATTCCACCCCGAGTCTACCGATTCCACCCGAGTCAAGGCGAGTCTACCCCAAAAACGATTAAGAGTCCGATTTCACCCGTTTTGGATAGTTAGAATCGCAAACTCATACGAGTCTACGAGTTGACTCGCGGGTTTGACAACCATATAAGACCATACAAGGCCTTCTTAAGTTTGTACACCTTGTCTTTCTCTTCTTACTTCTGATAACCCTGAGGCTGATCAACAAATACTACCTTACTTAGTTCCCCATAAAGGAAAGCACTTTTTACATCAAGTTGAAGCACACTCCAGCCATTAAGAGCAGCAATGGCCAGAATTGTCCTGATTGTATCCCATCTTGCCACAAAGGCAAAGACTTCATTATAATCAATCCCATGTTGTTGTGAATACCCTTTTGTCACAAGCCTAGCCTTGTGCTTCTCCACCTTTCCATCCTCATTGAATTTAGTTTTGTACACCCATTTCACACCTATCTTCTTAGCACCAGCTGGAAGGGATGTCAATTCCCAAGTTTCATTTCTTTCAATGGCTTTGATCTCCATGTTCATAGCCTTTCTCCACACACTGTGCTTCACTGCTTCCTCATATGTAGTCAGGTCTTCAAAGGGACTGAAGATGGCAAAGTTGTGTAATTCATTGTCAGCATACCCTCCATCAATTACATAGTCATCTAACCATGCTGGATGCCTTCTATTCCTCCCTTGATTCAAGTTTGGTGAGGCTCCAGCAGGCTTAGGATCAGGTTCTGCATCATCTGGAATCAAGTTTAGAGGTTCATCATCCATCCCATCTTCCCTCTCAGCATCCTCTCCTTCATCATAAAGCTTATCAGGAACCTCACAATCAAAACTTCCCTATTTCTCAGCTTCTCCTGCTTGCTATTGCTTCCAATTCCACTTTTCTGATTCAGCAAAAACAACATCTCTACTGATTATCGCCTTCCCCGACACTGAATCATAGAGCTTGTAAGCTTTGGACTCTTCACTAACTCCCAAAAGAACACACTTGAGGCTTTTATTGTCCAACTTCTTTCTTTAAGTGTTAGGTACATGGACATATGCAATACAGCCAAAGATTTGAAAATAATGAGCCCTAGGCTTGATTCCACTCCAAGCCTCTTCAGGAGTGATATCCTTAACTGCATGAGTGGGACTCCTATTTAGCACATAGATTGACCACCTCACTGCCTCTAGCCAGAATTCTTTAGGAACTTCTTTCTCTGAAAACATGCTTCTTACCATGTTCATTATATTTCTATTCTTTCTTTCTACTACTCCATTCTGTTGTGGAGTGTATGCAGCAGTAAGTTGTCTCTTAATGCCATTATCACTACAGAACTTGTCAAACTTAGAAGAAGTGAACTCTCCACCTCTATCTGTTATCAAACAACATATAGAACTACCAGATTCTTTCTCAACTAGCACTTTATATTTTTTAAAGATCTCAAATGCAGTAGATTTTTCAAATAGGAAATAAACCCATGCTTTTCTGCTGTAATCATCAATAAAGGATATAAAATACCGTTTTATGTTGCTTGATTCTAGTTTGGTAGGTCCAAAAATGTCAGCATGGACCAACTCCAATCTCTGAGAGGCTCTCCAAGAACTCTTTTTTGGGATTACCTCACGATGCTGCTTTCCTATCATGCAGTCAATGCAAACTTCTGAAGTCTCCTTAAGCTGTGGCAAACCTCTTAACAATTTCTTTTTGTGCCAAGATTCTCAAGCCTTTAACACTGAGATGACCATATCGACAACGCCATAGATGTGTATTATTTTCACCTATGGCTTGAAGACATGATGGAATAATGACATGAGCAACAATAGCAAACATCCTATTTGTTGACATTTTGCTAGACATGATTAAGCCTCTTTCAGAATGATTGATAGAGAAGCGGTTACTGATGCAATTACTGGTGTAGGGACAGTTGGTAAGCCATGTGTATGGAGAGTCTATGAGAGGAGGTTTAGGAAAGAGAAGGGGGATGATGTGGTGACACATGGGGCAGTTGTTTAGGCAGTTATCAATGGGTTTGTTTAGGAACTGTTATATTGTGTAGTGGGTGTGTGAATAGGGATCATCTTATGTATTGTGTATGTTTTAGGCAGAGAGCAGTTTGCACTCTGAAGGAGCATTGTGCTCTGTGTCAGTAAAGGATCAATCTGTCCATTACTGTGTATTTCTGTTTCTAATTCAATAAAACCACACATTCATCTCTCTTTCACTGGTATACATTTCTGTTTTCTTATTAATTGGTCCGACCTGCCAGATACGATTAATTGGAGAGAAAGAGAGAGACATCAGAAACCAGCGTTTTGAACGAATGCCACCCAAGAAGATGGAGACGAAGGTGAACGAATTGGAGATGGAGGTCGTATCACTCAAACAGACTTTGATGGAGATGCGACTCCAAGCCGCTCAGGATCAGAAGAAACTCATTTCACTCATTTCCACAAGTATTGCGGAGAAGAGTGGGAATTCGGGGACGCCGAAGAGCCACGGCCAACAATTTCAGAACGAAAATCTCGATGAATTTCGTCAATCTGTGAAGAAAGTGGAACTTCCCTCGTTCGATGGCGAAGATCCCGCAGGGTGGATAGCGCGGGCTGAGATTTACTTCAGGGTCCTTGATACCAGCCCAGAATTGAAGGTAAGTTTGGCCCAATTGTGTATGGAGGGGTCAACAATTCATTTTTTCAAGGCTCTGGCGGAGGAAGAATCGGATCTGAATTGGGAGATGTTCAAGGAAGCCCTACTTGAACGATATGGAGGAATTGGAGAAGGGAATTTGTTCGAACAACTCTCTTCGATTCAACAGGAAGGAAGTGTAGAAGAATATATCAAGGATTTTGAGAAGTTGGCGGCGCAAGTGGACCGAATACCCGATTCGCAGTATATGGGGTACTTCCTGCATGGGCTTCGAGAAGGAATAAGGGGGTGAGTGAGGAGTATGATGGCGATGGGGCCGGTTTCGCGCTCAAGGTTGATGAATATGGCGCGGGCGATGGAGATGGAATTGACGGAGAAGAAACCGAATTGGATTGGGTCTCGTGGAACCAACCAGAGAAGTGGATCGGGAGGATTCTTCAATCGGTCGAATTCACAACAGGCTGGGGGATTTTGCTCGAGTGGATCAGAATGGGTGAAGTCCAATAAGAAGAGTGGAAATGGGACTGGGCCGAAGAGTGAAAGCAGGGGGCGTGATATGCCCAAGGACAGAGGAGTTCGGCACTTACCGTATCATGAATTGATGGAAAGAAAGAGGAAAGGACTCTGCTACAAGTGTGGGGGAAACTATCACCCTCAACACCAATGTCCTGACCGCCATTTTAAAGTGATGGTGCTGGACGAAATTGATGAAGAAGATGGGGAAGCCATGGTCATGGAGGATGAGAAGGAGGAACAGGTAGTGGAACACAAAGAAGAGGAGTACAGCAGCATGTCTCTGAGCAACATCACTGAGATGGAGAAAAGAAGACCACGGTGCATGAAATTGAAAGCTTTGATCAATGGAGTGCCCATTTTGCTCTTGGTGGATAGTGGTGCTACCCACAATTTCATCTCTGGGAAGTTGGTGAGAGCACTTGGGTGGCCCATTATAATAACAGAGACAATGAGCATTAAATTGGGCGACGGATTTCAAACTACTACACAGGGAAAATGTACTGACATTAAAGTTGAGGTTGGTACCACTAACTTCACTATTGAGGCTGTGTTATTTGACTTAGAAGGAGTGGACCTAGTGTTGGGAATGGATTGGCTTGAAACGGTTGGAAGAATGTGGGTAGATTGGAAAGAGAAGATTATGGAATTCCAATTTAAAGGATAATGGGTTCAATTTGGTGGAAGAGGAGGTGATGTAGAGCAACCCGTGGCTTTACAAAGTTTGTTGGGAAGGTGTAAACAGTTGGTGGAAGGCCTGTTAATTTCCACTGAAATGCTACTGATGAATGACATGGAGGAAAACGTATTGGGACAGAAAGTGAAAGACAAATTGAGCAAGGAATTACAGGGGGTTTTGGATTGCTTTGTTGCAATTTTCAGTGAACCCAAGGGACTACCCCCAAAAAGGGGCAAGGAGCATGCCATCTGTATTGAGGAGGGAAAAGGACCTGTGAATGTTAGACCGTATCGTTATCCACATCATCACAAAGATGAGATCGAGAAGCAGGTGCAGGAATTGTTGAAAACTGGGATGATTAGACATAGTCAGAGTGCGTATTCCAGCCCAGTCGTTTTGGTAAAAAAGAAAGACAACACATGGAGGATGTGCATCGATTACAGAGCTTTAAACAAGGTCACCATACCTGACAAATTCCCAATTCCGGTGATTGAAGAACTCTTGGACGAATTACATGGTGTCAAATATTTTTCCAAACTCGACCTTAAATCTGGGTACCATCAAGTTAGAGTGAAGGAGGAGGACATCCACAAGACCGCTTTCAGGACTCACGAGGGCCACTACGAATTTATGGTAATGCCGTTTGGACTAATGAATGCCCCTTCCACTTTTCAGTCTTTAATGAATGCTCTATTTAGACCAATGATGAGGAAATTTGTGTTAGTGTTTTTTGATGACATTTTGGTCTATAGTCCAAGTTGGGAGTCTCACATGAAGCATTTAAGGGAGGTTTTAGAGGTGCTGCAGCAGAACAAATTAGTGGCTAATAAAAAAAAATGTTCATTTGCTCAGGCTAAAATTGATTACTTGGGTCACATAATTTCGAAGGAAGGTGTGGCAGTGGATCCCAAGAAAGTTCAATGTGTGCAAGAGTGGCCAACTCCGAGGAATGTAAAAGGAGTGAGAGGATTTCTGGGCCTCACGGGGTATTATAGGAAGTTTATAAAAGATTATGGCAAGATCGCCAAGCCGCTAACTGAGTTGACAAAAAAAGAGGGGTTTAAGTGGAGCAATAAGACACAAGAGGCTTTTGAGGAGCTCAAATTTAAACTTACTTCAGCACCAGTATTGACACTCCCAGATTTCTCACAAGAATTTTTTATAGAGAGTGATGCATTAGGAAGGGGAATAGGGGCAATTCTAATTCAACGGGGCAGACCTGTAGCTTTTTTCAGCAAAGCTCTAGGAGAGAGGAATCTTGTCAAATCAACCTATGAGAAAGAGTTGATGGCAGTAGCACTTGCTATTCAACATTGGCGACCCTATCTCTTAGGGAGAAAATTTACAGTATGCACCGATCACAAGAGTCTCAAGCAGTTGCTTCAGCAGAGGATAACCACTCCTGATCAACAGAATTGGGTGGCCAAGTTATTGGGTTATCACTTTGACATTGTCTACAAACCAGGGCTAGAAAACAAGGGGGCTGATGCACTTTCTCGGGTTCACGAAGGGGCTGAAATGTCTACTATGATTTTTCAACCGAGTTGGACAGAAAGCAAGCAGGTTGTGGAGGAAGTACGTTGTTACGAACCAGAACCAGTAACACACAAAGGATAAATCAATGGAAGGAAATTCTCGGCCCAAAACCAGAGACTGAGTGTAGAGAGACTTTGATTAATAAAACAGTAAATGGAATGGAGGTAATTCTCCTTACAAGATGGAAACAGTAAAGGAAAGATAGAAATGGAATAACCCTGTTGAGAGGAGCCACACGCTCACACCCAGTACCAACCAACCCGTAAGTTTCTACCCCCCTCCTCCCTCTAATCATCACCCTCCCCCTAATACCTCACACCTCCTGATACGCAAATCCTCCCCCCCTCACATCCTGCCATCTGTCCAATTCTGTTATGCCTCAGAATCATTCCCAATTCCCTCCTTTTCACCAACCGACCTCTCCTTTTGTGCCACCTGTCCCCTTTTCTTCCTCTTATAAACATGCTTAATTGAGGGCTTAACAATACCCCCCGCCCAACAAGCTGCACCTTGTCCTCAAGGTGAAAATCAGGAAAGATCAAATTAATCACCTTACTATCTTCCCAAGTATTCTCATGCTCAGGTAAATTCAACCACTTGATTAAGACCTGAACTGTGCCATCTAAATGCTTGCGCACTGCCAATACTTCTTGGGGCTCCACCTTCAACTCCCATTCTGCAGTCAAACCTGCTGGTAATTGCTGACACAAACCAGTAACTGCAACTACTGCTTTCAATTGAGATACATGGAAGACAGGATGAATTTTAGCATCTGATGGCAGCTCCAGCTTGTACGCAGTCTGTCCCACTCTTTCAATCACCTTAAAAGGGCCATAAAACCGTGGGCTTAATTTTTCATTCACCCTTCTAGACATGGATTTAAGTCTATATGGTTGTGCTTTCAAATAGACCATGTCCCCCACCTTAAACTCCACCTCACGCCTCTTTTTATCGGCAAACAACTTCATCCTCTGCTGTGCCTTGATTAAATTGGCCTTTAATTCTTCCAGAACAGCATCCCTTTCTAGCAATAATTGATCCACTTGCTGCACCATAGTAGCCTCTGATTGATACTTGACCACCACAGGAGGATCCCTCCCAAACAAAGCCTTAAAAGGGGTCATTTGAATAGATTCATTATAGGAGGAATTGAACCAAAACTCAGCCCAGTGCAGCCAATTCACCCACTGTTTTGGGTGACCATGTACAAAACACCTCAAATAAGTTTCTAAAGTCCGATTAACCACTTCCGTTTGACCATCCGTTTGAGGATGATACGCAGAACTAAATTTGAGCTTCGTATTGGCCAACCGAAACATCTCCTTCCAAAAATTGCTCATAAAGACCCGGTCCCTATCTGCTATAATTGACTTAGGGAAACCATGCAAACGAACAATTTCCTTGACAAATACTTCAGCTACATTTGCGGCAGCAAAGGGGTGACTTAACGGCATAAAATGGGCTGACTTTGTAAGTCTGTCCACCACCACCATAATGGTGTCCTTCCCCTTGGACTTGGGCAATCCTTCAATGAAATCCATAGAAACATCTTCCCAAACATGTAAGGGAATTGGCAACGGTTGCAATAACCCTCCCGGTTTAAGGGCTTGATACTTACTTTGTTGGCAAGTGACACAACCTTGAACAAAATTCTCTACATCTTTCCGCATGCCTTTCCAAAAGAAAACCACAGCTACCTTCTTGTAAGTCCTGACAATACCAGAATGGCCACCCCATGGAGAAGAATGGAACTCCTCCAAGATCAAGGGTATACTAGCCGATTTAGAGGACAAACCTACCCTGCCTTTATGCCACAAACAGCCCCGATTAAAAGAATATCCAGGATGAGACTTAAGATCTACCTGCAAGTCTTGGACAACACCACTCAGCATAGGATCAGCCCCAATTTCTTCTAGAATCATATCAAAGTTCTCATTATATACACATGAGAGAGCTTGAAAGTCCACCCTTGATAAGGCATCAGCAGCACGGTTATCCTTGCCCGGTTTATATTGCACCTCAAAATCATAACCCAACAGTTTTGAAACCCACCTTTGTTGTTCCCCCACCAACACCCTTTGTTCCAACAAATACTTCAAGCTTCTTTGGTCAGTTTTAATAATGAAATGATGCCCCATCAAGTATTGCCTCCATTTTTGCACGACAAACACAATTGCCATCAATTCTCTTTCATAAACTGATTTCCTCCTCGCTCTCTCCGACAAGGCTTGACTAAAAAAGGCTAGTGGCTTCCCTTGTTGCATCAAAACAGCTCCTAACCCCATTCCCGAAGCATCTGTTTCGATCTCAAAAGGCAACTTAAAATTTGGCATTGTCAACAAGGGTATTTCTACCATAGCTTTCTTTAATTTTTGGAATGCCTCCAAGGCCTCTTCACCCCATTTGAAATTATCTCTTTTTAACAACTGTGTAAGAGGTCTGGCTATCAACCCGTAATTCTTGACAAACCTCCTGTAATATCCCGTTAGGCCCAAAAAACCCCTTAAACTCTTAAGGTCTTTGGGTAGAGGCCATTCTTCCATAGCCTTGATCTTACTAGGATCAGCAGCTATGCCTTTTGCTGAAATTATATGGCCTAAGTAATCCAACTCCTCCAGACCAAAACTGCATTTTTTTCTATTGACCCGCAGGAAATGCTCCTCCAAGATCCTCAAAACTGCTCTCAAGTGCTCAATATGAGCCTGTTGGTCCGCACTGTAAATGAGTATGTCATCAAAAAAGACAAGCACAAATTTCCTTAGAAATGGCCTAAAAATCTCATTCATCAATGCTTGGAACGTCGAAGGGGCATTTGTTAACCCAAAGGGCATCACCAAGTACTCATAATGGCCCTCATGTGTACGAAAGGCTGTTTTATGAATGTCCTCTTCCTTCATCCTTATTTGATTGTACCCCGATTTCAAATCAAGCTTGGAAAAAATTGTTGCTCCCCACAACTCATCTAACAATTCATCTATAGCAGGGATAGGAAATTTATTGGGAATGGTAATACTATTCAAAGCCCTATAGTTGGTACAAAAACGCCAACTACCATCTTTCTTCTTAACTAAAATGAGAGGGCTAGAGTAAGGACTCACACTGGGTTGAATCATGCCCACTGCCAACATATCTCTTACAAACTTCTCAATCGCATCCTTCTGATGGTGGGGGTAACGATAAGGTCGGATATTCGGGATTTGAGCTCCTTCCTTGATCACAATACCATGGTCACACCATCTCTTGGGTGGCAATTCATTAGTCTCTCTGAACAATTCAGCAAATTCATCCAACAGCCCTTTCATTCCCTGTATTTCTCCTGTTTGTCCTCGTAATTCTGCATTCCACAATTCCAATGCAGCCCAGTATGCTTCAGCCCCACTCAATAATTCTTTCACCATAGTTTTTGCAGACACAGGGGTTCAAGACAGACTAGGGTCCCCCCTGACTTCAATTTTCTTTCCCTGCTCCTTTACCCACATCACATGTTCTCCAAAATCAGCCTTAATCTTCCCAAACCAGCTAACCACTCATATCCCAACACCACATCAATTCCACCCAATTGAAAGGCATAAAAATCTTGTACCACCTGCAGATTGGGCAATTGCAGCTCCACCTTTCTACACACACCCCTGTTCCTCACCTTATGACCATCCCCAACCTCAACCACGAAATGCTCTGTTTCCTCTATTGGTAGTGCCACGGCATCCACCACCTCATTGGAGATGAAGTTGTGAGATGCGCCGGTGTCCACCAATACCACCACTTTCCGGCCTGAGATAGTTCCCCACAATTTGAGTGATTTTTTTGGGGACATTCCAGCCATGCTTCCCACGTTCAATTGCAACACAGGCTCCTGTTTCTCTTCTTCCTCCCCTGCTTCCTTGTCGTCGTCTTCAACCTTTTCCCCTTCCCCCAACATCAGCACACGTAAGTGCCTGTTGCGACACACATGGCCGGGTGAAAACGGCTCATCATAATGGAAGCAGACACGGCGGCGAAACTTGTCTTCCATTTCTTCCTCTGTGAGCTTCCGAAATGGAGCGTTGCGACGATTTCCACTGCTGCTGGATCCTTCTGAACGATTATTCACACTCCCCACACTTCCCTGACCTTCGCGATGCCCTGTGTTAGCTCCGCTAGTCTCGTTTGGCCCAGATGTAGGCCCACGAGGCCCATTTCTAGTTGTATCTGGTCCTCCTTGGTTACGATCACTCGACCCGGCCCATTTACTTCCCAAAGTGGGTCGGTTGAAGTTCGACCCTACCTTCTTCACAGATCCCTCATCTTTATGGTTGATGAGTTGATTTCTCTCTTCAACCTTCTTCGCCAACCTCATCATCGCTTCCAAGTCTCCGGTGTGGTGCAACCGGACCTCCGCCCTAATCTCCTCCTTGAGTCCATTCATGAACGCGCCTGATAACACTTCATCAGCCGCATGCCTCAACGGAGACGATACAAGCTCGAACTCCTCAATGTATTCGGCCACCGTGCCTCATTGCCTGAGACTCATCAGAACCTCGTAAGGGTTCTCTGACGAAGCACTCTGGAAACGCCCCAACAGAGCTCGTCGAAACATCACCCACGTAATTCTCTCCGTCCTCGCCTCCCACCACTGAAACCAATTCAGCGCCTTACCTTCCAAACAAATCGATGCTGCAATCACCTTCTCCCCTTCCGGAATTTGGTTAATCGCGAAGTATCGTTCAGCTCTGTAAATCCACCCATACGAATCCTCGCCGGAGAAATAGGGCACTTCTAACCTTCGCATTCAATCGTTGGCACGATCGCGCTCCCTCCGATCCAGTTGGACTCCCGGGTTGGTCTCCTCATGAATCTGGCGTTGAACCAACAAGGCTCGCACCTCTTCCAGCGTCGTCCCCATGGTCTCAATCCTCCGTTCCAATGCTTCAACTCTGGCCTCCATTCTCGTTGATACCATACGCACCCAGGAAGTGCTTTGATACCAAAATGTTACGAACCAGAACCAGTAACACACAAAGGATAAATCAATGGAAGGAAATTCTCAGCCCAAAACCAGAGACTGAGTGTAGAGAGACTTTGATTAATAAAACAGTAAATGGAATGGAGGTAATTCTCCTTACAAGATGGAAACAGTAAAGGAAAGATAGAAATGGAATAACCCTGCTGAGAGGAGCCACACGCTCACACCCAGTACCAACCAACCCGTAAGTTTCTACCCCCCTCCTCCCTCTAATCATCACCCTCCCCCTAATACCTCACACCTCCTGATACGCAAATCCTCCCCCCCCCCCTCACATCCTGCCATCTGTCCAATTCTGTTATGCCTCAGAATCATTCCCAATTCCCTCCTTTTCACCAACCGACCTCTCCTTTTGTGCCACCTGTCCCCTTCTCTTCCTCTTATAAACATGCTTAATTGAGGGCTTAACATACGTCAAGATTCCGAGCTGTCCAAAATCATAGCAGCATTGGAATCAGGTCAGGAGGTAAAGAAGGGGTTTTCTTACAAAAAAGGGGTGTTGTTTTATGAAGGAAGGCTGGTCTTGTCTGAGAAATCTGAATGTATTCCAAAAATGTTGAAAGAATTCCATGAAACTCCTCAAGGAGGGCATTCGGGAGTGTATAGAACTTACCGAAGGTTAGCTGCCAATTTGTTCTGGTTTGGTATGATTAAGACTATGCAGGAATATGTCAAGGCTTGTGATGTTTGTCAACGCCAAAAATACATGGCTGCTGCCCCGGGTGGATTGTTGCAACCTCTTAACATTCCTGATCAGATTTGGGAGGAGATATCTATGAATTTTATCACTGGACTTCCTAAGTCTAAGGATTATGAGGCCATCTTAGTTGTGGTGGATAGACTCTCAAAATACAGCCACTTCATACCCCTCAAACATCCATACACCGCAAGGTTGTTGGCTGAGATTTTCACTAGGGAGGTGGTCCGTTTGCATGGCGTTCCAGCATCTATTCTCAGTGACAGAGATCCAATTTTTGTGAGTTCCTTTTGGAAGGAATTGTTCAAAATGCAAGGCACTCAGTTGCTTATGAGCACCGCATACCATCCTCAAACTGATGGTCAAACAGAGGTGATTAACAGGTGTTTGGAAACATTTCTCCGCTGTTTTACAGCAGATCAGCCCAAGCAGTGGGTGCAGTGGCTTCCTTGGGCTGAATATTGGTATAACACCAATTTCCATGTGTCTACTGGTACTACTCCATTTGAGTGTGTTTATGGGAGACCTCCTCCTGTTTTGAATCGGTTCCTGCCTGGCGAAATTAAGGTTGAAGCAGTGCAAAGAGAATTGAAGGATAGGGATGAAGCCATCAAACAATTGAAGTATCAATTACAGAGGGCACAGAATCAAATGAAAAGTCAAGCTGATAAGAAGAGGGTGGCTAGAGAATTTGATATTGGTGACTGGGTATTTCTAAAGTTAAGACCTCATGGTCAGGTTACATTGGGTGCTCGCATTTGTCCAAAATTATCTCCCCGTTACTACGGGCCATTTCAGATTTTGGAAAAAGTTGGATCAGTGGCTTATAAACTACAGCTGCCTCAATCTTCTCGCATTCACCCGGTGTTTCATGTGTCTTTATTAAAGAAGGCTGTTGGGAATTATAATGTGCAGGCCAGTTTACCTCAAGAGTTGGCAAGTGACACTGCCAATAACATGGAACCAGAATCGGTGCTGGCCAGCAGGATTATTGCTAAAGGAGGAGATACTATTAGACAGGTGCTGGTCCAATGGAAGGGTCAAAGAGTCGAAGATGCAACCTGGGAAGATGCGTTAAACATCAGAAGTCAGTTTCCTAAACTGAGACTTGAGGACAAGTCTCCTTTTGTAGGAGATATTGATAGAGAAGCGGTTACTGATGCAGTTACTGGTGTAGGGACAGTTGGTAAGCCATGTGTATGGAGAGTCTATGAGAGGAGGTTTAGGAAAAAGAAGGAGGATGATGTGGTGACACGTGGGGCAGTTGTTTAGACAGTTATCAATGGGTTCGTTTAGGAATTGTTATATTGTGTAGTGGGTGTGTGAATAGGGATCATCTTATGTATTGTGTATGTTTTAGGCAAAGAGCAGTTTGCACTCTAAAGGAGCATTGTGCTCTGTGTCAGTAAAGGATCAATCTATCCATTACTGTGTATTTCTGTTTCTAATTCAATAAAACCACACATTCATCTCTCTTTCACTGGTATACATTTCTGTTTTCTTATTAATGATAAACTTTGCACATATCTTCTTGAAAGACAATGATCAATTGTTTTTGCTGCAACTGACCAATGCTTAAGAGGTTATTTTTTAACTCAGGTATGTAAAACACATCAGTGATTACCTAAGTCGTGCCATTTATTTGTAGCTTCACATTTCCTCTTCCCATGATTGACATCTTTGAATGATCACCAAGCCTCACAGATTCTCTGAATTCTTCATCAAGGTTGAAAAACCATTCCTTGTTGCCACACATGTGATGACTGCATCCCGAATCAAGAAACCAAACCTTTTCCTTTGTTGAGTTCTTGATTTCTACATATGACATAAGCAACATTTCTTCTTCCTCATCAAATTCTGAATAGTTGGCCTTTTCTTCCCAGCTAGGACATTCATACTGAAAATGCCCTACTATGTGACACTTGAAACACTACACCAGTTCTTTATTGAAAGGTTGTCTCCCACTGCCTCGTCCTCCTCTAGAATTGCCTCGGCCTCTTCCCCTTCCTCCAATTCTGTCTAAATTCGAAACTTTTAGGGCCTGCTCTTCTTCCCTATTCCCTTTCATTCTTTGTTCATGCATCAAAAGACTGCTCTAAAGCTCATCAACGGATAAAGTGCTCACATTGTTTGACTCTTCAATGGAACACACTACATAGTTGAATCTTGCAGTCATAGATCTGAGAATCTTCTCAACAATCACGATTTTTTCCATCTTCTCACCATGGGCTTTCATCTTATTTGCAATAGCAAGGGTTCTTGCAAAGTATTCATCAACTGTCTCCCCTTCCTTCATTGCAAGAATTTCGAATTCCTTTCTAAGTGCTTGCAATTGAGCTCTTTTTACTTTAGTGGAGCCGTGATATTTCTGCCTCATTGAATCCCAGATGTCTTTTGTTGTATCCTTATTGAGGATAGTTTCCATGATACTCCTATTTATAGCTTGAAACAGATAGTTCTTTACCTTCAAATCCTTCAACTTGCTTTCTTTAACAATCTTTAATTGTTCTTGACTTGCTAGTTGCTCCTGCTGGAAATGTGGGAATTCCAGTTTCCACCAGACTCCAATACTCCTTTAATCTAAGGAGATTCTCCATAAGCTTAGATTCTCCATAAGCATTGCCCAATGATCATAGTGACTATCAAACCATGGAATTGCAGGTTGGACAAAGTTGTTCCCTTCTGCCATGACTGAATCACTCTTCTCTCACTGTGTTTCACTCTTCTCTCTTTAATTCTCTCACAAATAGAAGAATGTGGCTTCTGTATCAAGCCCCTAATGGAGCTTTGATACCAGCTGTTGAGTATGCTGGTAAAAAAGTAAAATGAGAAAATACACTGAGAATACACTACACTTTCATTATGGCAACAATTGGCTTTATATGCCTTTACAATCCGGCAACTAACTCTTTGCTACTAACTAACTATTAACAGAATGCTAACCAATAACAGAAATAACAACCAATCAAATCCTAACACAAACCACTAGAACTAGAATTCAAAATGACATTGATACCATAAAAATTTTCATAAAACCATTCCTACACCAAGAATGGCTTAACAAAAAACACATTCCAAATACATGCTAAAAAATTCAAACACCACAAGAGTGTCTGAAACCAGTCATTATTAAAACAAAATCCCAATCGAGAGCTAAGTCTTATACAGAAATGCATTACCAGAATGAAAATAAATACTAACCCAATGCTCCTGCCATGCAAGACTTGCCACTGTACCCATAACCTTCATACCCATCCTAACTCATCTTCTTGCCACCACTTTCACCATTCACATGGTTGTCATCGCTGTCGCCATTGTCATCATCGTCATTGGAGCTTGTACCAATTGCCGAACCTCCCGGCGGTGCCATTGATGGAGGAATCGGATACATCGTCGGGCGCACCGCGACGCGCTTCGAGGGCAATAGGAAGTAGAAATCAATGTTGCCGATTCGGAGAAGGTCCTGCGAATCGAGCTTGACAGGAGGGTTTCCGGGAAGATGGAGCACGCCCTCCACGTAGCAGCCGTTTTTGCCGAGGACCTCGACGGCGAAGCGGCGGCGCATGAAGTCGTAGAAGATGCGCGCGTGGTGGCGCGAGATGTTCATGCCACCGCCGAGGCTTGCGAGATCAACGTCGACGGAGGAATTTTTGGAGTTGCGGCCCAAGAGGATGGAGTAGGTCTGCATGTAGAACTCGAAGTTCTCGCCTTGGAGTTTTGCGAAGCCAGCCTCGGAGATGTCATAGGCGGCGGCGCTTCCCATAGTGGCGGTCTTCGGAGAATGAGAGAGGGAGAGAGAGGGGGGAATTGGGGTTGCGGAGAAGAGATTTTGAGTTGATTGGAGCATGGAGGAGTGTAAAAGAACTTGCTGAATGTTTTCCCCGTGAGCAAGTTGCCGTTACGAAAATATATATATTTTTTTTTTAATGAAAACGAAAATATAATTTAACCACTAATATTTTTCTGGTTTCACTGTTATTTCGTAAGATTTAATCTCTCATTTTGATTATTATTATAATTAACTTAAAAATCAAAAATATAATAATTTGTGATTATTTAATAATATAAAAAAATTTATATTAACATTTTATCAAAATTTAACTTTAATTTATATATATAATTAGTGATCACGTGATTACTTAAATACATTACTCCAAAATAACTTGTTTGAAAATAAAATGTGTAGAATTTTAAGAATGAATAGATTTTATGGAGTATTTTATTTGGACTAAATTTGATGAATTTCAAATACCACCTCAAATCAAAAAATTTGAAATTACTGTTTGCTCTCTAATGTGAATCTCATCGGGCCGCCGACGTCGACCGTCGGACCACCACCAGATCATCACGCACGGTCGGACTGCCACCGATGACGATCGTCGCCTGACAACTGTCGCACCACCGCCAACTATCGTTGCACCACCGCCGCCAACCGTCGGATCACTGCCCACCATCGCCACCGGCCGCTGATCAGTCACCACCGTCGCCGCAAAATTTTAAAATTTTTGAAAAATGAAATTTTATAATTGAATGAATTTAAAATCATTTATCCAAACAAAGAATTTTAAATACAAGGAATTTGAATTACTCTATCCAAACAAAACCTAATAGTTTAAACTTATAATTTTTGAAATCCTCATCCAAACACAATCTAATAGTTTAAACTTATAATTTTTATTGAATTGAGAAAACAATTAAAGTAATGTTGACAAGGAGATTAAAAAAATACAATTATTTAATGAAAAGAGATACTAATTAACATGAATTTTCATTAAAATTATAATAATATTTATTTAATGAATATTTTATATTTTTAATTCAAAAATACTTATTATGATATAATTTTTTATAATATATATTGACACTATATTAAAAAAATTATAAAGTACGACAAATATTATTATATATCCTATAATTTTATTAATTTTATATTTATATTTAATCAATAATAATAAAATATTTGTAATAAATATTGTACTGCAACAATTTTAGGCAAAAAATTAACTCTCAAAAATACTTAAATACTATTAAATACATATATCTTAGTACCAATCATTAATTAATAAGTAAATAATTATTTTAATATATATTTTATCTTATAATTATTTTAATAAAGTGATAAATAAATAAGATTAAAATAATTAAAGAAATAATAAATATCAATGAAATTAAAAATAAATTTTTATTTAATAAATATTTTATATTTTGAAAATTATTATTTTAAATTTTAATTAAATATAAACATTTTATAATTATTTTATATATTAAATTAATATATATTATTGATTGTTTAATAACTTTGTAGTGTTTTTTATCTCATTATTAAAATAATTATTTATATTAATGAATTAATTCATTACCAATTAATGAAATATACGTATTTTACCTAAAAAAATCATTGGCTAATAAATTATTCTTTTTGGGAATTGATCTTTTATCTAAAAATTTAAACCGGTCAATATTTTTTATACATATTTAATTTATATCTTCCAATAATAGATAAAGAATTAATTTAAAAGTGTTTTTCACAAAATTATTTTAGTAAGGAGAGAGAGAGAGAAAATTGCAAAAATAAGTAAATAAACAATAGATATGAATGAATTAAATATATAAAAAATTATCAAATGTTTATATTTTATTAAAACATACAAATAAAAATTTCATAAAATTAAAATATTAATTTATTAAACATTTTTTTAATTCATCAGCATTTATTTCTTTAGTTATCTCTTTAATTTTTTTTATTTTTTATTAAAACTAGCGGCATGACCGAGTCATTTTTTTGTTTTGTTGCGTGTATTTTTGTTTAGTATTTTATTTGCTATTGTGGCGTTTTGTGTAAATGTGTATGCTTTATTGATTATTGTATACGGACATATAAATCGTTTGGATATTCTATTTGTTGCAAATTTCGAAGGTTCATTTTGGTATATAATACATTTTTTGACCCATAATTTTTTATGAGTTTAATTGTTATACACTGTCAGTGTAAAGATTTTTACACTGACAACCAATCAAAAATCATGGTGTGTGAGACTTTTAAGGTAGTTAGAATAATAGTTAATCACTTTAGCTTATGTGACAATTTCTGATTGGTTGTCTGTGTAAAAAATCTTTACACTGACAATGTATACCAATTAAATCCATTTTTTATATTATAAATCGTGATCGATTAATGTAAACACATAAATATCATTCATTATTAATAATATAATGTTGTAAATAAATTTAACCATAAATAAAATACATATTGTAATCTAAAATAAATCAAAGGTATAAAGTATTATTTAGTTACAATTATTATTTGGTATTGACAATTTCGAATTCGGCCTAATTAGGAGATTAAATAGTGATTGAATTTCAGGAGTTTTCTGTATTTCCCCGTATCACAGTCAAAATAAGTTTATATTGTTAATTTTTTTTTTTTAATAAAAAGCAATAAAGCATACCATTGAAATAAAAGAAAAGTAAATTCCAATAATTGTTTATCTTGCAAGGATTCTTCTCAATTCTTTGTACATTTCATTATCAATAAATTCTTGATGTTTGAAAAACTATAAATTAATTCATACGATGCCATGTTAAAATATGGAAAATTCATTATCATAATATATCGTAACTAATATAAAGTATTATTGAAAGAACATATTAGAAACTGAAATAAGCTGATATTTTGTTTCAATGCATTATCATGACATTTTTTTTTATTGATATTCCTGATTCAAGTTTCCTAAAAATTAAAAAAAAAATAAGTTAGTATTGACAAAAATTGGGAAAATGCTACAACTTATTATATGGTACATAGGTATTTTGTCATAACTAATACAACTATATATTAATTTACATCTCACATATAGAGTTTTTAAAGAAATCATAGTACATTACCTGTTTTTCTTTTGAGCCAACAATTCTCTTTTTACCATGTACTAAAGTTAAGTCTTATTTGCTATTACTATGGAACCCTAACCAACAGAGTATATTTGTAGACGATGTATTTGATTAAAAAGAATAATTAATGTATTAGTTTTTTTACAATAAATATGTAAAATTTAATATAAAATTCTTGCGAAGTACCCATCTTTCCCTTCAATTTTCCTTCTTTGATCAGGATTTTTGTGACAACTGGAGATACACCTCTTGATAATGCCACATATAATTGACCATGGCTGAACACATGTCGCGGAAGATAAATTCCAACATTGGGAATAGTCTGTCCTTGTGACTTATTTATTGTAATTGCAAAACCCAGTTTCACAGGAAATTGCTTTCTAATAAGCACAAAGGGAGGTCTCACAATCGAGGTTGTTTTATGTTTAATTCTGGGCAAGAAAGCTCTTCTTCTAGCATGGTTGTCTGTTAGTGTAACACCCCGATTTTCGAGTTTTTCTTTTAATCAGTATTTATGAACTTATATTTTATTCGAGGTCTTAGAAAAGGATATAAAATATTCCGAGACCATAATCATGCTCAGCGTTATCGTAGGAAGCTACGATTAAGTTTTGAGTCGAAAACTCAAACGGAGCCCGGTCTGCGTTTTTACACTGACAGTATGATTTTACTGCTCCGAAGACCTCAGATGGACCCGTGAACGAGACAGTAAGTCTTAGAATTCGATTCTCTATGTTTTGGTTAAATTTCGCAAAAATTTCAAAAAAATCACTTCCTGACCTCCGTTCGAGCGAAATCTTCAATCGGGTGGAGAACGAAGCCGCGTATGGACTTACCAGGACCCGACAACGGACAATATTGATATCACATCATGTCAACTCACTTGGGAGAGCATGCCAGAGTCGTCATGACGATCGGGAATTTCGGGACGCGAAATTACCAAAATACCCCTAACTTAAGCCTTTTCACCTTTTACCATTTTACCCTTGGAACCAAATGACCTTTTTACCCTTAATGAACTCTTTAGAAGGCTGGAACAGCCCTCTCAGCCCCTCATTCCACGCAGCCCAGCCCCCCAAGAACACCAAGAACACTTCATCTTCCTTAGAGAAAAAACCTCCATTGAATCCTTGAGAAAACCTTGAAAGCTTGTTGAAATCACTTGATTTCTTGACCAATCTTCATCCATTTTAAGGTAAGATCACTTCTATGGTCTCATATCTTCTTGAATCTCTTTCAATATCAAGATCAAAACTCCATTTTCATGAAATTCATTCTTAGATCCAAAACTTTGAAAATCCATAGGAAATTGTAGGAAAATCCTTTGGATGTGAAACCAAGTTCTTTGAACTCACCTCATCACCCTCTATCTAAACCCAAGAGCTCATGATCCAAGTCTCATCCTAGCTCTAAAATCCCAAAATGGCCGAACCCTAGTAGTGGTGATGAATAGTGTTTTTGTTCAAATTTTTGATTTCTAACTCTTGATTCCATCCTTAGCTTTCCTAGTGTCCTTGAATCCAAGTGATGGAAAACCAAATCAATTCCTAGCCTAGATTGCCCTTTATGGCCGAGAGCTTCATGGGGAAAATCCATGAGTGTTGTTTCACATTTTTGAGTCATAGGACTTGAAATAGTGTTAACTAAGTTCATGAACCAACTAACCAAAAGTTTGGAACCAAATGAGATCCCTAACCCTTTTTACCTTCATGGCCGAACCATATACCTTTTAGGGGAAGGAAAACTTGTGTTCTTATGTTATAGATTGATGTTGAATTGTTGTTTGAATTGAATTGTGTTTTGATTGTTTTAGGCGACGCAAACGAAACCGGAGCCGGATCCGAGAATCGATCAAGTTTGGACTAAGCAAATTTGAGAGGTAAAGGGAGGTAGTCATTTAAGTTTGAGTAGCTTCATAGTGCATGTTTGATATATGTGTTATGATGTCTTGAGTGATGATTTAGAGATGAGTTTTGAATGATGTATATGTATACTTATATCCTGGATTGATTGGATGTTAAATGTTGTGCATAATTGTCTATTTGATAATTTGTGGCATGGATGCCTTAGTTGATATTATGATGATGATTATGGATTGTTGATGTCTATATATATATATATATTTATACCCTAGATGAGCATAGGACTGGCTATGTCTCGATAATTTATTAAAAGACTCGAAATCCTAAATCTATGTTTTGAAAACCGTGTTTTTAAATCAAAAAGTGGTTTTTGGGAAAACGTGTTGCTTTTTCAAGAAAAGTTGTCCTTCTTGTTGAAAAGTATTTTTCTTTTGAAAAGTAAAGTGATTTTGTGAAAAGTCGTGCAAATCGTGTTTTATTTCGGTAAAGCGTTTTAAAAAGACGTGAAACCTTAGAAAAAGGTTTGTGTTTTCAAGAAAGGTGTTTTTCACGAAAAAATGTTCTCTTGATCAAAAAGGATGTTTTGTTTCGAGAAAACCAAAGTATGTTTTGTTTTCCAAAGTGTTTTGAGAAAATGAAACCAAAGGAAAAATGATGAACCTTTGAGACGAACCCGAACCTAGTGGCCGAGACGTCGGGGCTAGTGTTTTGTGGATTGAGCACTCGGACTTCGTGTCCTGTGCTTTTGATTTGAGTGGGCTTAATGCCTTTTTGAAACGAGTCGTGGACTTTATGTCTCGACATTTGAAAGAATGAACGCAAAGAAAACAGAAAACTTTCTGTGTACATGCATGAACCGGCAGACGTGCCATTTGGAACCGAGCTACAACTTTCGTAGTTGAGAATTCAGCCAGTTAAGACCACTGGGTCTATAGGGGCATTCTGTGTTCGAGATCCCACAAGTGGCCGGTGGCGTAGCAACCCCGTGCCGTGGTAAATCGGCTGCCAAACACGAATGAACTCGATCAGAGACTGGAGTATTCATGATATGGTGAGACGTGGTACCCTGGAACAATTAGAGTTCAGACCTAAATAGAGAGGCCGACTCATGAGAACAATTGTGTTACGGGTGTTACTACGACCTATCGCTCGATGTTGGGAAGTTAGAATCTCCGGAGTACATGAATTAGAAAGATGATATTGAAGTCTCATGCATTATTATAACTGATGATAGTGTTTGGGATGTTGTACTGTATTATATAAATAACTGTTCATATAACTGTATTTATCTGTGGATGTTTATACTGCTGTTTGTCGCTTGTGCGGCTATCGTGATAACTTTATATGAGTATCTCACCTTTGCCTGTACATGTTGGACACCTTGTTGTGTTTTTGGAACACATGTACAGATGTTGGTCATAGGTCCCCGCGGAGACGTGAGGGCTCGGACGATGGAAACTTTTGAAGGAGCCGACGTTGGGTTGTACCCCAATGGCTACTTTTAGCCGACCAGCTTAGGAGTCTTTTGTTTTTGAGCAGGCTTATATTTTATTACTGCACGTATGTTGAATTATTCCTAAGTCTGTAATATGATATATATATTAGACCAGGTTTTACGTTATGCTTATGTTTTATGAACAGTGAGTATCAATGTGTGATATGAAATTTTATTTCTTCGTCTTGAGTTGTTTGCCTATGCATGTAGAAAATTTTCAGAACCGCGTTTTCGAACGTAGCTACTTAATTAAAGTATTTTCCGAAAGCAACCAGCGTTTTATTTTCTTGTTTTATTCCGCATTAGAGTCCGTGTATGTAGCACCCGCGAGGGGGTGTTACAGTTAGGATTTCCACATCCAACATATTCATAAATACACCACGACATAGTAATCGTGTCCCATTACAGAGGCCAGGTTTAGGGTCAATGTTTCGCAACAACATCAATGATGCTCCTTTTTAAACCTTCAAAACGTTTGGTGGTAAACCACCTGGAGTAATAGAGTTTAAGTATTCTTGTTCACATAAGTTTCGTGTGTCCCCTTCAACCTCATCAAATGATAAAAAACTTCGCTCTGCACCTGAGAAATGTTCGATAATTATGTCATTCGGTTTTTTAACATCATCATTTTTCGGTGTAAGTATGACTCTTTCTACCATTTAAGATGCTTCCCAACCATGGTCTTCTAATTGGTGGAACATTTGTTGTATTAGATTTTGGATTGAACTTTCCCCTTCCCATGATATTGAAATCTGAGGGGGGTACCCTCACCATATCATCATGTTTCATAGGCTCGTCACCATCTCCAATGTGCATAATTAAGAAACAGTGCAAAATCCCGATCTTGTAATGATCGCATGTTTTGGCGCAAATGTAATACCTTTGTGTTAGCCCATAAATGAGATTAACAATACATGCAGATATTGCAACACTCATTCCCGAGTGTCATATTCTCAAACGATTATAAGGTCGAAAATAATATTAATCCTGAAAATACGGGTTTTCTTTTCTTTTTTTTTTCTTTTTGCAATGATGCAATGAGATTTGCCAAATGACTAATAATAATAATAATAATAATAATAATAATAATAATAACTTAGGTTAACCAGGAATTTCTAGAAGTCATACAGAATTAAAGTGCAGAAATCGAAACAATACTGAATACAGACATAGGTCCAAGCCTTACTGATAATAAGTACATAAGTAAGTACTAGGAGTCACAGCTCCTCAAAAGGGTACAACTGCCAATTAGACACAGCCTGGCCAAAATGAAACAACATAAGGATTTTCGCTCCGGACTCAAAGTAGACGTTGAGCTGAGTCGTCGTCGCGTCCATCTTATCAAGCAGAATAGCAATACAAGCAGAGAAGATATACATATATGGGTGAGATTCCCAATCATCAACACAGCAAAACAGCAGAAATAAAAACGGGACGACACACCAGGTAACAACGTACTCAATATACATACCATAATTCTCAATATATCATGTTAATCAATTAGCAGCATAAGACATCTTAGAAAACAGAATAGTGATGTACAACAAGTAAATGTAATCATCAACAGCCATGCAATGCAATGCGATGTACATGACTCAATGCCATATGCCATAAGGGTAAACTCTGACCCCTACTCCATGGAGCTAACAAAATGTCGGAGAGAGTGAATGGGAGGACATGCTCCGTGTATGCCAGTCATGGGGAAGATCTACAACATTCGTAACGTGCGCATACTTGGGTTTACGAAAACAATTTACACCAAACATGAAAAGTACGACATCTAGTAGAGGATATCAGTGTATTGCTCGGATTCGCCACGACACAGAAGAGCTACTAACTGGTCATATGTCAATCTTTCCAACCTCGATACCTCCAAGACCATTTAAGATGTCACCGTAAGATTCGCACCCGCATTAAGGTGTAAGCTCAATCTCCTAGGCTCAAGGCCTTACAACTCATGCAATGAAATGCCAATGCTTACACAAAGCAGATGCGGTAAAGCAATGTCTATCCACCAAATAAACCTCAAGGTTCACTAAGGTTCTCTTCCTTAGGAACTATACCCGTCTTTGTATTATAAAACTTTTATCCATCGGATAAATCTCGTGATCCCTCAGGGATCGAGTCATCACAAGACTGACATCATTGAACGATTGTCTTGGATCCGAATCACCGGTCCGTCGTCGAACTACTGTTTCAAAACCCAAAACGTTTCATGTTTGTGTTTGTGTCTTATGAATTACATCTCAAGTGCTAAGTGTTGTGGAGAATGATTGTGAATCCTCTTAGATAATTGATGAACTAAATCATTAATGGTATAGTGCATGGTCTTGTTCCACCATACACTATACTTAATTATCTCTTTTCTTTTGCTCTAAGTTAATTACTTAACTTAGGTTTTCATACGTTAAACTTTACAATTTGAGTTGAAAACTCTCGATTTAAGACTTTGCAAACCAAAACCTTTCTAATTGAAAACTCGTTTGATTTAAAAGAACTTTGTTACTTGCTTGAAGTAAAGTACCTTAACTAATCTGAAAAGGGTTTTTCCTTACTAACTTAGTGTAAAACCGTGATATAAGTTAGCGGAAAAGAAAATGGAATTTCATTTAGTTTTCAAACTATGATTCATTTAAATCTAAACTTTAGAACAAAGTCCTCTTTATACTTTGAAGATTGAATATTAACTTGGTTTTTAAAAAGAATGTGATATCCTACTAAAACCTAAGGTAACTTTGTATTAATTTTACTTTCATGAAATCACTTTCATCATTTTATTCTTAAAACACCTATTTAATTGAACAAACTTTGACTAAAGTAAAACACATTTTCACCTTAGTTAAAAACACTTGAGGGCCAAACCCTTAGTTGATTCTTGAATCAAAGTCACTTTTTGTTTGTTTTTCAAATAACTAAAACACTTTCTAACTTTCAAAAACATTGAAGTTCAAGAACAAACTCATGTTCTTCCTTTTGTAACCATTAAGGCCGAATGCTATACCATGTGGAATGTGAAGATTTTGCTTCACTAATGTAACATCTCGGTTTCTTTGTGACTCTGATCGAGCTGGTTAGCCTCGATCGGGGCAATGGATGATTGTGTGAATTGTTGTGTGTTAGTTTTAGACCTAGTTCAAAGCTTAGGAATAGGCTTGAACAAGGTTGGAGGTGCCTAAGACGTTAAATGAGAAGCTATGGAAGCTAGAAGTTCTTCTCTCGCTGAACTGACGCTCAAGCGCGGGAGAATTCAACGCTTAAGCGTTACGACGCTTAAGCGTGGGAGGAGTTGGACGCCTCAGCGTGCTGAGTACGTTGAGCAGCTATTCTGCGTTTGGACGCGTGTGAGACACGTGTCAAGCCAGGGAGCAGGCGGAGTGGACGAGGTCCCACGCTCAAGCGTGGAGAGAACCCAACGCTAGAGCGTGGCAACGCTAAAACGTGCATATTTTCCACGCTCAAGAATGAAACGGTTAGGTTTTATATCGAATTCCCAACGACTTTATTTTGAAACTTTTCACTAAAAGTGAAATAATATATTCATTCGGGCGAAATATGAAATCGACGGAGTCGAGAACAGACATCTAGAGACAAAACCGGACCCCGGATGAGAGACACAGGTCACCTGAGTGCGATGAGTCAGTGGGTGAGTCAGCACCATGACTCACCAAAAGTCATGATTACTCTTCTAAAATATCTAGATATTTATTGTAGAAAAGACCATTTTGCCCTTAGCCTTTTTGTGAAATACCATTTTTTGTCCCTATGTGATTTTACTCTTTTGTCCCTAAGAACTAATGGAATTTGTAACACCCCCCTCGCGGGTGCTACATACTCGGACTCTAATGCGGAAATAAATCAAGAAAATAAAAAGCTGGTTGCTTTCGGAAAATACTTTAATTAAGTAGCTACGTTCGAAAACGCGGTTCTAAAAATCTTCTGCATGCATAGGCAATACAAACTCAAGATGAAGGAATAAGCTCCTTATAGCACATCAGTATTCACTGTTCATAAAACATAATCATAATATAAATCCTGGTCTAATATATAAGTCATTACAAACTTGAAAACATAAGTTCAAAAGCTTGCAGTAATATAATATAAGACTGCTCAAAATAAAAGACTACTAAGCTGGTCGGCTGAAAGTAGCCATTAGGATACAACCCAACGTCAACTTCATCAGAATGCTCCATCATCCGAGTCCTCACGTCTCTGCGGGGACCTATGATCAACATTTGTACATGTTTTCCAAAAACACAACCAGGTGTCCAACATGTACAGGCAAAGGTGAGATACTCATATAATAAGTTTATCACGATAGCCGCACAGGCGACAAACAGCATAAATACAATCCTATGAACAGTTATCTATACAACACAATATAATATCTCAAACATAATCATGATTTATAATAATGAATGTGACTTCAATATCATCTTTCTAATTCATGTACTCCGGAGATTCTCACTTCCCAACATCGAGCGATAGGCTGTAGTAACACCCGTAACAAAATTATCCTCATGAGTCGGCCTCTCTATTTAGGTCTGAACTCCAATTGTTCCAGGGTACCATGTCATAACCATATCCTGAATAGTTCAGTCCCTGATCGAGTTCATTCGTGCTGGGTAGTCGACTCACCACGGCACGGGGTCGCGAGGCCACCGGCCACTTGTGGAGTCTAGACACACAGAATGCCCCTACAGACCTAGTGGTCTTAACCGGTTCCATTCTCAACTACTAGAGTTGTAGCTCGGTTTCAAATGGCACGTCTGCCGATTCATGCATGTACACAGAAGTTTTCTGTTTTCTTTGCGTTCATTCTTTCAAATGTCGAGACATAAAGTCCACGACTCGTTTCAAAAAGGCATTAAGCCCACTCAAATCAAAAACACAGAACACGAAGTCCGAGTGCTCAATCCACAAAACACTAGCCCCGACGTCTCGGCCACTAGGTTTGGGTTCATCTCAAAGGTTCATTAATTTCCTTTTCGGTCAAACTTTCTCATTACAACTTTGGAACACAAAATACGCTCTTGTTTTCTTGAAATAAAACATTTCTTGATTAAAGATAACATTTTCCGGGAAAAACACCTTTCTTGAAAACAAAACCGTTTTCTAAGGTTTCACGCCTTTTTTAAACACTTTACAGAATAAAACACATTTGCACGACTTTTCACTAAACCACTATTTACTTTTCAAAAGAACATACTTTTGAAAAGAACATACTTTTCAAAAGAGAACTTAACTTTTCTTGAAAAGCAACACGTTTTTCAAAAATCACTTTTAGATTTCCAAAACACGGTTTTCAAAACTTTGATTTCGATTTCGAGTCTTTTAACAATTATCGAGACATAGCCAGTCTTATGCTCATCCAGGATATAAATATATGTATAGATATATATATCAGCAGTTCAATATCACAATAAGATATCATCCAAGGCATCCATGCCACAGTTATATCAAATAACCAACTTTGCACAACACTTAACATCCAATCAATCCACGACATAAGTATACATATATGTCAAGTCTTAATTCAATCATAACACACCAATCAATCCTATGCCATGAGGCTACCAAACTCAAAATTAAATACCTCCCTTTACCTCACAAAGGAAGTTCAATGCAAACTCGATCGGTTCTCGGCTCCGGCTCCGGCTCCGGTTCCGTTCGCGTCGCCTAAAACAATCAAACATAATTCAATTCAAACAATAAAGCAACATCAATCTATAACATCAAAACATAAGTTTTCTTCCCCAAGAAGGTATAGGGTTCGGCCATGAAAGGATAAAAAGGCTAGGGATCTCTTTTGGTTCCAAACTTTTGGATGGTTGGTCCTTAAGCATGATTAACACTAAATCAAGTCCTATGACCCAAAAATTTGAGACAAAACTCATGGTTCTACACCCTATATGTTTCGGCCATAAAGAGAAGAAATAGGTTAGGAGCTTTGGTTGATGTTTTGCTCTTGGGTTTAGGGTTCAAAGACATTAAGTAAGCTAGAACAAGTGTTATATAGCCAAAAATTGCAACAAAACCCACCCTTTCATCATGATTAGGATTCGGCCCTCCCATGGAAGAATATGGAGAAAATTTCTTTTGGATTCATGCTTCTAGACAATCAAAGTACACATCATGATGGGTTCATAGAAATTGGTTTCATGATCATATGATTTTTCTACAATTTTCTATGGATTTCCAAAGTTCTAGATATAAACTTGGATCTTCATGAATCAAGTGATTCAAGAGATGAAATAGAGAGATTGAGAGAGTTAAGATGAGGATCATACCTCCTAGGACCAAAGATTAGTGAAGAAGAAACAAGTTTTCACTCAAAAACTTCAACTTTTGAAGATCAAACTAGGGTTTTTGTGAAGAACTTTTGATGAACACTCAAGAACTCATGAAGAACATGAAGAACAAGTGAGAGAAGATGAAGAACAAGAGAGAGAAGAGTGAGAAAGAGTGATGGCCGAAATGGCCAAGAGAGAGAAAGAGAGAAATATATATATTGATGTCATGGCAAACTTGTAAACAACCAAAAGGGTAATTTGGTAATTCCTTCAAAGACTAGGGGCGTAAATGTCATTTCTCCTATAAATATCTAGATATTTCTAGAAAGTTAATGATGACATGGTGAGTCACAGGGTCAGAATGGTTATTCCATAAATTCTCAGAAGCAAAACGGTCTTTTCATTCAAGGGCAAATGGTAATTATGAAAAGGGTCAAGGGCATTTTAGTCATTTCACGTCCAGATATTTTCTAAACGTAATCATTACACTGATGAGTCATAGCACACCATGTGACTACAACCTTATCCGTAGCGGTTCACTGAAATCTCGTATTCAGCTCCGTTCTTCACCCGATTTAGGTTTTCGCCCAAGAAAGTCGTAGGACGACTTATTTATTTTGAATATTTTCAAAATAACCAATATTGTTGGAAATAAAATATAAAACCTAATTGTTTCGTTCACGAGTCGAAATTAGGTCTTGATAGTAGAAAAAGACTACTATCCGTGAAAAACGCAGACCGGGCTCCGTTTGAGCTTTCACCCAAAACTTAACCATGGCTTCCTATGGTTGTGTAGGACATTCCTATCTGGTCAGAATATTTTATTGCCATTTCTAAGGCCTCGAATAAAATATAAGTTCATAATTACTGAATAATTAAGAAAACTCGAAAAGCGGGGTGTTACAGAATTCCATCCTTGCCCTTATGACTCACCATTGTCATGATTGCCTTTCTAAAATATCTAAGATATTTATGATGGAAAAGACCATTTTGCCCCTAGGAACTAATGGAATTCCATCCTTGTCCTATGACTCATCATTTGTCATGATGGCTTCCTAGAAAATATCTAAGATTCTTTGCGAAAAGACCAAAATACCCTTGGACTTCTTTATAAATTCCATTCATGTCCAACTAGCGTTTTGATAACTATAGGTTATTAGAGTGTTCCAACTCAAAACTACATAACAAGCTCAAAACAATATCTTATGATCATTAAGCTCATAATTGAAATTCAATTATGAATTTTCAATTATTAACTATTTTTACGATTATTATTAATTAGGTTGTGTTCTCAGTCAAGTTATTCATACAAATAGTTAAAAGACAGCTATAGGAATTTTGGGATGTTACAACACTACCCTCCAAAAAGAAATTTCGTCCTCGAAATTTATCTTAGAAGAGATGTGGAAACTGTTCCCTCATCCTATCTTCCAACTCTTAGGTGGCATCACCTGAAGTCTCGTTCAAGATAATCTTGACCAAGGATATCTCCTTTCCTCGCAGTTGCTTTACTCTTCTGTCCTCGATCTTGACAGGCAGTGTTTCATAGGTCAGGTTATCCTTTAGCTGTACTAAATCAGGCTTTATGACATGACTGAGATTCGGAATATATTTTCGCAATTGCGAAACATGAAAAACATTATGAAGATTGGATAGAAAAGGTGGTAAAGCTATTTGGTAAGCCATTAGACCTATTCGACGAAGAATTTGATAAGGTCCGATGAATTTTGGAGTGAGTTTTCTGAACTTAAGGACCCTGCCAACACTAGTCGTTGGAGTGACTCTCAAAACACATGATCACCTTCTTCGAACTCAAAGGGCCTACGTCTTTTATCCTCATAGCTTTTCTGTCGGCTTTGAGTTCTTGAATCAGCTTCACCTTCTCAGTTGTTTGTTGCACTAGTTCAGGTCCTAACGAAGCACTTTCCCCATCTTGATACCAACATAAAGGTGTTCTGCACCGTCGTCCTAAGATTCCATCTGCTCCTTCCTTGTACTCATACGTCATCCCTTTCTTCAAATTCCCTCGCTCTTTCTCTAGATACTGATCATACTCTTGTTTCTCCCGAATCTGATCCATCAGATCACATGACACTGTAACCATGCCCATACAAAGTCTCCCTGGCATACTGACCACTGTCAGATGTATATCTCTGAATTGTTCCAACAACTCACGTTCCTTAACCATCATGGCAGACACATGTAACACCTTTCTACTCAGAGCGTCCGCTACCACATTTGCTTTCCCCGGATGATACTGTAACTGGAAGTTGTAGTCCTTCAGAAAATCCAGCTACCATCTCTACCTCATGTTGAGCTCTTTCTGATCGAATAGGTACTTTAAACTCTTATGATCGCTGAAGACATTGAACGTCGAACCATACAAGTAGTGCCTCCAAATCTTCAGAGCAAAGACCACCACTGTTAACTCCAGATCATGAGTAGGGTACTTCTTCTCGTGCACCTTCAACTGCCTCGAGGCATACACTATAGTACACTTCAAAAGATTCACTTGGATCTAGTAACATCAACACTGGCGAAGTAGTCAACCTCTTCTTCAACTCCTGGAAACTCTGTTCACAGGCTTTAGTCCACTCAAAAGCTTTATCCTTCCTCTTCAACTGGGTAAAGGGTCCTACAATCTTAGAAAATTCCTCGATGAACCTTCGATAATACCCAGCCAAACCCACAAAACTGCGTATCTCAGTCACTGTGGTTGGTTTCTCCCACTCAAGAACTGCTTTGACTTTTGACGGATCTACCGCAATTCCTTCCTTTGAAATCACGTGACCCAAAAATTGCACTTTGTCAAGCCAAAACTCACACTTAGATAGCTTTGCGTACAACTGTTTCTCCTTCAGAACCCGAAAAACCACACTGACCCGAAAAACCACACTAAGATGTTTAGCGTGTTTTTCCTGGCCTCGCGAATTGATGAGTATGTCGTCTATGAAGACAACGACAAACTTATCTAGGTAGGGACAAAAAATCTTATTCATATAATCCATGAATATGGCTGGAGCATTCGTCACCCCGAAAGGCATCATAAGGTACTCGTAGTGTCCTCTGCTCTCACACGAATCTGGTGATAGCCCAATCGCAGATCGATCTTGGAGAAAACTGCCGCTACCCTCAGTTAATCCATCAAGTCATCTATCCTCGGAAGAGGATACTTGTTCTTAATGGTAACCTTGTTCAACTGGCGATAATCCACACATAAGCTAGAAGTTCCATCTTTCTTCTTCACTAGCAGCACAGGTGCTCCCCACGGCGACACACTGGGTCTAACAAATTGCTTCCCCAATAAATCCTTCAATTGTTCCTTCAAGGTTTCCAACTCTGCGGGTGCCATACGATACGGTGCCATAGACATGGGACCTGTTCCTGGCACAAGATCAATCGAAAACTCTATGTCTCGGACTGGCGGTAAACCGGGCACATCTTCAAGAAAGACTTCCGGAAACTCATTCATGACAGGCACATGCTCTAAGACTAGCTCGCTCTTGACCTCCGAAGAAGATAGCAACATGTATCCTTGAGTTCCTTCTCTCAAAGAAGCGTTTACTTGGTTGGCAGTCAAAAATCCAGAATTCTCAGAACTAGGAAAGATTAAGGTTTTGTTTGCACAGTCTAACAGGATATGGTTAGAAGATAACCAATCCATCCTAAGATTACATCCATTTGCGAAAGAGGTAAACAGATCAAATCAATCAAAAAAATTCTATCTTCTACAGAAATAGAATAGTTCAAACAAACTTTCGCAGTTATAACAGGCTTTGCAGTAGGTGTAGAAATCACTAAATCAAAAGGTAAAGACGACACAGTCCATCCCAAAAGGTCCACACAGTCATAAGCAAAAAAGGAATGCGTTGCACCTGAATCAAACAGTACAGTTAAGGTTTTACCTTCCATGACGCACTGACCTTGGATCAAGTCTTCATTCTGAGAAGCCTCAACGCCACTCACAGTATAAACTCTGCCCCTTGCCTTAGGCCTCGCTGCTTGCACATTGTTGACAGAATGTTCAGCTTTTGGTTGCACACAGTCGCGTGAAATATGCCCCGGTTTCCCACACCTGAAGCATATTATCCCCTTGATTGAGCATTCTTTTGTGACATGATTATTCTTCCCACACTTCATACACTTGTTTGGGGCGTTTCTAGACTGACTGAAACCCCCACTGCTTCCTCCCACATAACGTTGTTGTTGATCTTGCTGCTTTGAATATGGTTTCCATCGAGATTTGTTGTCACGACCATTGTTGCCTTTGTGGAACCTAGTCGGTCCAGAACTCTGCACTCGCTTGTCCTTGCTAGGCTCCAAGCTCTCGATCAGGCGACACTTTTCCATTAGCTTAGGAAACACAAAAATCTCCAAAGGAACCACGACCATTTTCAAATCTGGCCTCAGACCCCCTTCGAACTTCCTACATTTCCACTCCTCTCTTGGGTTGTCTAGGAAGTAGTTTGAGAACTTCGTCAAACTTTCAAACTTGGCCCCGTACTCAGCTACAGACATTCCCCCTTGTCTCAGCTGGAGGAACTCCATCTCTTTCTCTTGCCTCGTACTTGCAGGAAAGTACTTTTCTAGAAACTTCCCCTTGAAAGCATTCCAGTCTATAACTTGTTGATCATCCATCAGCACCTGAAGGGCTCCTTCCCACCAGTATTCAGCATCTTCTACTAGCTTATATGTTGCGTAGACAACCTTATCGTTCTCATTACACCTCATAGCTCCAAAGATCTTCTCTAAAGTCTGGATCCAATGCTCAGCTTGCTCAGGATTGAACTCACCCTTAAACTAAGGTGGGTTCCTACGGAGGAATTCATCCAGTCCTCTACCCCCAGCAGCTCTCTCATCACGTTGAACCATCACAGCAACCATCTTCTGTATGGCGTTCACTACAACATTCAGGTTTTGAGCAGCCATCGCTACCTTCAAAACCAGAATTGTCAAACTCAAGGGACCACAATACAACCAAGGCATACAACATTATCTTCCTTGCGGAGATAACAATAGAGAAACACACAACACAAACAAGACAGACCATAACCTACAACCCGAAAGACTCGGCCAGCTCTGATACCAAATAATGCAACACTCATTCCCGAGTGTCACATTCCCGAACGATTATAAGGCCGAAAATAATATTAATGCGGAAAATACTGGTTTTTTTAATCTCTTTTCGCAATGATGTAATGAGATTCGCCAAATGAATAATAATAATAATAATAACTTAGGTTCGACATTTATTTCTAGAAGTCATACAGAATTAAAGTGCAGAAATCGAAACAATACTGAATACAGACATAGGTCTAAGCCTAACTGATAATAAGTACATAAATAAGTACTAGGAGTCACAGCTCCTCAAAAGGGTACAATTGACAATTGGACACAGCCTGGCCAAAATGAAACAACATAAGGAGTCTCACTTTGGACTCAAAGTAGACGTTGAGCTGAGTCATTGTCGCGTCCATCTTCTCAAGCAGAACAACAATACAAGCAGAGAAGATATACAGATATGGGTGAGATTCCCAATCCTCAACACAGCATAATAGCAGAAGTAAAAACGGGACGACGCACCAGGTAACAACATACTCAATATACATACCATAATTCTCAATATATCATGTTAATCAATTAGCATCATAAGACATATTAGAAAACAGAATAGTGATGTAAAACAAGTAACTATAATCATCAACAGCCATGCAATGCAATGCGATGTACATAACTCAATGCCATATGCCACAAGGGTAAACTTGACCCCTACTCGATGGAGCTAACAAAACGTCGGAGAGAGTGAATGGGAGGACATGCTCCGTGTATACCAACCATGGGCAAGATGCTACAACATTCATAATGTGCACGTATCTGGCTTTACGGAAACATTCTACACCGAACATGCAAAGTAAGGCATCTAGTAGAGGATATCAGTGTATTGCTCGGATTTGCTATGACATAGAAGAGCTACCAACTGGTCACATTTCAGCCTTTCCAACCCTGATACCTCTGATCAAAATAATTTTGGCATATTGTTTAACCCTCATACTTCTTGTTTTAAACATCATTTTTTCTTGATTGTTGGGTTTTGGGTGCATTTCATGACTTTGGTTATTAATTGGGCCTAATTGCATTTTTGGCATAATTGGCACATTGATACTACTTCTGTATTTTGAACATAACTTTTTCTGTAGATACTGAAAAATTGTTATTTTAATTTTCTAGGAAAGTTATGAAAATTATCTACAACTTTTATCAAGAGCTCGAGATCCAATTATGAGAATAAAAGGGTCAAATCTGGGCTGAAAGTATGACCAGAGGTGTTGTTGCGGGAGTTTCGATAGAGAGCAGTGTTTGGGCCATAACTTGAGTTATAGAGGCCGGATGCACCTGAAACTAAGACGCATTTGAAGAAGACACATTTATCTAAAACTTTCATGAATATCACTTGATCAATTGATGCCGCTTTGATGGTGTAATTTGCTTTGGAATGTCAGCCTCAGATCCTGGAGTATCTTGAAGTATTTTGGGCCTAACTTTCTCATTAGAGGTCCAATTGGGGCATTTTTGGTGGCCAATTGAAGCTGGGCCAAAGGGGACACATTTGGAATTATTAGATTTGTCAGCTAATGAGTTTTAGAGCTCAAAAACAGGGGGGATATACAGTAGCACGAAATTGGGGATTTAAGAGAGCTTCTCTCTCCTTTCCTCTTCTTCTTTCTTCTAGGTTTTTAATTTTTGTTCATTTTCCTTTTTATGGGTTGTTCCTCCACACCCATGGAGGGCTAAACTCTCTTAATCAATCCTTGGGTGTAGACATTATTGAGGTTTGATTTATGAAACCTTGCTTTATTTTGTTTATTCATGGTTAATTTCATTTTTCGTTGTTTTTCTTCTCTTTGATTCTTGATTCTAATTTTATTTGCTTAAATGAAGTTGAGTCTTGAATGTATGTGTTAGTGGCTTCATTAAACCATTTTTTTAAAGAGATAAAACAGATTTTAGATGTTGCATTGAAGGTGTTTGATGTTATGTCTAGCTTGGTTTAATTTCGGTTTTTAAGTTTAATCTTGGTTTGATGGTTGCTTAACTCACTTTCCTTGATTAATCTTCATTCTAGAAGCGTTTCTAGTAGTGAAATTGTGGGTTATGGTGAGGCTTCTTGCTATAATTCGAAACCAAGGATGAAATTAACATGATGTTGGTTTGTGGTTAAGGATTGATGAAACTCGATAATTGTTGAACCCCTTGGATTGGTTGTCTTTAAATCTCTATTTTCAATTTTAATAGCTCCTACTAGTGTCAATTTCTTTTACAAACCTGAACCCCCCAACCTTGTAATTAGCTTACTTAATTTGATTGAATTTCTGAGTTGGTTAATCGGGAAACGATTCGGCTCAACACTCTTGCTACTAGTAAGGTTTTAATTCGATTTTATTAATTTTGGTGGGTTCGGCACCCGTCAATCCAAGACCATTTAAGACGTCACCGTAAGATTCGCACCCGCATCAAGGTGTAAGCTCAATCTCCTAGGCTCAAGGCCTTACAACTCATGTAATGAAATGCCAATGCTTACACAAAGCAGATGCGATAAAGCAATGTCTATCCACCAAATAAACCTCAAGGTTCACTAAGGTTCTCTTCCTTAGGAACTATATGAGACGTCCCCTTGCCTCATTAAAGAAACTAGTTAATTAATCCTGATTACGTTATAACCGTTAGCACGCTTATTAAACATACGAGGGTATTTAAAACTTTAAACGTTACATATACTATATATATGTATTTGTCTTTATCAGAGTGCACAAACTTCAGGAAGAAAGCATGGTATAAAGAAGTACAGACGACTTCCTCTCCTTGCCCAAAATACATCAAAAGATAAAGACTCACTGTAACTTCCCGACTTTATGTAACTCTAATCGAGTTGGGTAATCTCGATTAGGGCTCTTGATGATTGTGTGAATTGTTATGTGCTAGTTTAAGGCTTAGTTTGAAGCTTAGGAACGGGCTTGAACACGATTGGAGGTGCCTAAGGTGTTAAACGAGTAACTGTGGGAGCCAGGAGTTTGGATGGCTTTGCCCAGCTGAACGGCATGCTCAAGCGTGAGAAGGAGAGCACGCCTCAGCGTGCCAATACTCAAGCGTCGGTATGTTGCACGCTCAAGTATGCAGAGTGCGTTTTCCTGCTGGTGTGCTTTTTGACACGTGTGCTACACATGTCAGGCCAGAGTAAAGGCGGAGCGGACAAGGTTCCACGCTCAAGTGTAACACCTTGATTTTCGAGTTTTTCTTTTAATCTGTATTTATGAACTTATATTCTATTCGAGGTCTTAGAAAGGGATATAAAATATTCCGAGACCATAATCATGCTCAGGGATATTGTAGGAAGCTACGATTAAGTTTTGAGTCGAAAACTCAAACGGAGCCCGATCTGCGTTTTTACACTGACAGTATGATTTTACTGCTCAGGAGACCTCAGATGGACCCGTGAACGAGATAGTAAGTCTTAGGATTCGATTCTCTACGTTTTGATTAAATTTCACAAAAATTTCAAAAAAATCATTTCCTGACCTCCGTTCGAGCGAAAACTTCGATCGGGTGGAGAACGGAGCTGTGTATGGACTTACCAGGACTCGACAACGGATAATCTTGATATCACATCATGTCAACTCACTTGGGAGAGCATGCCAGAATTGTCATGATGATCAGGAATTTCGGGACGCGAAATTACCAAAATACCCCTAACTTAAGCCTTTTCACCTTTTACCATTTTACCCTTTGAACCAAATGACATTTTTACCCTTAATGAACTCTTTAGAAGGCTGGAACAGCCCTCGCAGCCCCTCATTCCACGCAGCCCAGCCCCCCAAGAGCAACCAAGAGCTTCATCTTCTTCCTCCTTGAAAACCTCCATGAATCTTTGAGAGAACCTTGAAATCTTGTTGAAATCACTTGATTTCTTGACCAATCTTCCTCCATTTTAAGGTAAGATAACTTCTATGGTCTCATATCGTCTTGAATCTCTTTCAATATCAAGATCAAAACTCCATTTTCATGAAACTCATTCTTAGATCCAAAAGTTTGAAAATCCATAGAAAATTATAGGAAAATCCTTTGGAGGTGAAACCAAGTTCTTTGAACTCATCTCATCACCCTCTATCTAAACCCAAGAGCTCATGATCCAAGTCTCATCCTAGCTCTAAAACCCCAAAGTGGCCGAAACCTAAGAGTGATGATGAATAGTGTTTTTCATCAATTTTTGATTTCTAACTCTTGATTCCATCCTTAGCTTTCCTAGTGTCCTTGAATCCAAGTGATGGAAAACCAAATCAATTCCTATCCTAAATTTCCCTATATGGCCGAGAGCTTCATGGGGAAAATCCATGAGTTTTGTTTCACATTTTTGAGTCATAGGACTTGAAATGGTTTTAACTAAGTTCATGAACCAACCATCCAAAAGTTTGGAACCAAATGAGATCCCTAACCCTTTTTACCTTTCATGGCCGAACCCTATACCTTTTAGGGGAAGGAAAACTTGTGTTCTTATGTTATAGATTGATGTTGATTTGTTGTTTGAATTGATTTGTGTTTGATTGTTTTAGGCGACGCGAACGGAACCGGAGCCGAAGCCGAGAACCGACCGAGTTTGCATTGAACTTCCTTTGTGAGGTAAAGGGAGGTAGTTCATTTTGAGTTTGGTAGCCTCATGGTATATGATTGATTAGTGTGTTATAATTGAATTAAGACTTGATGTATATGTATACTTATATCCTTGATTGATTAGATGTTAAGTGTTGTGCATAGTTGGTTATTTGATATAATTGTGGCATGGATGCCTTGGATGATATCTTATTGTGATATTGAGCTGTTGATATATATATCTGTACATATATTTATATCCCTAATGAGCATAGGACTGGCTATGTCTCGATAATTGTTAAAAGACTCAGAATCGAAAACAAAGTTTTGAAAAACGCGTTTTGAAATTAAAAAGTGATTTTTGGAAAGCGTGTTGCTTTTCGAGGAAAGTTAAGTTTCCTTTTAAAAAGTAGGTTTCTTGAAAAGAAAAAGTGGTTTTGTGGAAAGTCGTGCAAAACGTATTTTATTTCAGTAAAGCGGTTTAAAAAGACGTGAAACCTTGGAAAACGGTTTTTGTTTTCAAGAAAGGTGTTTTTCATGGAAAAATGTTCTCTTGATCAAAAAGGGTGTTTTGTTTCAAGAAAACCAAATTATGTTTTGTTTTCTAAAGTGTTTTGAGAAAATGAACCAAAAGAAAAATGATGAACCTTTGAGACGAACCCAAACCTAGTGGCCGAGACTTCGGGGCTAGTGCTTTGCGGATTGAGCACTTGGACTTCGTGTCCTGTGTTTTTGATTTGAGTGGGCTTAATGCCTTTTTGAAACGAGTCGTGGACTTTATGTCTCGACATTTGAAAGAATGAACGCAAAGAAAACAAAAAACTTTCTGTGTACATGCATGAACAGGCAGACGTGCCATTTAAAACCGAGCTACAACTCTAGTAGTTGAGAATAAAATCAGTCAAGACCACTAGGTCTATAGGGGCATTCTGTGTTCGAGATCCCACAAGTGTCCGGTGGCGTAGCAACCCCGTGCCGTGGTAAATCGGTTGGCAAACACGAATGAACTCGATCAGAGACTGGCGTATTCAGGATATGGTTATGACTTGGTACCCTGGAACAATTGGAGTTCAGACCTAAATAGAGAGGCCGACTGATGAGAACAATTGTGTTATGGGTGTTACTACGGCCTATCGCTCGATGTTGGGAAGTTATAATCTCCGGAGTACATGAATTAGAAAGATAATTTTGAAGTCTCATGCATTAATATAACTGAAGAATGTTTTTGAGACGTTGTGTTGTACTCTAGAAATACCTGTTCATATAACTGTTTTTATGCTGTTTGTCACCTGTGCGGCTATCGTGATAAACTTTATATGAGTATCTCACCTTTGCCTGTACATGTTGGACACCTTGTTGTGTTTTTGGAACACATGTACAGATGTTGATCATAGGTCCCCACGGAGACGTGAGGGCTTGGACGATGGAAACTTCTGAAGGAGCCGACGTTGGGTTGTACCCCAATGGCTACTTCTAGCCGACCAGCTTAGGAGTCTTTTGTTTTTGAATAGTCTTATATTATTATTGCATGTATGTCAAAATTATTTCTTAAGTCTGTAATCTGATATATATTAGACCAGGTTTTACGTTATGTTTATGTTTTTATGAACAGTGAATATCAATTTGTGATATGAAATTTATTCCTCCGTCTTGAGTTTTTTGCCTATGCATGCAGAAAATTTTTAGAACCGCGTTTTCGAACGTAGCTACTTAATTAAAGTATTTTCCGAAAGCCACCAGCGTTTTATTTCCTTGATTTATTCCGCATTAGAGTCCGTGTATGTAGCACCCGCGAGGGGGTGTTACATCAAGCGTGGAGAGAACCTCACGCTCAAGCGTGGGCACGCTCAAGCGTGCAGGTTGTCCAAGCTAAAGCGTGCACAGTGGGTCAAGATGGATGAGTTTCTTCCTCCTTCTCACTTTGTACGAATTTCCCTTGAGTTCCAGAAGCTAGAGAGGGAAGCTCTAATACTTTAGTGTGAGAAAGCTTGAGCTCGAAGGTGACCGAGGCGTCAGAACGTGATTCTGACTACATGTTTGCAATCGCGGCGAAGTTATCTACAACTCTGACAGATTGGTTTCTCGATTCGTCGAAGGTAATCTCGAATCCGTAAGACGCATTCTTCGTGTTCTTGGCGTTCTTCGAGCCTTTACCTCTTTCTTTGATCTTTCGAACTTGCCCTAGTGCTAACATTGTTGTATACGTGTTGTGCTTGTGATTAGGGCAAAGTCCGCGTTCGTGATTGTCCGGGTTTTGGAGGTGGAACCGTGGCTGTTCTTGGAGCAGCCATTGAAGGGCTGCGAGCTCAAACTTGGAGGAGCGAGCCGGTTGTTGATTGAGGAGGATCTATTTCGTATGACTGTTATGATGATGACTGCTGTTGCTATCTGTTTAAGTGCCTATATGCTACTTAGTATTTGATATGCTGATATGTTCTATTGTTGATATTACTGTTGTTGTTATTGATGTTGTTATGCTATTTGTGGTAATCATGGTATGGGGGCGGAATGCCGTAGAGTTAAGTTTGGCTGTATGCCGTGTTGTTGTCGAGTTCATAGCGTGGATGGTGCCATTGCTGTTATGCTGACTGTTCGAGGCTGTGGCCGTGTTGTTTGAGCTGTGGCTTGTGGACGCATAGCATCGAGGCTGTGGTCGTGTGGATATAATGGCATCGTGTTGTTTCTGATTGAGAGTTTAGGCGTGAGATCCGATATCAAGCCCGTTGAGGATGTTTGTTGCATATCATCAGTTGCCAAGTGGCGAGGCCGTATGACAGGTAGTATGGGTTGCCAGCGTCATACGAGGTTAGTTGTACCTAAGTGCGGGTATGGAAAGTAGATGGGGCAGTCAAGTGAGTGACCTTGGGGATGTTGCCGATCTCGGGAATAGTTTACAGTGACGGATGAGGTAGCTCCTATCTTGTCGTGAGGCTCGATCCAGTCCAGTTTGTTCGACTAATCCCAGGGCTTTCCATTGTTCCAAGCCGACGTTTCGAGGCGACCGAGATATCCCGGTTTCGGTGTGGAAGGGGGATGCACTCTTATTGGTCACGGTGAGCGGTTCGGTTTCTTGGACAAACTAACTCCGTTCCGACACAGAACCTGTTCCGGTGTGGAGTTGTTCGGGTGTGGAACCATTTCAGTGGGAACCGGTTTTGTGAGCTTTCGGTCGACATGCTGCATGGGATTAGTATCCCGGTCTAGAGGATTGATCTGAGTGTGAGACTCATGGAGATGGATGCTTGTTGCATGTGTTGTCTTGAGAGACGTTTGTTGGAATGCAGTAACTGCTATATCTGTTATATCTATTACATGCTACTTGTGTTTCTTTATTGCATTACTGTTGTTTTTCGACTTTGCCATGCACTGCATAACTTATCTCCCTATTGTTTTTCTTGTTTGTCTGTTTCTGGGTTCGATTGAAGACGACGAGCCAACCGAGACGCAGGATGGACCAGAGGCTCCCCCCGTTTATCACGGGGGCACTGCGGATGCCGGTGCTGGGCGACATTGAGATCATCTACCATGATGAGAGGGGATGGCGGGTGGACTCCTTGACCTTTTTGGTGGTTTATAGAGGACCCGTCAGGTTGATCTTTTGGAGCGTTACACCGTCGTATGCTCACATCGTTGGACCCTAACGCTTGTACCAGTTTCTTCCTTTTCCTAGGATGTGGCGACCTCTGAGACAGAGGGAGTGAGACTACATGTGGGTGACACCCCAGTCTTCGGCCGTGTCCAGCAGGAGAGGCTACGTCTACCGAGGCCAGTGCTGGAGGACAGAGCAGTATCTGAGGACCTATCGTAGGCGTAGGATTGTTGTGTCCAGCTCTTCGTCAGAGTATGAGCCTTTGGTGCAGTACAGGTGTACTCATGGCAAGGGTCAGGGTAGCTCGGGGAATCCTCACCGTTGATGGTGAGAGCCTGCCAGTGCATCCTAGGTGGTGAGCGGAGAGCTTTTCATGTACTTTTGAGTGGGGGCGGGCTGTGCTGGTGAGCTCCGAGAGTCCTTTTCTTTTGCTGTTCATGTATTTTCAGTTTTTACTTATCCAGTGTGTATTGTATGTACAGTGCCCTACTGATGGGGTTATGATGAACCTCAATTCTGTGCATTTTACAGAGGGTATTTGGGTCGAATTTTGATGCATTTCAAGATAAATATTATTATATTTCACCCTTTTACTTAAGTTTTGACAGAATTGACGTTCGGAGGCAGCTTAATGGACTTTTGAAGAAAAGAGAAGGTTTTAAAGCTAAATTGGGCAAAATACTGAAGTTCTGAGGTTAGCACGGCCGTGCCATGCGAGAGCACGCCCGTGCAAACCTCCCAAAGCCATCCATCCAAACAAAGCCTTATGAAAAAGTTAAAAGATGACCTTATAACTGATTTAGCACGGCCGTGCCACATGAGAGCATGCCCGTGCCATATTGAAGAAAGGGCTGACTCAATAAAGAAAGGCCTGACAGAAGCTAGCACGGCCCCAATTGCAAAGTGCACGGCCGTGCCAATTGAAGACCACGCTCGTGCTAAAGCCCGTGCACTAGAACGATGATTTACGAAGTCAGTAAGCCCTTACATATTTAGCACGACAGTGCTAGCGGCGCTGATAGCAAATTTTAGGGCTTTTCTCCTATTTTTCCTATAAATAGAGGCATCGGTACCACTCTCATCATCAATTATCAGTTGTAAACTTATTTTAGTAGTTTTTAGTAGTTTATTTTCTTGCTAGTTTTGATTTCTAGAGTAGGATTTGACACCTGGAGATTAAGTTGGAGACAACTTCTCCCTCTTCAATTATCCAGGATGCGTTTCCTTTTGTTGATTTTGGTTTTCTCTATTGTTATGAGTAGCTAAATTCACCACTAGGGTTGTGGTGGATCTTGTGTTAGTATAAACTCTTTTCGCTATGTCTTAGCTTTAATTCAATTCTATTTGGTTTCAAGGTTGCAATTTGAATAGTGTTATTCTGTCGTTCTTCATCCCATACTAGGATTGCGCACCCTTTGTATGCTCCTAATCAATTGATTGACATTTTGGCTATCAAGCCCAATTAAATTGGTAGACCTATAGGATAACAAGGGTTTAATATCTAGATTTGAGAAAACGTGATTTATTCCTTTCAATCATTCAACTTCTTTATGCTTTATGCTTTCTAATCATTTAAACTCTTTGCCTGACAACCATTGGGTTTATTTGGGAAAAAGAATATTAATTACTTGACAAACAATTAATAGTTTTTGTAGAGGGATTGATATTCGAATAACAACTGCGAAATTGAATAGAATTATGATTTTGGGGGTATCGAAAGCACAAGTGAAACCACTGCTCTAGGCTCTTAACTCTTGATTTCTAAACTCTCTTTTTATTCTTCTTTTATTATCTTCTTCCATAAGCTTTTCTATTAATTATTTCTTCAAGTTTCTTATTAGTCTAAACAGCATAAGGATTTCCCTATTCCAGTACTTGTTTTATCACGTAAATGTAACGCCCCGATTTTCGCGTTTTATATTTCTTCAGTATTTTAACGTCTTTATTTTATTCGAGGTCTTAGGAATGGAAATAAAATATTCCGAGACCATAGTCATGCTCAACGACATCGTAGGAAGCTACGATTAAGCGTTGAGTCGAAAACTCAAACGGAGTCCGGTTTGCATTTTTACACTGACATTATGATTTTACTGCTCAGTAGACCTCAGATGGACCCGTGAACGAGACAGTAACTCTTAGAATTCGATTCTCTACATTTTGGTTAAATTTCACAAAAACTTCAGAAAAATCACTTCTTGACCTCCATTCGAGTGGAATCCTCAATCGGGTGACGAACGAAGCTACATATGGACTTACTGAGACTCGCCAACCGATAATATTGGTATCACATCATCCCAGGACACTTGGGAGAGTATGTCAGAGTCGTCATGACGTTCGGAAAAATCTGGACGCAAAACTATCAAAATGCCCCTAACCTTAGTCTTTTGCACTTTTACCATTTTACCCTTTTGGCAAATGACCATTTTGCCCTTAAGTGAGCTTTTTAAAGGCTGAACTCAGCCCTTCCAGACCCTCATTCACGAAATTACTGACCAAAGAAGAACACCATTGTTGTTCTTGAAGAGAAACTCCATTTTTCTTCTTGAAAAGCTTGAATCACTTGTTAGAATCACTTGATTCCTTGAGCAATCTTCCTTCATTTTAAGGTAAGATCACTTCTATGATCTCTTAGTTTCTTGAATCTCTTTCTATTTTAAGATCAAGATCCATTTTCATGAAAAGAATTTCCTAGGTCCAAAACTTTGAAAATCCAAAGGAAATTGTAGAAAATCCTTTTGAGGTAAGACCAATTTCTTTGAACTCACCTCATCATTCTCTATCTAAACCCAAGAGCTTTTAATTCAAATCTCATCATAGCTCAAAAAGCACAATATGGCCGAACCCTTTTGATGATGATGAATAGTGTTTTTCATCAATTTTTGATTTCTAGCACTTGATTTCATCCTTAGCTTTCCTATTGCCTTTGAATCCATGAATGGAAAACCAAGATCAATTCCTAACCTCTTTACCCTAGGGTGGCCGAAACCTTCTTTGTTAGGATTGTTGAGTTTTGCCTTGATTGTTGTTTAATGTTGGATTGTTGTGTTGTTGTAGTTGTTGACGATTGTCAGGAGGTTCACAAACCGATCAACCGACTTTGATCTGGGAATATGCTCATCAACAGGTATGGGGGGTGAACCTCATCACACCAAAATGGTGGTGGTGAAGATGGTTGTTTAGTTTATGTGTGGGTGAAACCTTTTGGTTTGGATTCACCATTTAATTTGGTTCTCTTGGAGAACAATGTGTAATAAGTGTAGTTTATGCTTTGGTATGATGTAGTGTGCTTTAGCATATGTTGATGATGATATGATTGAATGAAAATCATTTCCATGTATGTTGAAAAACCTACTTTGATCACTAGATCAAGTATGGACTTTTGTGCTTAACTATGATGCAATGATGTGTGTTATTGTCTATCATAATTGTGTAAGTCTTGTGAGCCATAACTTGGTTAGTTAGTGAAGCAAACCTTCACATTTGTTCCTAATAGGATTTTGGCCATGTCCTTAAGAAAAGGAAGAATATGAGTAGTTCTTGGACAAATCAAAGTTTTGAAGTAAAGAAAGTGTTTTTAATAACTTATGTTTTTCAAAGAAAAACCCTAAGTCACCTTGATCCAAAAATCAAACAAAGTTTCAACCTCAAAGTGTTTTCACCAAAGTGAAACATGTTTTATACCTTATCCTTAGTCCATCTAGTTAATCAAGTGACTTAAAAATGAGACAAGTGTTTTTCATGAAGAGAATCAAAATGGTTCCATAAGGTTTTCCTTTAACAAGGGTAATGTCTTGTTTCAAGGCGAATTTCGCTAAGCGAATTTACCTTCGCTAAGAGAAAACAGAGGAATTCCATGTTGGGCATCACTGCCTCATTTTCGCTAAGCGAATTAATATTCGCTAAGCGAATATAGCGAATATCGCTATGCGAATTCTGTTTCGCTGAGCGATCCAGAGGAGTTTCAAAAGAAGTGTAACCGTCTCCATTTTCGCTAAGCGAATACAACAACTTTCGCTACATGAATTATGTCTCGCCGAGCGATATAGAGGAGCTTCAAAAGAGGTATCACTGCCTCAATTTCGCTAAGCGAATGGAATTTCGCTAAGTGAATTTGATGTTTCAGAAAATGCTAAAAATAGAGTAAGTCGTTCAAAAAGTTGTTTTAAATCGAATGAGTTTTCAATTGAGAAGCTGTTTTGGTTTACAAAGGAGTTTTTAACTCAATCGTAAAGTTTTATGAGTGAAAAACCTAAGTTAAGTAATTAACTTAGAGGCGAAGACAAGGGTTAATTAAGTATAGTATGTGGTGGAACAAGACCATGTACCATACCATTGATGACTTAGTACATCAATGACTTCATAAGACTTAAGTGAATCAACATTTATGTCCTTAATTGAAAGACAAGGGATTAATATCTTAGAAAGGCTCAAAGACTTATCTAAGAGGATTCCCAATCCTTATTCATAATGTTTAGGACTTGAGACTTAATTCATAAGACGTAAACACAAACATGAAACGTTTTGGTTTTGAAACAATAGTTCGATGACGGACCGTTGATTCGGATCCAGGTTAATCGTTCAATTGTTTCCGTCTTGCGATAACCGGAATGAGAGGGATCCTGAGACTGTGCAGGTATGAGACTGTACAGTGGAAGGAACCCTGAGGCTATGCAGGTATGGGACTGTATAGCTAAGGGAAGGCATATAAGATTGATTGGTACTACCCATACCAACAAGATTTATCTTCTTTTCGGGAGCTTAGAACATAAGAACTTCATAGTTAAGCGTGCTTGACTTAGAGTAATTATGGGATGGGTGACCTTCTGGGAAGTTTCCTAGAAAGCGTGTGAGTGAGGACAAAACACGCTGAAAAGACTTGTGTTGGTTTGTGGGGACAGTCGGCGATTCTGAAAGCAGTTTAGATCATTCCAAAGGAGTCACGAGATATTTATCCGATGGATAAATGATTTATCCGATGGATAACTATTTTATAAAACAAAGACGCATGTAGTTTCTAAGGAAGAGAACCTTAGTGAACCGTGAGGTTTATCCAATGGATAGACATTGCTTTATCGCATCTGCTTTGTGTAAGCATTGGCATTTCATGTGCATAGTTGTAAGGCCTTGAGCCTAGAAGTTGAGCTTACACCTTGATGCGGGTGCGAATCTTTCGGTGACGATCTTCAATGGTCTTTTTGAAGGTATCGGAATTGGAAGGGCTGGCATGTGACCAGTTGGTGATTCTTCTGTGTCATGGCGAATCCGTGCAATGCACTGATATGTTCTACTAGATGCCATACTTTTCATGTTTGGTCGAGAGTGTTTCCGTAAAGCCAGATACGTGCACGTTACGAATGTTGTAGCATCTTGCTCATGGCTGGCAGAAACCGGAACATGTCCTCCCATTCACTCTCTCCAACGTTTTGTTAGCTCCATGGAGTAGGGGTCAGAGTAGTACCCAGTGACATTGGCATTGAGTCATATACATTGCACTGCATTGCATGGCTGTTGATGTTTACATTTACTGTTACACATCGCTGTATTGTTTAAGAATGCATTATATTATACTATTAACTGTTTAACATGATTTATCTTGAGAGTTTTAGTATGCTGTTTAACTGTTTAACATGTTGGGTACGCTGTTACCTGGTAAGTAGTCCCGTTTTTGCTATTGCTGTTTTGTTGTGTTGATGAACGGGAATTTCACCCATATCTGTATGTCTTCTGCTGGTACTTGCTGTTGCTGCTTGAACAGATGGACACGACGATGGTTCAGTCCAGTAGTTCCTTGAGTCTGGAGGGAGATTCTTTTGCTGTTTTATCTTGTCTTGGCCAGACTGTGTCAGTATCTGTAGCACCTTTGGAGCTACGACTCCTAGTACTTATGTTATTTTTATTGCCAGTTATGCATTAGACTTATGTCTGTATATGGTATTATTTCTATTTTTATTTCTGTTTTCGGTTTCTGTATTTATAATACAGTATGTTCTAGAAATGCATGGTGAACCTAAGTTCATTTATTAATATTATTTACCTTTACTAATCCCATTACATCTTTATGAAAAGAAAAAAAAAAAGAAAACTGTACTTTCCGCATTAATAAATATTTTCGGCCTTATAAACGTTCGGGAATGTGACACTTGGGAAAGGGTGCTGCATAGATATCTAAATTAATCTCTTGGGTGCGATATCTGGGCTTCCGTCCTATATTACTTCTACGATAGGGTACACTGCCCTTAAGTGTGTTTTGAACACAATAAGTTTTTGGTGCTATTGCCGGGTATTAATTTTTGATATTTTGTGATTTTAGTGATGTTGGAAGAAAAGAAATCCTAGTTACTTTAGACATTTATTTTATTTTATTTTATTTCTTTTATTTATCTTTCCCTGAATACTAATGTCTTCCCAACAATGTGCTTCTAGTTGATCTTAGGTTAAAATACCATTTTGGTCCCGTAACTTATTTTTTAGTTTCAATTTGGTCCTTTAACTTTTAAAAGTTTCAATTTGGTCCCTTAACTTGTCTCTGTTAACACAAGTTAGTCCTCTCCGTCAATGACATAAACAAATGAATTTCAAATTGGTCCTTTAAATTGTTAACAAGTTTCAAACTGGTCATTTAACTTTTAAATAAGTTTCAAATTGGTCCCTTAACTTTTAAATGAGTTTCAAATTGGTCCCTTAAATTTTAAATGAGTTTCAAATTGGTCCTTTAAATTGTTAACATGTATGGCACTTTCGTCACTTTTGCTTATGTCAATGACTGAGGGGACTAACTTGGGTTCACAAAGACAAGTTAAGGGACCAAATTGAAACTTTTAAAAGTTAAGGGACAAAATTGAAACTAAAAAATAAGTTAAGGGACCAAAATGGAATTTTAGCCTTGATCTTATTTTGCAGTTGGGAAGCAAGAAGAACCATGGAAGAGAGGGCAACTCTTGGAAATTATTTCACTATCAGTGATTGTGGTTTGTGGGTGCAGAAGCCAACAAACAATCCTTGGATTAATTGTGAGAGCAATCCCAACTGGGGCCAGTATAGTTATGTCTATGAGCCACCTTACTTGAAAAATCAGTGGCCAAGACAAGAAAAGCAAGAAATAGATTGGGACGAGATTGTGGAACGTAGCAATAATCTATTGGACGCTATACAGACTCAAATCTCCCTCCTATCTATGTTGCTAACTCAGTCAGTCCAAAAACCATTGGCCCCTCAAGTTAAGCTCAATCTGGAGGAAGAAGCCCAAGATGACAGTTCTGAGGATACAATCAACATAAATGTAGAGCTTAGAGATAAGAAACTTTATCAACTTTGAATGAGTACCCGTTCATCTATTGGCAGACAGACATCCACAGAAGAAGTTCCTACTGAAGGGGACAACTCTGAAGCTCAAGCACAGCCGTACATAGTTGATAGTCTGCTAGAAGAATTAGTTGATAGAACCACAAAAAAAGAAGAAGCTCCTACTGAAAAGAGCAAGTTTGATGGTAAGAACGACTGTGTACCAGCTAATGCACTTCCATGCACCACTCCTGGTGAGCCAAAAACGGTAAAAATCAACATTGAGCCAGAAAAGATTCTCTTAGCCATTGCTGATGCTGAAATTGAGATTAAAAAGGGAAAGGTAACATTAAATAGTGGTACTAAAAGAGATGTTTTAAAAGTGTTAAATTCTATTAAAAATTTCTCTCAATATTTCTCTCCTTTTATTTCATCTTATTCTGCTAATGATGTGGTTGTTGCTAACAACTTTGAGTGTGTAAGGATGCAGAAAGAAAATCTTATCTTGTAGGATCTGAACATTTTGGTGGAAGATGAGAAAGCAAAAATATCCTCGTCTTTTGAAGCTCATCCACCAAAGGGAAAAAGGCGAAATAACATGAACCACATGATCAGAAAACTAAGAAGGGGCAATGCGTTAGATGCCAAATTTGCACTTGGAGAGCCCCTGATTGATCAAGTTTTGAGGTACCGTCAATCTAAAGACGTTAAACAAGCGCTTTGCGGGAGGCAACCCGAGTTATTTTATTTATTTTTTTAGTTTTATTTTTAGGATAATTTATTTTATTTATTTTTAGTATAGTTCATTTTATTTTTAGGATAAAAAAAATAAAAAAAATAAAAGTTTCTCTTCTCCTTTCCCTCTCCACTTGTATTTCATGATTAAACGTGTGGCATTGAGGACATTGCATCAGTTAAGTGTGGGAAGGAAAAATATATTCATATTTTTAATATTGCTGCATCCAATTATTTGGCTTATCTTTCTTTTAAAGGCTTAATGAAATTTTTGGTCCCTAAAATTTAGGGTTTTTTGGTTTTAGTCCCTATCTTTTGTTTGATTTGCTTTTGGTGTCTGTAACTTTTAAAATTTTGTTTTTGGTCCCTTCCGTCAACTCCAAACGTTAACTTGTTCTGACGTGGCAGACGGAAGTTCACGTCAGCACTGACACGTGGTAAAATAACTATTTTTTTTTATTCCATCTGTCTGACATACCAGGGACCAAAAACAAAAATTTAAAAGTTACAGACACCAAAAATAAAACAAACAAAAGATAAGGACTAAAATCAAAATTCCTATATTTTCAGGGACCAAAAACTTCGATAAGCCTTTAATAAATATGATTTCTTGTAATTTATGAATTTATTTGGTTTTCTGACCGATGAAGAAGAATTATATTTTTTTTGAGTGAGCTGATTTTGATGCAAATAATCCTCCAAGTGTAGATGAGGAGGACGTCACTTTGTTACCTTGAGCACATGTTGAAGAGCTACAGAGAAGAGACGGAAGTTACAGTTGAAGGTAGCCGGTGAAAGAAAAAAGTCTCAAATTTTGATAATGTGCTTGAGAACTTTAGTTGGGTTTTGCTTATTTTGTATTTTCAATTGGCAGTGTACCACTGCAACAAATAGACATACTAGCCATGACACTGCCAATTGAAAATACAAAATAAGCAAAACCCAACTAAAGTTCTCAAGCACATTATCAAAATTTGAGACTTTTTTCTTTCACCGGCTACCTTCAACTGCAAATGTTGTCTCTTCCTCCGTAGCTCTTCAACATGTGCTCTACGTACCAAAGTGACATCCTCGTCATCTACATTCGAAGGATTATTTGTATTTGCTTCAAAATCAATCCCTTAAAAAGATTACAATTCTTCTTCATCCGTCAAAAAATCAAATTAATTCATAAATCATAAGAAATCATTTTTATTAAAGACTTAATGAAGTTTATAGTCCCTGAAAATATAAGGCTTTTTGGTTTTAGTCCTTATCTTTTGCTTGTTTTGCTTTTGGTGTCTGTAACTTTTAAATTTTTGTTTTTGTCCCTGGCATGTCAGACAGATAGAATAAAAAATAATTACTTTGCCACGTGTCAGTATTGACGCGGACTTCCGTCTGCCATGTCAACAGTTAACGTTTGGAGTTGATGGTAGGGACCAAAAACAAAATTTTAAAAGTTACAGACACCAAAAGCAAAGCAAACAAAAAATAAAGACTAAAACCAAAAAGCCCTATATTTTCCGAGACCAAAAACTCCATTAAGCCTCTTTTAAAATTAAGGAACCCCTTATAAATTTTTTTTTTGGACAAATTGCTTTGATAGTCTCATAAGTATGTTTGAAAATGTTAGTTTTTTGAAAACTGATAATTGGTAGAAAATTTTTTTGATTGAAAACTTTTCATTAGACTTAGCTTCTAAATGTGAGATTTGGGCTTTTATGGGGTTGAGTTACATTTACAATATTATATTAACTCTTTTTCTTTGATGAGTGCGATTCTCAGGTAAATATATTCTAAAACTTGTCCTGAGATGATCTCGAGGCAAATTTGACTTATATGCATGTGAAACACTGGTTGGGGCACTCTTAGGTATTTTTTTGGTCCGCTTTTGTTTTGTTAAACACTTTCTCTAGTTGCCCAATTTTGAGCCTTTATGAAAATTCTCTTCTTTGGTCCCTATTCTGAAAAGTAAAAATTATTTTTGGTGACCTCTAGGAAGTATAATGGAGCAACAATAGGAATGTATGGTGGTGGATCCTTTTCCAAAAATAAAGGTTAAAAATAAGCTAATAGTAAAAAGAAAAAAAAATTGTTTCTTTCTTTTCAAAAAGAAAAAAAAGAAAAAGAAAATCAACTAGGGAGAAGGCAAGAAAAAGAAAAAGCTTATAGCAAAAAGGAAAGAGGGAAAGGTTGAAGAAAAGTAGTTGATACTTGAATATTTTGAAAAAGGTGCCAATGCATTTTTTGTTCTTTTATGCTTCTAAGGGTCATTACTTTATTTTATTGATTTAGCCCCTTGATTATTCCTTTTTTTTTTCTCTACCTCAAATAACATTAATCCCTTGGCCCCATTAAAACCCATGAAAGACCTCAACCTTCTTCTGCATGCATGTGGTTCATATTGTGGAGATTTGGTCGATGAACAAGCCAATGGTAATGTATTTATTTGAGAATCTTGAGTGTCTTTACACCTTTGCCCAATACAAGGAGAGATTGTGAGTAGAGCAACCTTTGGTCTTTTGAAAAAGTTTGATTTCAAGGACTTTGAAAATTTCAATTGGGTAATCTCTTGGCTTTCTTTTGAAAATTATACTTGTATGATTATTTTCGCAATTTTGAAAACTCTTTTTGTTTTGGGGTCCCTTGACTTAAGTCTGAAACTTCTTTTGAAAATTAGTTTAAGCCAGATAATTGCTTGAGGGCAAGCAATGTTTGAGTGTGGGAAGTTTGATGAAGCTCAATTTTGTGTATTTTATAGAGGGTATTTGGGTCGAATTTTGATGCATTTCAGGATAAGTATTATTATATTTCACCCTTTTACTTTAGTTTTGACAGAATTGACGTTTGGGGGCAGTTTAATGGACTTTTGAAGAAAAGAGAAGGTTTTAAAGCTAAATTGGGCAAAATACTGAAGTTTTGAGGTTAGCACGGCCGTGCCATGCGAGAGCACGCTCGTGCAAACCTCCCAAAGCCATCCATCCAATCAAAGCCGTACAAAAAGTTAAAAAATGACCTTATAACTGACTTAGCACGGCTGTGCCACAAGAGAGCACGACCGTGCCATATTGAAGAAAGGGTTGACTCAGTAAAGAAAGGCTTGACATAAGCTACCACGACCCCAATCGTAAAGAGCACGACCGTGCCAGCTGAAGAGCACGTCCGTGCTAAAGCCCATGCACTAGAACGATGATTCACGAACTCAGTAAGCCTTGACATATTTAGCACGGCCGTGCTGGCGGCGTTGACAACAAATTTTAGAGCTTTTATCCTATTTTTCCTATAAATAGAGGCATCTGTACCACTCTCATCATCAATTATCAGTTGTAGACTTATTTTAGTAGTTTTTAGTAGTTTATTTTCTTGTTAGTTTTGATTTCTAGAGTAGGGTTTGGCACCTGGAGATTAAGTTGGAGACAACTTCTCCCTCTTCAAGTATCCAAGATGTGTTTCCCTTTGTTGATTTTGGTTTTCACTATTATTATGAGTAGCTAAATTCACCACTAGGGTTGTGGTGGATCTTGTCTTAGTGGAAACCCTTTTTGCTATGTCTTAGCTTTAATTCAATTCTATTTGGTTTCAAGGTTGCAATTTGAATAGTGTTATTTTGTCGTTCTTCATCCCGTACTAGGATTGCGCACCTTTTGTATGCTCTTAATCAATTGATTGACATGTTGGCTATCAAGCCCAATTCAATTGGTAAACCTATAGGATAACCAAGGTTTAATATCTAGATTTGAGAAAACGTGATTTATTCCTTTCAATCATTCAACTTCTTTATGCTTTATGCTTTCTAATCATTTAAACTCTTTGCCTGACAACCATTGAGTTTATTTTGGGAAAAGAATATTAATTGTTTGACAAATAATTAATAGTTTTCGTAGAGGGATTGATATTCGATAAGCAAATGTGAAATTGAATAGAATTGGGATTTGGTGGGTATTGAAAGCACAAGTGAAACCACTACTCTAAACTCTTAACTCTTGATTTCTAAACTCTCTTTTTATTCTACTTTTATTATCTTCTTCCATAAGCTTTACTATTATTTATTTCTTCAAGTTTCTTATTAGTCTATATTGCATAAGGATTTCCCTATTCTAGTACTTGCTTTATCATGTAGATATCTAAATTAATCTCTTGGGTACAATATCTGGACTTCCATCCTATATTACTTCTGCGACAGGGTACACTGCCCTTAAATGTGTTTTGAAGGCAACGGGCTACGATATGTATGGTATTTGTATAGTTATCTTTATGTTGCGCTTTTACTCTGATGGTTTTCTATGCTTGCCATCGTTGTTATTGTGTTTATTGTTTGCTTCCGCAATGTTGTTTGAATATGTAACGCCCCGATTTTTACGTTTTATAATTCTTCAGTATTTAAATGTTTATATTTTATTGGAGGGTATGGAGAGTGAAATAAAATATTCTGAGAACATAGGCATGCCCTACACAACCATAGGATGCCATAGTTAAGTTTCGGGCGAAAGTTCAAACGGAGCCCGGTCTGCGTTTTTCACGGATAGTAGTGTTTTTCTACTATCAAGACCAAGTTTTGACTCGTGAACAAGACAGTAAGTCTCAGGATTTAATTCTCTACTTCTTTGTTAAAATCCGTCCCGACGTCCGAAAAATAAAAGTAATATATTATATTCAGCCGTATAATCTAACCGGGAGGCGTTTGGAGTCGTAAAGGGATTCAACGAGACCTGCAAACGGATAAGCTTGATACCACATCATGCCAGATAACTTGGGAGAGCATGCCAGAGTCTTCATGATGTTCGAAAATATCTGGACACAAAATGACCAAAATACCCCTAACCTTAACCTTTTTCACTTTTACCATTTTTCCCTTAAGTGAGTTTATTAGAAGGCTGAACAGCTCTCTTCAGCCCCTCATTCATGTACATCAGCCCCAAATAGAGCTCAAGAACACTCATCTTCAACCTTAGAGAAAACCTCCATTTTCTTCTTGAGAAATCCTTAAAAACTTGTGAGAAAACCTTGAATCTTTGATCAATCTTCATCTGTTCTTAGGTAAGATTACTTCTATGATCTCCTAGCCTCTTGAATCTCTCTCAATCTCAAGATCAAAATCTTGTTTCATGAAAATCCATTTTAAGATCCAAAACTTTGAAAATTCATAGGAAGTTGTAGAAAAATCCTTTTAATGGGAAACCAATTTCTTTGAACTCACTTCATCATTCTCTACATAAACCCAAGGGCTCATGATTCAATTTTCATCCTAGCTCTTAATCCCCAAAGTGGCTGAACCCTAAACAAGATGATGAATAGTGTTTTTGATCAAATTTTTGATTTCTAACTCTTGATTCCATCCTTAGCTTTCCTATTGTTCTTGAATCCAAGTGATGGAAGACCAAATCAATTTTCAACCTTATTTTCCCAAAATGGCCGAACCCTCTTTGATTAGAAATAGATGAGATTTGTTTTGTTTGTTGTTTAACGTTTGATTGTTGTGTTGTTTGTAGTTGGTGACGAGTGTCAGGAGGTTCACAAACCGATCAACCGACTTTGATCCGGAGATCTGCTCATCAACAGGTATGGGGGGTGAACCTCATCACACCAAGATGGTGGCGGTGAGAATGGTTGTTTACTTTATGTGTGGGTGAAACCCTTTGGTTTGGGTTCACTTTTATTTGTTAAGTTCTCTTGAAGAACAAAGTTGTAATAATGAGTTTATGCTTTAGTGTGCTCTAGCATATGTTTATGATGAAGTGATTGGATGAAAATCATTTTCATGTATGTTGAAAAACCTAATTTGATCACTAAATCAAGTATGGACTTTTATGCTTGATTATGATGCAATGATATATGATTGTTGTTTGTCATAATTGTGTGAGCATTTTGAGCTATAATTTGCTTAGTTGGGGAAGCAAAGTCTCCACTTTTCATTGGAGTAGGCTTGTGGCCTTAGTAAGAAGAAATATAAGAACATGTGTTGTTCTTGATCTATCAAAGTTTTGAAGTAAGAAAAGTGTTTTAATAACTTATGTTTCAAAGAAAAACAATAAGTGATTTGATCCAAAGATCAAATGAAGTTTCAATCTTTAAGTGTTTTCACCAAAGTGAAAAATGCTTTTTACCTTATCATTAGTTCATCTAGTTAATCAAGTAATTTAAAAGTGAAACAAAGAAGTGTTTTTCATGAAAAGCTGAACATAGTTCCATAAGGCTTTTCCTTTATTTTAGAACAAGGTTCATGTTTTGCTTAAGGCAAATTTCGCTCAGCGAATTCAATTTCGCTAAGCGATACAGAGAAATTCCAAGTTAGGCATCACTGCCTCAATTTCGCTAAGCGAATTCAGTTTCGCTAAGCGAATACAATGGAATTCCACTAAGCGAATCCTGTTTCGCTAAGCGATGCAGAGGAATTTCAAATGATGCATCACTGTCTCAATTTCGCTAAGCGAATGGAATCTTGCTAAGTGAAATTCACGTTTCAGGAAAATGCTAGAAATAGAGTAAGTGGTTCAAGTGTCTATAAATAAAGGGTCGCTAGGCGAGCACCTCGTTTTTGTCTTTTCCTTGTTTTTCTTCAATTGAAAACGCTGTTTTGGTTTACAAAAGGAGTTTTTAACTCAGGATTGTAAAGTTTTACGTATAAAAACCTAAGTTAAGTAATTAACTTAGAGTTGAAGACAAGGGATAATTAAGTATGGTATGTGGTGGAACAAGACCATGTACTATACCATTGATGACTTAGTACATCAATGACTTCATAAGACTTAAGTGAATCAACACTTATTTCATTAATTGAAAATCAAGGAAATAATATCTTAGAAAGGCTCAAAGACTTATCTAAGAGGATTCTCAATCCTTATTCATAATGCTTAGGACTTGAGACATAAATCATAAGACATAAACACAAACACGAAATGTTTTGGGTTTTGAAACAGTAGTTCGATGACGGACCGGTGATTCGGATCTAGGTCAATCGTTCAATTGTTTTAGTCTTGTGATGACTCGATTCCAGAGGGCTCACGAGATTTTTCCGGTGGGTAAAAGTTTTGAAATACGAAAATACGTATAGTTCCTGAGGAAGTGAACCTTAAAGAACCTTGAGGTTTATCCGGTGGATAGACATTGCTTTATCGCATCTTCTTTGTGTAAGCATTGGCATTTCATTTGCATGAGTCGTAAGGCCTTGAGCCTAGGAGTTGAGCTTACACCTTGATGCGGATGCGAATCTTACAGTGACATTTTAAATAGTCTTGGAGGTATTAGGGTTGAAAGGGCTGACATGTGACTAGTTAGTAGCTCTTCTGTGTCGTGGCGAATCCGAGCAATACACTGATATCCTCGACTAGATGCCGTACTTTTCATGTTTGGTCGAGAGTGTTTCTGCAAAGCCAGATACGTGCATGTTACGAATATTGTAGCATCTTGCTCATGGCAGGCAGGAACCGGAACATGTCTTCCTATTCACTCTCTCCAATGTTTTGTTAGCTCCATGGAGTAGGGGTCAGAGTATTACCCTGTGGCATATAGCATTGAGTCATGTACATTGCACTGCATTGCATGGCTGTTGATGATTACATTCATTGTTATATACCGTCTGTTCTTTTTAAAATGCCTTATATTATGCTGTTAACTGTTAATTGTTTAACATGATTTATATTGAGAATTCTAGTGAGCATGTTGGGTACGCTATTACCTGGTGAGTCGTCCCGTTTTTACTTCTGCTACTTTGTTGTGTTGATGATCGGGATCTCACCCATATTTTTTATATTTTCTGCTGGTATTGCTGTTTCTGCTTGAGCAGATGGATGCGACGTCGGTTCTGTCCAGCGTTTGCTTTGAGTCCGGAGGGGGACTCCTTTTGCTGTTATTTTTTGGCCAGACTATGTCAGTGTCTATAGTACTTTTTGGGAGCTGTGACTCCTAGTAATTATTAATACTTATTGTCAGTTATGCACTGAACCTATGTCTGTATACAGTACTATTTCTATTTCTGTATTTTATTTCAGTTCGTCTTCTAGAAATGCATAGTGAACCCAAGTTCATTTTATTATTACTTAACTTTACTAAATCCCATTACATCTTTGTGAAAAGAAAAAAAAAAAAAGAAAACCGTATTTTCCGCATTAATAAATATTTTCGGCCTTATAAACGTTCGGCAATGTGACACTCGGGAAAGGGTGTTGTAGAATACCACGCTATCGCTTTATATACGGCTAGGCATAGTTAATAATAATAGAAGCTTGGGACTAATGGGATTATCCTTCTGGGAAAGGAGGGTCATCTCATTTTGGTGGTATCAGAGCAGTTTGGTTCCATAAGGGGCCTTGAGGGTCGTTGATGCTACACAGTCCTGATTAGGACTGGAAGTTGTAGAAGTTTGGAACCATTATTGCGAGTCTGGAAAGTGTACTGGCTTTAACTGTTGATAACCGAGTTGTATCAACTGAGTATGGATTGGGTAAAGTGTCCGATGGGCTAGTTATCGAAGTGTTATAACTATTTTCATTCATAAGGCATATGATATGTTTAATTGTTAAGTGCTATTATATGTCTTATGAATTGGAACTAATAGCTCCTTTTTACAGGAAGCTAGATGGCATGTGGAAGAGGAAGAGGTGGAAGGTCGGCTGCGACCGGAGGTAATGATAATAACAACAATGGTGACCACTCAGGGACAGGAAGTGGTGGTGACACCTCTGAAGCAATGCGGGCCATGCGAGGCTTGGCTACCACAATGATGGAGCAAACCCAGCAGACTGTCCAGTATATGCAGAGGCAGGAGTAAAAGGAAGCTAGACAACAACAGTTGCACCCAATAAGAGGAGGCGAGATGGTGGATACTGGTCTCAACACATTCATGAAGGGAAATCCTCCCTAATTCCATGGAGAATACAACCTTGAAGCTGCAGAGATGTGGTTGCAAGAGATAGAGAAGGTGTTCATAGCCACACACTGTAGGGAAGATAGAAAAGTTACGTACGCTGCTTTTATGCTGGTTGGAGCAGTAGAAGCTTGGTGGAGGACCAAGGTCAGACTGCTAGAGACCGGAGGAAGGATGTTAACCTGGCAACAGTTCCGGGCCCGAGGAGCGTCAGATAAGAGAAAGAGAAAGAGTTCCTGAGTGTAAAATAGGCACAGCTGTCGGTTGGTGAGTACGTGATGAGGTTTGACGCGCTACTCAAGTTCTCTTAATTCTATCAGATCCACCCTGATGAAGAATGGGTATACAAAAGGTTTGAAGACGAGTTTAGGCCCGAGTTGAAGCGAATGATGGTACCTTTAAGTATCAACTCTTTTCCTGAGTTGGTAGAGAAGTGCACAGTGGTGGAAGGGCATGACCGAGCAGGGACTGTTCCACAATAAGTAAGAAGTGGTGAACCTGTTTGAAGCAACCAGAGAGGTAGGAGTGGCAAGTTTCAGCAGAGGGCGAGATTGTATGATCGCCCAGCTCAGTTTATTGTCAACCATGGAGGGAGCAGCTCCAGTCAAGGACCACAGGAGATCAAGACCTGTTTCCGATGCGGGGGACCGCATCTAGTCAAGAGTTGTCCAAGATCCCAGCACATTAATTGCTTCAATTGCAATCAGATGGGTCACTATGCATCAGATTGCAAGCCCGGAGTTAGCAGAAGAGCTCAGTTTCAACAACAGAGCGGTAGAGCTTAGAGTGGCGGAGCAAGATCGATAGGGGCAAGTCAGCAGAGTAGGCCACAGACGACCGGAAGAGTGTTTGCCATGAGGGGTTCGGAAGCCTCTCGAAGCCTTGACCTGATTCAAGGTAAATGCTTAGTCTCCGGTAAACTTTTGTCAGTTTTATTTGATTCGAGGGCTACTCATTCTTTCATATCATTAGAGTGCATGGATCATTTAGGGTTGCCTGCTTTTGCATTACCCTATGATTTGACTGTCTCAACGCCTACTGGTGATTCTTTGACTACCCTATCTGTATGTCTGAAGTGTCCTATCACGGTAGAGAACCGTCATTTTCTTGTCGACCTTATCTGTTTGCCTATGCAACAGATAGATGTAATCCTAAGCATGGACTGGCTTTCGGCCAGCATGTAATGTTAGACTGCTCAAACAAAACCCTCAGTTTTTCCGAGCGATCTGGATTGATGCCTACCGACGAGAGTATTCTGAAGGGTAGACGATCAGATGGATGGGTGGTGCTGTTCTCTCTAGAAGCAAAGGAGACTCCTAGTGTCGAAGCTTTACCTATCGTGCAAGAGCTTCCGGAAGTGTTTCCCGATGATGTTCCCGGACTGCCACTGGAGAGAGAGGTGGAGTTTGCTATGGATCTTGTACCAGGAACTAGGCCTATATCGATAGCGCCGTATCGGATGTCTCTAAATGAGCTGACGGAGCTAAAGAAACAGTTGAACGAGATGCTAGGCAAGGAATTCATCAGACCTAGTGCATCTCTGTGGGGAGTACCGGTACTGTTTATGAAGAAGAAGGACGGAAGCTCGAGGCTGTGCGTAGACTATCGCCAGCTGAACAAAGTGACGATAAAGAACAAGTATCCGTTACCACAGATAGATGATTTGATGGACCAGCTGAAAGGAGCAGCTATGTTTTCTAAGATCGATCTGCGATCAGGATACCATCAGATCCGGGTTAAGAAGGAGGATGTGCCAAAGAATGCTTTTCGGAGTCGGTATGGTCACTACAAGTAATTGATTACGCCGTTTGATGTGACTAATGCTCCATCGGTGTCCATGGATTATATGAACAGGATCTTTCGACCGTTCCTTGACAAGTTTGTTGTCGTATTCATCGATGACATCCTTGTATACTCTTCGAGTAGAGAGGAACACCAAGAGCATCTAAGGATGGTGTTGCAAGTGCTAAAGGACCTACAGTTGTATGCTAAACTGTTGAAGTGCGAGTTTTGGTTAGAGGAGGTTCAGTTTCTAGGCCATGTGATCAGTAAGGATGGAATCGCTGTGGATCCTGCGAAGGTTAAGGCCGTAGTGAGTTGGGAAAGCCCTAAGTCTGTAAGCGAGGTGAGAAGCTTTCTTGGTTTAGCGGGTTACTATCGGAAGTTTATCGAGGAGTTCTCTAAGATTGCGTTACCTCTAACGCAGTTAACGAGAAAAGGGGAAGACGTTTAAGTGGTCAAAGGCTTGCGAGCAAAGTTTCTAGGAGATGAAAAGAAGACTGACCACATCACCTGTGTTGGTGCTACTAGATCCATTAGCACGATTTGATGTATACTGTGATGCATCTTATCAAGGCTTGGGATGTATGCTCATGCAAGAAAGAAAAGTGGTGGCATATGCCTCCAGGTAGTTAAGAATACATGAGTGAAACTACCCAATGCATGATCTGGAATTAGCTGCGATAGTGTTTGTATTGAAGATATGGAGACACTATGTTTATGGTGCTAAATTCAGTGCATATAGCGACCATAAGAGCTTGAAGTATCTGTTTGACAAGGGAGAGTTCAACATGAGGCAGCGAAGGTGGATGGAATTCATAAAAGACTATGAATTCGACCTGCAATATCATCCAGGTAAGGCGAATGTCGTAGTGGATGCGCTCATTAGGAAGTCCCTACATGTATCTACGATGATGGTACCTAGAGCTTTTAGAGGCGTTTAGAGATCTGAATCTGGAAGCCGAAATCGTCGAGGATAAGCTGAATCTGGGGTGGTTAGAGTAACTAGCGATTTCTTGAAATTTTTATGGAAGAAGCAAGCTGAGGATAAGTACCTCGAGAGCGTGAATTAGTTGATAGAGGAAGGTAAGACCTTAGAATTCAGAAGAGGTACTGATGATCTTGGAGGAAGCACACAAGAGTAAGATGAGTTTCCATCCGGGGGCTACCAAGATGTATCAGGATCTGAAGAAGCTGTTTTGGTGGCCGGGGATGAAGAAAGATGTGGCGGCTATGTTCTAACCTGCATGGTGTGTCAGAAAGTGAAGATTGAACACCAGAAGCCAGCAGGGTTGTTGCAATCGCTAGACGTCCCAGAATGAAAGTGGGATAGCATTGTCATGGACATTGTTTCTGGGTTGCCAAGAACTCAGAAAAGGTGTGATGCAATCTGGGTAATCATTGACAGGTTGACGAAGTGTGCTCACTTCTTACCAATCAAACCAGAATTACTCTCTGGAGCGATTGACTCAGATCTACATCAAGGAGGTTGTAAGGCTGCATGGGGTACCTTCGAGCATCGTTTCGGATCGTGATCCAAGGTTTACCTCAAGGTTTTGGGAGGAGTTTACACAGTGCAATGGGAACTAAGTTAAGTGAGAGTTCTGCTTATCATCCTCACACAAATGGTCTGTTTGAACGAACAATTCAGTCATTGGAGGATCTCTGAAGAGCTTACGTGTTGGAGAACACGGGAAGTTGGGACGAGTTTCTTCCATTGATCGAGTTTACTTATAACAAAAGTTTCCATTCGAGTATTGACACGGTGCCGTACAAGGCACTATATGGACGTAAGTGCAGGACTCCGTTGTGTTGGTTTGAGACTGGAGAAAGTCAGCTATTAGGTCCGGAGTTGGTACAACAAACGACGGAACAAGTCCGCAAGCTATGGGAAAAGATGAAGATCGCGAGAGATAGGCAGAAGAGCTACGCCGATAAGAGGCGGAGACCTTTGGAATTCCAAGAAGGCGACCATGTCTTCATGAGTTACCCCAAGAACTGGAGTGGGCAGGGCAATCAAATCCAAAAAGCTGACACCTAGATTTATAGGACCATTTCAAATTCTTCGATAAATGGGCCTTGTAGCCTATCAGATAGCTTTGCCACCAAATCTGTCAAATCTTCACGACGTCTTTCACGTCTCTCAACTCAGAAATTATCACCCTGATCCATCACACGTGTTATAGCCTGAATCAATCCAATTGAAAGAGAACCTTGAATACGAGGCTTCACCTGTTTGGATCGTGGATAGAAGGATCAAGGAACTGCGCGACAAGCACATTCCGTTAGTCAGAGTGGAATGGAACCCAGTGACTGATGATTCAACATGGGAGCGCGAAGCTGAGATGCACCAGAGTCATCCTTATCTGTTTGCAGGTATGCGACTGAAATTTTGGGGACGAAATTTTCTGTGAGGGGGGTGGTAATGTAACATCCCGACTTTCTGTAACTCTAATCAAGTTGGGTAATCTCGATTAGGGCTCTTGATGATTGTGTGAATTGTTATGTGCTAGTTTAAGGCTTAGTTTGAAGCTTAGGAACAGCCTTGAACATGATTGGAGGTGCCTAAGTTGTTAAACGAGTAACTGTGGGAGCCAGAAGTTTGGAAGGCTTTTCCTGGCTGAGCGGCATGCTCAAGCGTGGGAAGGGAGCACGCCTCAGCGTGCCAATGATCAAGCGTTGGTAGATTGCACGCTCAAGCGTGTTGGGTGCGTTTGCCAGCTGGTGTGCTTTTTGATGCGTGTTCTACACGTGTTAGGCTAGGGTAAAGGCGGAGCGGACAAGGTTCCACGCTCAAGTGTGGGCACACTCAGGCGTGCAGGTTGTCCACGCTAAAGCGTGCACAGTGGGTCAAGATGGATGTGTTTCTTCCTCTTTCTCACTTTGCTCAAATTTCCCTTGAGTTCCAGAAGCTAGAGAGAGAAGCTCTGAAACTTTAGTGTGAGAAAGCTTGAGGTTGAAGGTGATCGAGGCGTCGGAACATGATTCCGACTACACGTTTGCAATTGCGTTGAAGTTATCTACAACTCTAACGGATTGGTTTCTCAATTCGTCCAAGGTAAACTCAAATCCCTAACACGCTTCTTCGTGTTCTTGCCGTTCTTTGAGCCTTTACCTCTTCCTTTGATCTGTCAAACTTGCCCTAGGAATACGTGTTGTGCTTGTGATTAGGGCAAAGTCCGCGTTCGTGATTGTCCGGGTTTTGGAGGTGCAACCGTGGCTGTTCTTGGAGCTACCATTGAAGGGATGCGAGCTCAAGCTTGGAGGAGCGAGTCGGTGTTCGTGTTGATTTTCGAGCTACAACTGTTCAGGTGGGGAGAAAGAGTATTGCTGCCGTCGGGAAGGCAAGAGTAGTGTAGTTGTGTTTTTGCTATGTATAGGGAAGCCCTAACCCTACTAGTGGTTGAGCCCCGATAAAGTACCTAAACCCTAGGTTTAGCTTACTTTGGGCTATCGCCGTTAAGTTTGGAAACCCTAGGTTAGCAAATTGTTGATTGAGGATGATCTGTTTCGTATGACTGTTATGATGATGACTGTTGTTTGTCTAAGTGCCTATATGCTACTTGATATGTGATATGCTGCTATGTGCTGTTGTTGATATTACTGTTGTTGATATTGATGCTGTTATGCTGTTTGTGGTAATTGTGGTATGGGGGCGGAATGCCGTAGAGTTAAGTTTGGCTGTGTGCCGTGTTGTTGTCGGGTTGATACCGTGGATGGTCTCATTGCTGTTATGCTGACTGTTCGAGGCTATGGCCGTGTTGTTTGAGCTATGGCTCGTGGACGCATGGCTTCGAGGATGTGGCCGTGTGGATGCAGTGGCATCATGTTGTTTCTGATTTAGAGTTTAGGCGTGAGATTCGGTATCAAGCCCGTTGAGGATGTTTGTTGTATATCATCAGTTGTCAAGTGGCGAGGCAGTATACCAGGTAGTATGGGCTGCCAGCGTCATACGAGGTTAGTTGTACCTGAGTGCGGATACGGAAAGTAGATGAGGCGGTCAAGTGACTGACCTTGGGGATGTTGCCGGTCTCGGGAATAGTGTACAGTGATGGATGAGGTAGCTCCTATCCTGTCGTGACGCCCGATCAAGTCTGGTGTGCCCGACTGATCCCAGGGCTTTCCATTGTTCCAGGCTAACGTTTCGAGGCAACTGAGATACCCCGGTTCCGGTGTGGAAGGGGGATGCACTCTTATTGGTCACGACGAGTGGTTCGGTTTCTTGGACAAACTAACTCCGTTCCAACACAAAACCTGTTCGGGTGTGGAACCGTTTCTATAGGAACCAGTTTTGTGAGCTTTCAGCCGACATGCTGTATGGGATTAGTATCCCGGTCTAGAGGATTGATCTGAGTGTGAGACTCATGGAGATGGATGCTTGTTGCATGTGTTGTCTTGAGAGACGTTTGTTGGAATGCAGTAACTGCTATATCTGTTATATTTGCTACATGCTACATGTGTTTGTTTACTGCATTACTATTGTTTTCCGACTTTGCCATGCATTGTATATCTTATCTCCCTACTGTTTTCCCTATTTGTCTATTTCTGGGTTCGCTTGAAGACGACGAGCCAGCCGAGACGCAGGATGGACCCGAGGGTCCACCCGTTTATCATGGCGGCACCACGAATGTCGATGCTGGGCGACATTGAGATCCTCTACCATGATGAGAGGGGATGACGGGTGGACCCCTCGACCTTTTTGGTGGTTTATAGAGGACCCGTCAGCTTGATCTTTCGGAGCGATACACCGCCGTATGTGGACCCTATCGCTTGTATTAGTTTCTTCCTTTTTCTAGGATGTGACGACCTCAGAGAGAGGGAGGGAGACTACATGTGGGTGGCATCCCAGTTTTCGGCCGTGTCCAGTAGGAGAGGCTACGTCTACCGAGGCCAGTGCCGGAGGATAGAGCAGTATCTGAGGACCTACCGTAGGCGTAAGATTGTTGTGTCCAACTCTTTGTCAGAGTATGAGCCTTTGGTGTGGTACAGGTGTACTCATGGTGAGGGTCAGGGTAGCTCAAGGGATCCTCACCGTTGATGATGTGAGCCTGCCAGTGCGTCCTAGGTGGTGAGCGGAGAGCTTTCATGTACTTTTGAGTGGGGGTGGGCTGTGCTGGTGAGGTCCGAGAGTCATTTTCTTTTGGTATTGATGTATTTTAAGTTTTTACTTATCCAGTGTGTATATGTATGTATAGTGCCCTACTGATGGGGCTACGATATGTATGGTATTTGTATAATTATCTTTATGTTGCGCTTTTACTCTAATGGTTTTCTATGCTTGCCGTCGTTGTTATTGTGTTTATTGTTTGCTTTCGCAACGCTGTTTGAATACCACGCTATCGCTTTATATACGACTAGGCATAGTTAATAATAATAGGAGCTTGGGATTAATGGGATTATCCTTTTGGGAAAGGAGGGCTCGTACGGGGTTCCATCCAACTTTTCGTCGTCTGGCTCTGCTACCGGTTCTTCTTATCATTTTAAGAAAACATATAGTATAGGGAAAACCGGGGATAAGAATTGCATCTCATCACAGATAGGGATAAAGGTAAAGTAGATACATTAATAGCACAACCACACACACAATCATCACCAACAACCATCCTCGGGGTTTATTGATCTTAACTACTCATCTCACACTCTCATACACCTAGACCTGACATGAAGATGGGGCCACATTCCTACGTCACAACGTATCCCCTACCAAGCAGGATACTCATCCCCTACCAAGCAGGATGAAAGTCAAGCGTCATCCGAGCAGTAGGTTCCGTTACACTCACGAGTACATTACATCCCCTACTAAGCAGGATGCTCACCCCTTACCAAGCAGGGTGACACTATTCCTCAATCCCGATAGGAATAGTTGTCCCGGTGTCGGAAGGTGCATTAGAGATCGTAGAAGCTCACAATAAACCTACCAAACATCTATCGGTAGTTTCGGTTTGACCTCGCGTAATCCCAGATCTACGCGGCTGTGATATCACCACACGATGCAATCTAGCATGAATCCTCACAACTCATTCCGATCAATCGCTTAGCAATTCAACCTCATCACTTAACACACTGAACACCAACACTCCCTACCAAGCAGAGTGTTCGCAACTATCCATAGTCCTCAATCATTTCTCCATGTTGAGTGCAGTAGCTTAATTCCACCAAATGATCTTATCTCACACATCACCCAATCCACAATGATCATATCTTACCTCTAGGCAGACCAATGGTCACGCATGCCATATCATATCATATCATAGCATATTATCACCATGTCATCGAATGAGGTAAATAAACATATTACCACAACCTAACCAATTAAGACAGTAAAGCATGTTGCCACGAGCATAGCAGAACATGTATTCACAAATACATCGTAGCAGACATATGAGCATGTTAAGCATAGGACCTCGATCTTGTATGATATCAACCTACAGTGATAAACCTACAATGCCTAAGCCTACATTTGTACTGTTTTCCTGTAATTGCTAATATGGACTTAGGTGTTGTCGATTACTTTGCCACTAGTAGGGTTTAGGATCCCCTACGCATATCACTGTATTCTACTCTACTCTTGCCTCCCCGACGAGTGTAATTCTTTCCCCCACCTTAAAGCGAACGACGCCAAGATCATGAACTCGACCAGCGCGAGCTCTCCACTACCACAACCACCACGCAGGTCTCCTCCACTACCACTAGCAGCTCCAACACCACCACCACCACCACGGCCTCAAACTTTGCCTTTCGAGAAATCGAGAAACCAATCCGTGGAAATCGTATTACTCGTAGCCCTGATCACAACGGAGTAGTTGGAATCACGATTCAATGCCTCAATCTCCTCCTATCTCAACTTTCTCTCTATAATAACCTCAGACCCTCTCTCTCTCTAAGTTCTCTTGCAGCTGAAACTAATGTGTTTCGTGCCCCAAGAGAAAAGAGAAGAGAAAATTTAAGTAATGCTGTCAAGTTGTCCACGCTTGAGTATGGGGAAACTCCACGCTTTAGCGTGGGCACGCTTTGACGTGGGAAAACTCCACGCTTGAGCGGGGGGCGTTGATCGCCACATCTCTGCCACGCATTTGGTGCGCGCTGACATGTGCACCTCCATGCGTCCCCCCTTCCACCTTCTGACGTGCAACTAACCACGCTCTGACGTCAATGGTCAACAATTGAGCGTGGGGTTTCTCCACGTCTAAATGTTGGATGCTGATTTACTCTGTTCTTTCACAATTTTCCACTTTTGGGTCTTGTTCGAAAGTCAAATTGTCCCAAATTTGAACCATGGCTTCCTCAATACATAAGGGACCTAATTAAGCCCTTAAGCATGCTTAATTAATGTCCCATACACTAATAAAGAAAATGGGGTGTTACATTACCACCCCCTTAAAAGAAATTTCGTTCCCAAAATTTAGCATACCTTAGAAGACATGAGGGTATTGCTCTTGCATATCAGCTTCTCTTTCTCTAGTTGCATCGCCTGTAACTTCATCCCAAACTACCTTCACTAGGGGGATGTGTTTAACATGGAGTTCCTTGACTCTTCGATCCGCGATTCTCATTGGTAAGGCTTTATACTCTAGGTTTTCTCTCAACTGTATAGACTCAGGTTCGATGACATGAGAAGGATCGAGATAGTACTTGCGGAGTTGTGACACATGGAAGACATCGTGAAGGTTGGATAGATTTGGAGGTAAGGCAACATGATAGGCTACTGGACCAATTCGACAAAGAATTTGAAATGGCCCAAAAACCTTGGAGTAAGCTTCCTAGACTTGATATCTCTGCCAATACCTGTTCTAGGTGTAACTCTCAGAAAGACATGGTCTTCTTCTTAGAACTCTAGAGGTCTCCTCCTTTTGTCACTGTAACTCTTCTGCCTATCCTGAGCCACCTTCATCTTTTCCCGGATTATCTTTACTTGTTCCGTTGTCCGCTGAATCATGTCTGGACCTAGTATTTGACTTTCTCCCGTCTCATACCAGCACAGCGGTGTTCGGCACTTCCCCGATACAGAGCTTCAAATGGTTTCATACCGATACTCGTGTGGAAACTATTATTGTACTTGAACTCTATTAGAAGTAAGACATCATCCCAACTCCCCGTGTGTTCGAGTACATAGACTCTCAACAAATCCTCCAATGATTGGATCGTCTTCTCTGACTGTCCATCTATCTGAGGATATTAAGCTGAGCTTAACCTCAGTTTGGTTCCCAATACACTGTGCAGTTGTTTTCAGAATCTTGATGTGAATCTCGGCTCTCTGTCAGATATGATGCTTGCAGGTACTCCATGCAACCTCACTATTTCTTTGATGTCGATCTGTGTTAGTTTCTCCAGTGTGTAACTTTCACCAATAGGCAAGAAATGGGCACATTTCGTTAGCCTATGGATGATCACTCATATGGGTCATGCCTCTACTGCGTGCTTGGTAACCCGGTCACAAAATCCATTGCAATCCCATCCCATTTCCACTCAGGAATGTCCAACGACTGCAGTAATCCTCCAGGATTCTGATGTCGCCTTATGACATGTCAAACATTACAGCACATATTCTGCAACTCTTTTCTTCATCCTAGGCCCCCAGAACATCTTCAAATCTTGGTACATCTTGGTCGCTAGCGGATGAAAACTTAACTTACTCTTATGTGCTTCCTCTAAGATCATCCGTCGGATTTCCTTATCGTCTGGTATACAAATTCTGTCTCTGAACCTGATGATTCCATCTGTACCCACCTTAAACTCCAAAGTCCGCTGAATGAGAATTAGATCCTTCATCTTCTAAAGATACTGATCCGCCTCTTGTTTCTCCTTAACTGTCTTGAGAAAGTCACTGGAGATAGTGAGTCTCCCTATACACATCTTACCTTCGAAACATTCTCCCCCCAGATTCAAATCTCAGAATTGCTCCACCAACTCTAGCTCTTTGACCATCATGGAAGATACATGCAGCGACTTTCTACTCAGGGCATCTGCTACTACATTAGCCTTTCCCGGATGGTAATGCAGCTCGAACTCGTAGTCCTTGATGAATTCCATCCATCTCCTATGCCTCATGTTTAGCTCTTTCTGGTCGAATAGATATCTTAGGCTCTTATGGTCACTGTAGACACTAAACTTGGCCCCATAAAGATAGTGCCTCCATATCTTCAGAGCGAATACTATCGCTGCTAACTCCAAGTCGTGAGTCGGATAGTTCCTTTCATGAATCCTCAACTGTCATGAAGCGTAAGCTACACTCTCCCTTCTTGCATAAGCACACATCCTAGACCTGGATATGATGCGTCATAATACACCTCGAACTGCCCCAGAGGGTCTGGCGACACCAACACTGGTGACGTAGTCAACCTCTTCTTCAATTCCTGGAAACTGGCTTCACATTCCGCTATCCACTCGAATGTCTTGCCTTTCCTCATCAATTGCGTCATAGGTAGCGCAATCTTTGAGAAGCCTTCTATGAACCTTCTGTAGTATCCAGCCAATCCAAGAAAACTTCTTACTTCACTGACCGTCTTCGGACTTTCCCATTGGACTACTGCCTCTACCTTTGCCGGATCCACTGCTATACCTTCTCTTTTGATCACATGCCCCAAAAACTGTACCTCCTCTAGCCAGAATTCACACTTGGATAGCTTTGCGTATAGCTGTCTGTCCTTCAACACTTGGAGCACAATCTGGAGATGTTCCTCATGTTCCTCTCGGTTTGATGAGTAGATGAGGATATCGTCAATGAATACCACCACAAAATTATCTAGAAACGGCTAGAAAATTATGTTCATGTAGTCCATAAATACTGTTGGAGCATTGGTTATGCCGAAAGGCATAACTAGGTACTCGTAATGTCTATACCGAGTCCTAAACGCCATCTTTGGTATATCTTCCTTCTTGACTCTGATCTGATGGTAGCTAGATCTCAAGTCAATCTTTGAAAATATCGCTGCTCCCTTTACTTGATCCATCATGTCGTTTATCCTTGGTAGAGGATACTTGTTCTTGATAGTTACCTTGTTCAGCTGTCGATAGTCGACACACAATCTTGAACTCTCGTCTTTCTTTTTAACAAATAGAACGGGTGCTCTCCACGGCAAAACACTTGGCCTAATGAATTCTTTTCCCAACATATCATCTAGCTGCTTTTTCAACTCTGCTAACTCTGTCGGCGAAATTCTATATGGTGCTATGAAGATTGGTCCTGGTCCAGGTACTAGGTCTATGGCAAACTCAATTTCCCTCTTTGGTGGCAACCATGGAACATCATCTGGAAATACCTCCAGAAACTCTCTCACCACAGGCAAAGAATTTGTCTCAGGGACCTCTTTCACTTCCATGGAGAATAACATCACATATTTTTGAGATCTATTACCTCCTTAAAGATTCTCATTATTGGTAGGCAACAAACTAGGTTGCTCGGGGAATACTAAGGTTTTTCTAGCACAGTCTAACAGTATATGGTTGGCTGAGAGCCAATCCATACCTAGGATAACATCTAATTGTTGCATTGGTAAACAAATTAGATCAATGAGGAAAGATCTATTTTCTACAACCATAGGACATTATAAGCAAACAGACATGGTAGTCAAAGAATCATTTGTAGGTCTAGATACAGTCAGGACATGGTAGTCGAAGAATCATTTGTAGGTCTAGATACAGTCAGATTATATGGAAGTCAAGACACAGGCAATTTCAAGTGTTTCACACATTCAAGAGACACGAATGAAACAGTTTACCCGACACTAAGCACATACCTTGAATAAGATCAGGGGATCGAGAGGACTCAGCTCCTCTCCCGGTAAACACCCTTCCCGTAGCTCGTGGTCTTGCCGCTTGCGATCCTACTGCTTGCGGTCTTGCCCCTGCTCCTCGATTACCAGCAACGGGTTGCGGCTGTTGAGCCCATTGTCTGCAGTCTCTGGCAAAGTGGCCCAGCTTGCCACAATGAAAACACTGCCTGTCCCCACTCATCGTGCAGTCTCTAATCAAATGCGGACCCTGTGACACCCGCTACCCCGCATACAATAAAATAAAATAAAGCATGCAAGTTAAATAAAATTTTAACATAAAAGGTAGCAAGTACCACATGATCCGAAAACATTTTAAACATAAAACAACTGCGGAAAAACGTTAACATAAACATAACCCGAAACCCGATGTCACATAATCAGAGTTGATATACATATACCGATAATACATCGGAATAAAACTAAACAACTGAACGTAAATCCTATCTACTACTACTAAGAGAGATCTCCACGGGATCACTCCTCGTCAGCATGCTCACCCTCCTCTGCACATGCAACATCATATGCACAAGAACAGCAAAAGATGGGGGTGACAAATACGATCATAAATATATGTAAACGGAATGGAATAGAAATTAAGATGACATACAACGTACATCAATCAACACATGTATAATATATCAAAGATGCATGTCAATGGGAATGCAACATCACTACTCCGTATGCATGTGGCCAACAACTATAACTCTGGAAAGACGATTAGGAGTACATGTCCGGTTATCAACGTGGATGTTATGCCAGACCATGGGCCATCCCCGAACACTCTCACTAATCCTGATAACGTATAGTGGCTAGTCAGGGTACTCAACCTTATCCTTTAGGTCACTCCGACAATAGGTAGCTAGCCCATGTCACCTGGAATTTCCCTACCCAATGTACCCGCAAGGCCGGGATAACACCCATCGTGGCCTCCACTATCGCGATTCATCGTTTGCTTTCCACCCAACATATCAACGTCAACGTATGATGCATGTTATGCTCAACAACATGCAAACACATGTCCAACCATCCACCATCATACCATTACATGGCTATCAACTTTGACCAACAAGCATCAAAGATGATTTATCAACATCAAGCTTGACCAATAAGCATCAAGAATGATTTAACCAACAACATCGGTAACAGTACGTCGTTACCAATAATATCCTCGTCTTATCAATTGTTCTCTTTGTTAAGTCTTAACTTAACATTACTTTTATTAAGCATTATATTTGATCTTATTATCTAAACCCTCAATCCATATTTTATTAAGATTATAACTTAACCTTAATATTTAAACCTCAAGTCATATATTTATTAAGATTATAACTTAATCTTAATATCTAAACCACAATTCATATCCTATTAAAATCATAACTTAATCTTAATATCTAAACCACAATTCATATCTTATTAGGATTATAACAAGCCTACATAACACTATCCATCAAGCATAAGGGGTCAAAACTGCTCCTGGGCACATGAGAATCGATTTCCATTCTCTGGAATCGATTTCTCAAGTCTTAAAAATCGATTTCCAATCTCTGAAAATTGATTTCAACATGTTCAAATCGATTTCCCCAATCGATTTTGAACAAGGGAAAATCGATTCTAAAATCGATTTCTACAAGGCCAAATCGATTTCCACGCTTTGGAAATCGATTCATGGTCGATTCAAATCGATTCCCATGTGCTGGAAATCGATTTCTGGGTGTCAGATCATACAGCAGCGGGTTTCCTCCGCTATAGACCAGTCTACGTTCTCTAATCAACAGATCATTCGAGCCTAAGCTATTTATCATCAATTTGATTAGTTTAACACTCATGAATCATAACCTAAGGGTTCTCAAACTAATCCTTGGTCATCAATCTCACATTGCTTATTTATTTTCTCCCTATAACTATGTTCTAATAGTATAGGATTAACAAAACACCATATCATGGCATAAACAACATGTTCATCATCATCAATTCATCAATAATCATATAAATCATGTACTCATAGTTATAAACATGTTATAACATCAGATTATTCATCAATCAATACTCGTACAACCAGAAAACAACATAACAACATTCATAGGCACTTATAATGCATATAGGCAAACATATAGGGGTCATGGGTTAACCCCTTCATCTTAACCTATCCCAAAACCCACATACTCATGACCAATTTTCTCCCCCCATACCTGGTATGACGATTCACAGCCTAAGGGAAAGAGAACAGAGCCAATTCTGCTACGGTTCCTTCTTACGGATTCAGCACTTGATCACGATCGCAACACTGGAAAGCAGAGTCGATCTTTAAGTTAAGGATTGAAAGGGAAAACAAAACTAGGATTAGAAACTCTCCTTGGTTTCTAACTTAGGAGATTAACTCTAACAGCAGGGATAGACTAACCAAACAACGGCATGTTCTTGACGAAGAACACCAAAACAGGATTCGTCCTTTGGGTTTTCTAGAGCAAGAGATCAATTAGAGCTCTTAGGGATGAGAAGAGGCAAAAAGTGTGTACAATAGGGTGTGGATACTAGGTTTAGGTCATACGCTATGTATATATAACTGTTAGGGACGTTTTAGGACGAGTGGGCCGCACACAGCATAGCCCGGTAACCCAAACGCGTACACAAGCTCTAACACGCATGGAAATCGATTTCAACATCCATGGAAATCGATTGGCCAAATCGATTTTCTTATCAAAGAAATCGATTTTGCCCTTCAAACAATCGATTTCCACCTTCTGGAAATCGATTTCTTCACCTGGAAATCGATTTCCCAATCGATTTTTGGCATCGACACCTGAATAAAACTTGTAGGTAATCCTCTAAGCTTTCCAACGCATCCAAGATCATCTAGATCGGATGTCTAGAACTCAAGATATGGCCAAACCGTGAAACAGGTTATTTAGTCTCGGATGAGTTGATTATTATAAAGGCTGAACTATTACAACTATAAGCTTATGCACCAAAACAAGCAAAAATAACATATGCAAACATCTATAAGCAAGTATTAACACGTATATACATAGAAGTGAAAAAGCAGGGTGTTACAGACCCCCATATCTAAAACATCCCTGCTGTAACACCCCGATTTTCACGCTTTTTAATTCTTTAGTATTTTAATGTCTTTATTTTATTCGAGGTCTTAGGAATAGAAATAAAATATTCCGAGACCATAGTCATGCTCGACGATATCGTAGGAAGCTACGATTAAGTTTTGAGTCGAAAACTCAAACGGAGTCCGGTCTGCGTTTTTACATTGACAGTATGATTTTACTGCTCAGAAGACCTCAATGGACCCGTGGACGAGACAATAAGTCTTAGAATTCGATTCTCTACGTTTTGGCTAAATTTCGTAAAAATTTCAGAAAAATCACTTCCTGACCTTCGTTCGGGCGGAATCCTCAATCGGGTGACGAACGGAGCCACATATGGATTTACCGAGACTCGCCAACAGATAATCTTGATATCACATCATCCCAGGACACTTGGGAGAGTATGCCAGAGTCGTCATGACGTTCGGAAATATCTGGACGCAAAATGACCAAAATGCCCCTAACCTTAGTCTTTTACACTTTTACCATTATACCCTTTTGGAAAATGACCTTTTTACCCTTAAGTGAACTTTTAAGAGGCTGAACTCAGCCCCTCACTTCATCATTTTCGCACAGCCCCTCATCCTTAGAAGCTCCATAGTTGTTCTTGAGAGAAAACTCCATTTTCACCTAGAAAAGCTTGAGTTTTTGTTGGAATCACTTGATTCCTTGAGCAATCTTTCTTCATTTCAAGGTAAGATCACTTCTATGATCTCTTAGCTTCTTGAATCTTTCTTTATTTCAAGATCAATCTTCATTTTCATGATCTTCATTTTCATGAAAATAATTTCTTAGATCCAAAACTTTGAAAATCCATAGGAAATTGTAGAAAAATCCTTTTGAGGTAAGACCAAGTTCTTTAAACTCACATCATCAATCTCTACCTAAACCCAAGAGCTTATGATTCAACTCTCATCATAGCTCAAAAAGCATTTTTGGCCGAACCTTACTTGAAGATGATGAATAGTGTTTTCATCAATTTTTGATTTTTAACACTTGATTTCATCCTTAGCTTTCCTCTTTGTTAGAATAGTTGAGATTGGCATTGATTGTTGTTTAATGTTTGGTTGTTGTGTTGTTGTAGTTGTTGACGATTATCAGGAGGTTCACAAACCGATCAACCGACTTTGATCCGGGAATCTGCTCATCAACAGGTATGGGGAGAAGAACCTCATCACACCAAGATGGTGGTAGTGAGAATGGTTGTTTAAGTTTATGTGTGGGTGAAACCCTTTAGTTTGGGTTCACTTTTATATGTTAAGTTCTCTTGGAGAACAAGATTGTCATGATGAGTTTATGCTTGAGTATGTTGTAGTGTGCTTTAGCATATGTTGATGAAGATATGATTGAATGAAAATCATTTCCATGTATGTTGAAAAACCTACTATGATCACTAGATCAAGTATGGACTTTTATTGTTTGATTATGAGACCATGATGTGTGATGGATATGTTTGATTATGATGTAGTAATGTGTATTGTGGTTTACCATAATTGTGTGAGCTTTTGAGCTACATTTACCTTGTTGGTGAAGTAAAGTCTCCATTTTGCATTGGAGCAGGCTTGTGGCCTTAGTAAGAGGAAAACATAAGAATGTAACGCCCCGATTTTCACGTTTTATAATTCTTCAGTATTTTAACGTCTTTATTTTATTCGAGGTCGTAGGAATAGAAATAAAATATTCCGAGACCATAGTCATGCTCGACGATATCGTAGGAAGCTACGATTAAGTTTTGAGTCAAAAACTCAAACGGAGTCCGGTCTGCGTTTTTACACTGACAGTGTGATTTTACTGCTCAGAAGACCTCAGATGGACCCGTGAACGAGACAGTAAGTCTTAGAATTTGATTATCTACGTTTTGGTTAAATTTCATAAAAATTTCAGAAAAATAATTTCCTGACCTTCGTTTAGGCGAAATTCTCAATCGGGTGACGAACGGAGCCACATATGGACTTACCGAGACTCGCCAACAGATAATCTTGATATCACAACATCCCAGGACACTTGGGAGAGTATGCCAGAGTCGTCATGACGATCGGGAAAATCTAGATACGAAGTGACCAAAATGCCCCTAACCTTAGTCTTTTGCACTTTTACCATTTTACCCTTTTGGCAAATGACCTTTTTGCCCTTAAGTGACTTGTTTTAAAGCTGAACTCAGCCCTTCACACTCTCATTTTCGCACAGCCCTCTCAAAAAGAGAAGAACACAGTTGCTCTAGAAGAAACACCATTGTTGTTCTTGAAAAAGCTTGGTTTCTTGTTGGAATCACTTGATTCCTTGAGCAATCTTCCTTCATTTCAAGGTAAGATCACTTCTATGATCTCTTAGCTTCTTGAATATCTCTTTATTTCAAGATCAAGATCCATTTTCATGAAAATTATTTCTTAGATCCAAAACTTTGCAAATCCATAGGAAATTGTAGAAAAATCATTTTGATGTGAGACCAATTTCTTTGAACTCACCTCAGCATTCTCTATCTAAACCCTAGAGCTTATGATTCAACTCTCATCATAGCTCAAAAAGCACATTAGGGCCGAACCCTTCTTGATGATGATGAATAGTGTTTTCATCAATTTTTGATTTCTAACACTTGATTTCATCCTTAGCTTTCCTAATGCCTTTGAATCCATGAAATGGAAAACCAAGATCAATTCCTAGCTTTATTCTCTTTAGGGTGGCCGAAACCCTCTTTGTGAGAATTGTTGAGTTTGGTTTGATTGTTGTTTAATGTTTGATTGTTTGGTTGTTTGTAGTTGGTGATAACTATCAGGAGGTTCACAAACCGATCAACCGACTTTGATCTGGGAATCTGCTCTTCAACAGGTATGGGGAGAAGAACCTCATCACACCAAGATGGTGGTGGTGAAGATGGTTGTTTAAGTTTATGTGTGGGTGAAACCCTTTAGTTTGGGTTCACTTTTATGCATTAAGTTTTGTTAAGTTCTCTTCAAGAACAAGAATGTCATGATGAGTTTATGCTTTGGCATGTTGTAGTGTGCTTTAGCATATGTTGATGATGAGATGATTGAATGAAAAACCATTTTCATGTATGTTGGAAAACCTACTTTGATCACTAGATCCAGTATGGACTTTTATTGTTGATTATGAGACCATAATGTGTGATGGACTTGGATGTTTGATTATGATGTAGTAATGTGTATTATGGTTATCATGATTGTGTAATTATTGTGAGCTATACTTTGATTGGTGGATGAAGTAAAACTTCACATTGATTCCTAGTTGGCTATTAGCCATGACCTTGAGGAAAGGAAGGATATGAATAGTTCTTGGACAAGTCAAGTTTTGATGTAAAGAAAGTGTTTTCAATAACTTGTGTTTTTCAAAGAAAAACCCTAAGTGACTTTAAATGGAATTAAATCTCAAAGTGCTTTCACCAAAGTAAAACATGTTTTATACCTTATCCTTAGTTCATCTAGCTAATCAAGTGACTCAAAATGAGAAAAGAAGTGTTTTCATGAAGAGAACCAAAATGGTTCCATAAGGTTGATGTCTTGTTTTAAGGCAACTTTTCGCTAAGCGAATTTACCTTCGCTAAGCGAAAACAGGGAAAGTCTTAGTTGGGCATCACTGCCTCACTTTCGCTAAGCGAATTCATATTCGCTAAGCTAACCAAACAAGTTTCGCTACGCGAATTACATCTCGCTGAGCGATCCAGAGAAGTCTCCAAAGGAGGTATAACCGCCTCCATTTCGCTAAGCGAAATTATACTCGCTAAGCGAATAAAGTGAAATTTCGCTACACGAATTCTGTTTCGCCGAGCGATCCAGAGGTGCTTCCAAAGAGGTGTAACCGTCTGTACTTGCGATAAGCGAATACATATTCGCTAAGCGAATACAATAAATTTCGCTACGCGATGGATGTTTCGCCGAGCGATCCAGAGGAGTTCCAAAGGAGGTATTACTGCCTCATTTCCGCTAAGCGAATGTAATTCCGCTAAGCGAATTTCATGTTTTAGAAAATGTTAGAAGTGAAGTAAGTAGTTCAAATGTTGTTTCAAATCAAATGAGTTTTCAATCGTAAAAGTTGTTTGATTTACAAAAGGAGTTTTCTAACTCAATCGTAAAGTTTTACGCGTGAAAAACCTAAGTTAAATAATTAACTTAGAGTTGAAGACAAGGGTTAATTAAGTATGGTATGTGGTGGAACAAGACCATGTACTATACCATTGATGACTTAGTACATCAATGACTTCATAAGACTTAAGTGAAATCAACACTTGTTTCCGTAATTGAAAAACAAGGGATTAATATCTTAGAAAGGCTTAAAGACTTACCTAAGAGGATTCTCAATCCTTATTCATAATGCTTAGGACTTGAGACATAATTCATAAGACGTAAACACAAACACGAAACGTTTTGATTTTCGAAACAGTAGTTCGATGACGGACCGATGATTCGGATCCAGGTTAATCGTTCAATTGTTTCCGTCTTGTGATAACTGGAATGAGAGAGATCCTGAGACTGTGCAGGTATGGGACTGTACAGTGGAAGGAATCCTGAGGCTATTCAGGTATGGGACTGTATAGTTAAGGGAAGGCATATAAGAATTGATTGGTACTACCCATACCAACAAGATTTATCTTCTTTTCGGGAAGCTTAGAACATAAGAACTTTATAGTTAAGCGTGCTTGACTTAGAGTAATTATGGGATGGGTGACCTTCTGGGAAGTTCCCTAGAAAGCGTGTGAGTGAGGACAAAACACGCTGAAAAGACTTGTGTTGGTTTGTGGGGATAGTCGACGATTCTGAAAGCAGTCTGGATCATTCCAAAGGAATCGCGAGATATTTATCCGATGGATAATTGTTTTATCCGATGGATAAATGTTTTATAAAACAAAGATGTGTGTAGTTCCTAAGGAAGATAACCTTAGTGAACCTTGAGGTTTATCCAATGGATAAACATTGCTTTATCGCATCTGCTTTGTGTAAGCATTGGCATTTCATGTGCATAGTTGTAAGGCCTTGAGCCTAGGAGTTGAGCTTACACCTTGATGCGGGTGCGAATCTTACGGTGACGATCTTCAATGGTCTTTTTGGAGGTATCAGGGTTGGAAGGGATGACATGTGACCAGTTGGTGATTCTTCTGTGTCGTGGCGAATCCGTGCAATACACTGATATCCTCTACTAGATGCCGTACTTTTCATGTTTTGTCGAGAGTGTTACCGTAAAGCCAGATACGTGCACGTTACGAATGTTGAAGCATCTTGCTCATGGCTGGCAGAAATCGGAACATGTCCTCCCATTCACTCTCTCCGAATGTTTTGTTAGCTCCATGGAGTAGGGGTCAGAGTAGTACCCAGTGACATTGACATTGAGTCATATACATTGCATTGCATTGCATGGCTATTGATGTTTACATTTACTGTTATACATCGCTGTATTGTTTAAGAATGCCTTATATCATGCTGTTAAATGTTTAGCATGATATTATGTTGTTGACTGCTTAACATGATTTATACTGAGAACCTTTGTAAGCATGTTGGGTACGTTGTTACCCGGTGAGTCGTCCCGTTTTTACTACTGCTGTTTTGTTGTGTTGATGAACGGGAATCTCACCCATATCTGTATGTCTTCTGCTGGTACTTGCTGTTGATGCTTGAACAGATGGATGCGACGATGGTTCGGTTCCGCAGTCCCTTTGAGTTCGGAGGTGGACTCTTTTGCTGTTTTAGTTTTGTTGTCGGCCAGACTATGTCAGTTTTTGTAGTACCTTTTGGGAGCTATGACTCCTAGTACTTATTGTATTTCTTATGTCAGTCATACATTAGACTTATGTCTATATATAGTAATGTTGTTATTTCTGTTTTCTGTATTATAATACTATATGTATGTCCTAGTAATGCATGGTGAACCTAAGTTCACTTATTAGTATTATTTATTACCTTTACTAATCCCATTACATCTTTATGAAAAGAAAAGAAAAGAAAAAGAAAAAAAAATCGTATTTTCCGCATTAATTAATATTTTCGGCCTTATAAACGTTCGGGAATGTGACATTCGGGAAAGGGTGTTGCATTATTTGGTATCAGAGCTGGCCGAGTCTTTTTGGGGTTTGTAGGTTATGGTCTGTCTTGTTTGTGTTGTGTTTTCTCTGATTGTTTTCTGTGTTATTGTTTCTGAGAGAAAACAATGTTGGAGAGGATGATGACTTCGGTCTATCCTCTTGTATTGTTTGTTCTCTGTGTGTTTCTGTGAAGAAGACAACGATTGTTTGTTACTCTCCGCATTATTGTTTCTGAAGGGGAATGATATTGGACAGGGTAGTAATGTTTTTACTTTCTTGTAAGTTGTCGCTAGCAGAGTTCTTCAGAACGAGTGTTTTCTGACGAGTGCCGGACGAGTTGAAAGACATGGAGTTCCTGCAGTTACGTCAAGGAGGAATGTCTATCAAAGAATATGCTGATCGTTTTGAGTCCCTGCTGAAGTCTTCGAGGTATTTCCATCTTCATCCCGATGAGGAGTGGAAGTGCACAAAGTTCGAAGAAGGTTTAACGGACGAGATTCGAGGAGAGGTGCTACCTCTTGAGGTCAAAGAGTTCTCGGTGTTGGTAGATGAATGCTTCCTAATCGAAGATCTGATGAAGACTCGTGGAGGAAGGCAACGTCACTCTGGACCGACTAGGTTCCATAAAGGCACCAATGGTCGTGATGATAGATCTCGATGGAAACCATATTCGAAACAGCAAGGTCAACAACAACGTTCTGTAGGGGGAAGCAGTGGGAGTATTAGTCAATCTGGAAGCGCCCCAAAGAAGTGCATGAAATGTGGCAAGAACAATCATGTCACCAGAGGATGCTTAATCAAGGGGATCATGTGTTTCAAGTGTGGGAAGCCAGGACATACTTCACGCGATTGTGTGCAGTCAAAAGCTAGACATTCTGTCAACGATGTGCAAGCAGCGAAGCCTAAGGCAATGAGTGGAGTTTATACTGGGGATGATGCTGAGACTTCTCAAAAGGAAGATTTGATTCACGGTCAGATCGTCGTGAAAGGTAGAACCTTATCTGTATCTTTCCTTACCCTTAGATTTGGTAATTTTTGCACTTTCTGCAAAGCCTGTTATAACTGCGAAAGTCTATTTGAACTGTTCTATTTCTGTTAAAGATAGAACATTTTTGATTGATTTAATCTGTTTGCCTCTTTCGCAAATGGATTTGATCATAGGGATGGATTGGTTATCTTGTAACTATATCCTATTAGACGGTGCAAACAAAACCTTAGTTTTCCCTGATTCGGATAATTCTGGATTTGGATTGCCAACCAAGGAAACGTTTCTTTGAGAGGAGGAGGAGCAAAACAAATACATGTTACTAACGAGTTTCCGGAAGTCTTTTCTAAAGACGTACCAGTTCGAGACGTCGAGTTGTGATCGATCTTGTGCTAGGAACAGGACCAGTGTCTATGGCACCGTATCATATGGCACCTGCTGAGTTGGAAACCCTGAAGGAACAGTTGGTGGACTTATTGGGAAAACAGTTCGTTAGACCCAGTGTGTCGCCGTAGGGAACGCCTGTGCTGTTGGTGAGAAAGAAAGACGAAACATCTTGCTTATGTGTGGATTAGCGCCAGTTGAACAAAGTTACCATTCAGAACAAGTATCATCTTCCGGGAATAAATGACTTGATGGATCAGTTGAGGAGAGCGGCAGTTTTCTCCGAGATTGATTTGCGATCGGGTTATCACCAGATTCGTGTGAAGACAGAAGATATACCGAAGACAGCGTTTCAAACACGCTATGGGCACTACGAGTACCTTGTAATGCCATTTGGTATGGTGAATACTCCTCTATATTCATGGATTACATGAATAGGATCTTTCGTTCATATCTAGATAAGTTTGTCGTTGTTTCATAGACGACATACTCATCTATTAGCGAAACCAGGAAGTACACGCTGAATATCTTAGTGTGATTCTTCAGGTTCTGAAGGAGAAACAGCTGTATGCAAAGTTGTCCAAGTGTGAGTTTTGGCTCGACGAAGTAAAGTTTTTGGGTCATGTGATTTCAAAGGAAGGATAAAGCGTTTGAATGGACTGAAGCCGTGAGGAAAGTTTGCAAGGATTGGAGAGAAGGTTGACTACTTCACCTGTGTTAGTGCTGCCGGATCTCAAGGGAACATTTGTGTTCACACTCCTACATATTCCTCAATGTATCAGACAATTGAGTGAATTGGTAATATGGTGTCCATTGGTCTGGACATTTTCGTATTATTCCACTGAAAGTTTCGTTATGACTATTTCTTGAGTTATAACATAAACAACTTCTTGATACTGAAAATTTCTTGATGAAACTTAGTCTAATCACTTTTACTTTTAGTGAAGGTGATCCAGTCTGATTTTTGCCAGACTGTTTATCTTTGATTCCCAAGTTTATTGGAAGGTTCTTATGAAAGAAGGAACTTTATTAGAGTCATGGATGTAAACATGTATTAGCTATGCATTTTTACACTCACGAACCTACTGAAGAATCTTTTTGCATACTGGATATTCCTATATTCATTCCAGATTAGTAAAATTCTTTTGTATACCTTCTTACTTTCTTTTGAGACCAAGACCAAGAAAAATTTCCTTTGTTGAAAATTTCTTTCCTTAATCTACAGCAACCGAGTGGGTTTAGTTTTAAGCCACGGAATTTCGAGGACAAAATTTTTTTTAAGAGGGGTAGGAATGTAACGCCCCGATTTTCACGTTTTATAATTTTTCAGTATTTTAACGTCTTTATTTTATTCGAGGTCGTAGGAATAGAAATAAAATATTCCGAGACCATAGTCATGCTCGACGATATCGTAGGAAGCTACGATTAAGTTTTGAGTCAAAAACTCAAACGGAGTCCGGTCTGCGTTTTTACACTGACAGTATGATTTTACTGCTCAGAAGACCTCAGATGGACCCGTGAACGAGACAGTAAGTCTTAGAATTTGATTATCTACGTTTTGGTTAAATTTCGTAAAAATTTCAGAAAAATAATTTCCTGACCTTCGTTCAGGCGAAATTCTCAATCGGGTGACGAATGGAGCCACATATGGACTTTTTAGGAATGCACTTTTTACATCCATTTGGTAAAGCATGATGTTATGATGTGCAGCATATGATAGTAAGATGCGTATAGCTTCTAATCTAGCTACTGGAGCAAAGGTTTCAGTATAATCAATACCTTCCTCTTGTGAGTAGCCTTGGGCAACTAGCCTTGCTTTATTCCTTACTACCTTGCCATCTTCGTCCAGCTTGTTGCGATAGACCCACTTGGTTCCAATGACAAACTTATCCTTAGGCAGGGAGACCAGCGTCCAAACGTCACTTCGTTGAAACTGGTTGAGCTCCTCTTGCATAGCGAGGATCCAGCAATCGTCCAATAAGGCTTCGTCCACAGACTTTGGTTCCATCTCAGAGATGAAGGCTGAGTCAGCTTGCTCTCTGAAAGTTGACCTTGTCCGGACGCTATCATTAGGTTTACCAATGATTTGATCCTCAGGATGATAAGTTCTGAATTTCCATGAACGAGGGGTGTTTACAACTTGCTGAGACGATGATGCGTCCTGCGTAGCGTCTGACGCCTCGTCTTTGTTGATTGTTGGACGAGCATCTGAATCATTCAGATTCATTTCTGCAAAAGAATCATCTAGCTCTGATAATCTCTTATCAGGCTGTTTGTCATCAAATTTAACATGGATGGATTCTTCAACAATCAAAGTTCTAGAGTTATAGACTCTAGAAGCTTTGGATGTTTCAGAGAATCCTACCAATATTCCATTATCTACTTTGGCATCAAACTTTCCTAGTTGATCCTTAGTATTTAAAATAAAACATTGACATCCAAAGGGGTGGAAATAAGAGATGTTGGGTTTGTGTCCTTTCCACAATTCATAAGGAGTCTTATTCAAGATTGGTCTTATGTATATTCTGTTTTGAATATAGCAGGCAGTATTTACAGCTTCAGCCCAGAAGTGCTTAGGGACAGAATTATCACTGAGCATTGCCCTAGCTATCTCTTGAAGAGATCAGTTCTTCCTCTCAACAACACCATTTTGTTGTGGAGTTCTAGGAGCAGAGAAATTGTGATGAATACCACTTTCATCACAGAATCTTTGAAAAAGCTCATTTTCAAATTCGCCTCCATGATCACTTCTGATCGAGCTGATGAATATGCCTTTTTCATTCTGAACTTGCTTACAGAATATAGAAAAGATCTTGATAGACTCATCCTTGTGAGCAAGGAACTTAACCCATGTCCATCTAGTGTAGTCATCTACTATGACAAGTCCATATTTCTTACCACTGACAGAGGCAGTCCTTGTTGGAACAAACAAATCAATATGCAGCAATTCCAGCGGTCTAGAAGTACTAACAATGTTCTTGGACTCAAACGAGTTCTTAACTTGTTTTCCTTTTTGACAAGCGTCACAGAGAGCGTCTGATCTAAACACAATCTTTGGTAAACCTCTTACAAGGTTATGCTTGTTTAGTTTAGAGATTAATCTCATACTAGCATGACCAAGTCTTTTGTGCCAGATCCATCGCTCATCTTCAACAGACATTAGGCATGATACACTTTGAGTTGAAAGTTCCCCCAAATTAATCTTGTATAGATTATTTTGCCTTTTGGCAGTGAATAAGATGGACCCATCAGGGCTCTTGACCATACATTCACCTTTATTGAAGGAAACAACAGACCCACCGTCACATAATTGACTTATGCTGAGCAAGTTGTGTTTTAATCCTTCAACCAGAAGAACATTATCAATAGAGGGAAGAGGATGTTTACCAATCTTACCTATTCCTACTATCTTTCCCTTCTGATTGCCTCCAAAGGTGACCCATCCACTAGACTTCTCACGGATTTCTTGGAACATACACCTTTCTCCCGTCATGTGACGTGAGCAACCACTGTCCAAGTACCAGGACTGGGGTCTTTTTTGTGTTGCTAAGCAGATCTGCAACAGGTATTATCATACTCTTAGGTACCCAGATAGACTTGGGTCCTTTTGGGTTAGTTGGTGGTCTTCGTCCATGCATTTTGTTTTTATTTTTGTAAATGCATTTTGAAGAAGTGTGACCACTCTTTCCACAAATCTTACAGTAAGTTCTGGATGCATGCAATTTATTTTCTTTTTGCTTTCCATAGGAATGAAAAGCCTTGTGATTTTTGTTGGACCCTGATATTTTCTGAGACGCATTTTGTTTCTCAGAGTCATAGCCTAGGCCAAACTTATCATGAGGTGATCTAGTGTACCTCAATATCAGGTCTAGCTTCTCTGATCCTCCAACAAGCTTAGTTACACTTTTGGTGAGATCAGATACCTCTTGTTTTAGTCTATTTACCTCATGAGGTTCACTGGACTCAGAGGTGAGTTTGTCAGTTAGACTGACATTCTCAGCTTTAAGCTTATTATTCTCTTCAACAAGCTGCTTATTTAGTTTGTTGGACTCTTCCAACTCCTTATTTACTTTTGACAATTTTCTCTTAAGCACGATATATTGATGATGCAATATAGAAGAATCATTTAGCAGTTCATCATATGCTTCTTGAAGAGAGTCAGAAACAGATACCTCGTCATCTTCTGATTCAGCGTCCGAAGAGCTTTTGGCCATCAGGCAGAGATTTGAGGTAGACGAGCTCCTTGGTCTGAACAGATGTTCCAGAGCGTCCAGCTTCTCCTTAGCTGTTTGGAATTGCGAGACCATGTCCAGTCTTGGACGATCAAGGGCGTTGACAAGACACCAGTTAGCATAGGCATTTTGAGAACATCGTCTGATATCATCACTCGTCCAGTCTGTTTCATGTTTGGACGATGTTGAACCGTCCTCAAGGGTAATCGTTGGACGATAATCTCCGTTAGTGAAGATGTCCCACAACTCATAGTTTTGAGCTTGGACGTATAGTTGGAAAATTGATCTCCAATAAGTATAGTCTGTTCCCTTGAAGATGGGTGGAACATTCACATTCCATCCTCTTCCAAAGGGAGACTCCTGACTTCTTTCTCCGGGAACAACAAATTGTTCATCGTCCGAAGAGTCTTCATCTTGCTTGTTGGACCAGAGGCATAGATTAGCCTCTTCATTTGTTTCTTCCTCTTCTTCTTCAGAAGAGTTCAAGTCCTCCCAAGTTGCCATGAAGTTCTTTTTCTTCTTTTTGAAGAACTTCTTTTTGTCCTTTAGCGTAGGACAATCAGCTTTGAAGTATCCTGGTTTGTTACATTCAAAACAGACCAGCTGACTTTTATCCTTGGGTTCAGCATGCTCCTTGAAGCATTTCTTTTGGAATGGCCTTCTCCTCATTCCATTTTTCTTTCTCCACATATTCTGAATCTTTCTGGAGATAAAGGATAGCTCGTCATCGTCTGATACATCATCATCAGACTGATCAGCTTCATCACTGGACTCATCAGCTTTTAAGGCTTTTGAGTTGTTGGACCTATGAGCTTTCAGGGCAATCCCTTTGTTCTTCTTTCCTGGATTGTCAAGATCAAGCTCCTGCTCGTGAACTTGAAGCGTCCCGACAAGATCATCCAGAGTCAAAGTGGAGAGATCTTTGGCCTGGGTGATTGCAGTGACAAGAGGTCTCCATTTCTTAGGCAAACTCCTAAGAATCTTGGTGACATTCTCCTTGGTAGTGTAGACCTTTCTAAGGGATTTCTGATTGTTGATGATCGTCTGAAAGTGACCCATCATGTCTAGGATGGACTCTCCTTCAGCCATGGTGAACATTTCATACTGGCCAACTAGCATGATGATTTTAGAGTCCTTCACCTTGGTTGTCCCTTCATGGAGATTAGACAAGGTGTCCCATATCTGTTTGGCTGATTCACATGCGTGAATCTTCTGAAATTCGTTAGGACTGAGGGCACACATTAACGCATATCTTGCTTTATGGTTCAGTTCCATTCTAGCCCGTTCAGCATCAGTCCAGTCGTCCTCTGCTTTTTCTGTCCCGTCAGAGTTGAGACAAACGTTAGGACCTTTTGTGATTCTGGTCCAAAGAACTGAGTTTGTACTGAGGATGAAGCCTTTGAATCTTTCCTTCCAGTACAGGTAGTGAGTACCGTTGAAGAACGGCGGTCTGGTCATGGAAGTACCTTCCATAATAGGTTGACTCCCGCTTGGCATACCTGGTCCAGACATATCTGCAGTAGGATCTTTTTCCTCTACACGGCAAAGTGCTCAACCCAGAGGCTGAGCTCTGCTACCAATTGAAGGAACCTGTTTGAAACACAAGAAGGGGGGTTGAATTGTGTTTTAGAGAATTTTAAATTCTTTTCGTAAGCAGATAATGTTTTTCGCAAGATTGGACGCTAAAACGATTAAAAGCAAAGAGAGCTCTTCCAAACACTACGTTGGACGCTAACTTAGTTTGACTAAGATAAGAAGACAGCGTAATGAAAGGCAATTCAATCCCAGTTAGTTAATTAGATAATAAACTAAAATAAGAGTAAGGGAGAGAAAAGAACACAAAGATGTTATCCTGGTTCACTCTTCACCAAAGAGCTACGTCCAGTCCTCTCTACTTGAGAGCTTTATCCACTATAACAAAAACCTTTTGTTACAAAGTATTCAACACCTCTTCAGGCAGTATTCTCAACCTCTTCAGGTTCTCTAAGTATTCTTTTACAGACAAGCCTCTTCAGGCTCAACCAAACTATGGTTTTGAAAAGAGTTTGTTCTACTAACTCACTAAATGTGAGAATTCGAAACTAAAGCTTAGACTCTTGAAAACAACTCTACACAGAGAGTAATATGAAAGTAAGGATCAGAGTAGCTTTTCTAGCTTTGCAAGCTTAAGATTTTCTCTTTTATTTCTTGAGCTAATATTTGCTTGTATCTCTTGAAGGATTTTGAAATGCTAAGTGTTGCTTCACTTGTATTTTTGCTCAAGTCTAGTCTTCTTGTTCTTTGCACTTTCAAAAGATGGAGGTATATATATCTTGTCTTTGAGCAGACTTCACTCTTCAACGAATGGAAAAGGATTCGTTCTGATGAGCATTGAATGCATTTGATCCATTGAGTTTGATGGCTTTTGAAGTTTCTGATCAGCAGGATAGGCTGTCACGAAGATAGCTCAAAGTGGTGCTGACATATCCTCTGAGTAGAACGAAAGTTGCCTTTTGTTTTTCCAAATGAGGGAGGCCAACTTCTTAAAGTGATAAAGACATTCTGGCTTATGCTTTACATTTGTACGAATATTACAAAGAATGTTTTGTCCCAAGGGTATAAGCCTTTTACATGGAATAATAAATTCAAATGCCTCTACAGAGTATTCGCGCTTGAAATATAAAAGCATTTATTGGACTAGCTATTACAAAAGGTAACTGAAAGAGTCTTTGGACTCAAGGTTCTATAAATTACCGTCCAGTAGTAAACTAAGACTAAAAGTTGGACGAGATAGAGTCTTTGGACATGTTGGACGAGATAAAGTCTTTGGACTCAACTAAGTTTTATCTTGCACACTTAATATAAATCGTTAGTCCATAACAAATATTTGTTCATTTAAAATTAGCTCTTTGTTAGCATCAAAACTTTAAGGGATTATATGGACCATAACCACTTTGGTTCCAACAGATCTACGAATTCAGTAAGCCCTGACATATTTGAGCACGACCTGATATGCTGAAGAGCACACCTGTGCTAAGTGAAGAGCATGCCCGTGCCAAATGAAGAGCACCCCCGTGCCAACGGAAAAGAAGACCAGAATCAAGGCCCGATCTGCGTTTTTGTGTTATAAATAGAGGCCCTCTGTGCTACTCAAGGATATCTTTTGCACTTTCTTTCATCTCTTTATTTCTTTGAGTACTATACTCTTGCTTTAGTTTTTAGTTTGTAGTTTTGATTTCTAGAGTAGGATTTGGCACCTGGAAATTAAGTTGGAGACAACTTTTCCCTCTTCAATTATCCAGGATGCGTTTCCCTTTGTTGATTTTGGTTTTTTTATTTTATTATTATGAGTAGCTAAATTCACCACTAGAGTTGTGGTGGATCTTGTGTTAGTAGAAACCCTTTTCGCTATGTTTTAGCTTTAATTCAATTCTATTTGGTTTCAAGGTTGCAATTTGAATAATGTTATTCTATTGCTTTTCATCCCATGTTTAGGATTAGCTACCCTTTGCATGCTCTTAATCAATTGATTGACATTTTGGCTATCAAGCCCAATTAAATTGGTTGATCTATAGGATAACAATGGTTCAATATCTAGATTTGCGAAAATGTGATTTATTCCTTTCAATCATTCAACTTCTTTATGCTTAATGCTTTCTAATCATTTAAACTCTTTGCTTGACAACCATTGGGTTTATTTGGTGACAAGAATATTAATTGCCTGACAAACAATTAATAGTTTTCGTAGAGGGATTGATATTGGAAGAGCAACTGTGAAATTGAATAGAATTTGGATTTGGGGGGGGGTATCGAAAGCACAAGTGAAACCACGGCTCTAGGCTCTTTACTCTTGATTTCTAAACTCTCTTTTTATCATTGTTATATTATTGTCTATTTATTTTAGTTCTTTATCTGTCTGAATAGCAGAAGGATTTCCCTATTCCAGTACTTGCTTTATCACTTAAGTATCTAAATTAATCTCTTGGGTATGATATCTGCACTTCCGTCCTATATTACTTCTGCGACAGGGTACACTGCGCTTAAGTGATGACAACCAAATAGATAGGTTTCCTTTTTTATGATCTTACGTTTAATTATCAAGAACTTTTTGTTAAGTTCAAACACAATGAGATTACAAGAAGTGTTCTATTCAAGAAAGGAAGGAAAGAAACTAAAAGATGGATGAAGGTAAGAGATGGGAGGGTGGCGCCACAAAGCAAGTTGGTTTGATAAGCCAAGTGAAGTTTGCCACAAGAATCTTGGATTCTTGATAAGAACAAGGTTGGCATCCAAGAACCAAAGAGAAATAATTCTCACAAATGGATTCAATCCAAAATTCAACATCTATGTTATTTTATTCATGTTTTAGGCGCATACATATAGCACTGGGGCTGCCAAGAGTTGGGCTTAGACAAGTCATCATAAGATTCCATAACCCCCTGATAACTAGTATGACTATGCCACTAATTGGTGAAATGATTACAACAATAAGTGGCTGGCTGCCTATAAAAATAACCCTCCTAATTAAAACAAAATAATAAAAAGGACTCATAACTACAAGGAGTTACTTTAGGCATGCAAGCTAAAGATTCCCTCCCAAAGAAACTATGCAACTCATGCAAACCAAGAGGCATACTCGAGTAGTACACACAACCCCCTTGATATTATTCTCTCTCTCCCTATCATTATGTAGCAGCCACACATATTCCTCATATTAAAAAGTGTAACTCCCCACAGAATTAACAAAACACATAAACGTCTAATAATTCAAATTGGAGTTACTTTTGGTATGCAAACCAAAAAGATTCCTCCACTAAGCCTAAGAACTCGTGTACATCATGGAATGAAGTGATCTTGACCCAAAAACAACACTTAGTACTTGGACTCACTCACTTAACCCATTATACTTATTGAATTTAAAGGAAAACAACTAATTGGGCCTTCTCTTCATGGTGCATGACCCACTCTTCATGGATCCTCTAATTGGATGAAGTAAGTCACCAACTTGGGCTACATGACTTCATGACTTGCACTTGGGCTTGCTTCCATTAAAAACACCACCATTTGATTTAGAGCTTGTTGGGCCTTTTTGGTTCTAGCTCTTGTCATGGGCCCACCAAGTCCTTGAATAGCTTCTTGATCCATGATGGTCTCCATTGGGCTCATATCATTAACTGTGTTTTGAATGCAACACAGAGATGCATGTTCAGAGATCCTTATTACTTTTCTTCTGATTTCCTCAGAATTTTTTATTCTTAGCAACAACTTTTGATCTTTAGAGTGGACTGCTTCCTCATGATCTTCAGAGATCTTCCTTTTGGCGGAGCATCCCGTTCTAAGTCTTTTTGGGATAAACCCGAAGAAGGTAGGGCTCCCCCTGACCTGATGTATGGTTCAGAGTTCTTTCTTCATAATCTCCAGACTCATTTTCTTTACTTGTTATTTTCCTTGATGATGTCTCTATTTGAGTGGGTGCTTGTTCAGACTCATATTCTTTGTCAGACCAACAGATGAATTCCAACAGATCCTCAAGAAATGATTCATCATTAGGGTTTTCAACCAGTCCAGCTTCCATACAGGCTTCAGGATTTGTTAACCCAAAGGATTCTATGACAATATAGGAACTTTGGATGACGTCCGAATCATCTATTGCATAGTTATTATATCTTAGAAGCCTTGAGATTAAAATCCTACAGGGAAATACATTTTTCTAGGGTGCAGAACAGGTGAAGGAACGAAATAGTGGATTGAGGAATGAAAGCTAGAAGACCGAGATTTTTTCAGAGAGAAATCTCTCCATGTACTTCAAGATCAAGTTTGGTAGACTTGTCTTCACTTTGTGAATCAGATGGTAGACGGAAAATCTATCCATTGGACTCACAAAGCCCCTTGCTCCTTTTCTAGGAAAAATACAAAAGCTAATAATGACATGCAAATGGCGACACTTTAAGATCATATGGGATGCATCAAGGTTACCAGGGTTTGGACATCCATATAGAGTGGTGTTGACAACATCTATTCCAACAGAAGTATCCCAGTTCCGTCTATATATTACTCCATCATTTGAGCATTATGTTACGATTGCTAGGGCTTCCTCTGAGACAGCTCGAAGATCTTCACTAACTTCACCAATGATAAAAGGAGTTGCATTCTTTTCCCTTGAAGCAAGTACAGTTGTCCAAAAGCTTTGAACTTCAAAGGGAAAAACATCTTCCCTTAAGTTAAAAAAATTTATCCACCCAGCACCTTGGATTTCTTCGACAATGTCCACACCTCTTCTTCTGAGGTCATAAAGATTTATCATTTTTCCCGCCAATATATCCGAAGAAGAGCAGAAGATGAGTTTTCAAATGCCATGACAGAGAGAAGATATTTTAGGAGAAGGATTAGGGCTCAAGAGAAGTGATTTGCAGAGGAGAGATAACATAACCTTTTTTTATTGTTATGTTAGAGGAGATACAGAGATTGTAAGTGCTTCGAAGAGGATGAGTAATTGACATATGAAAAGACATGATTGAAAATGTGACTATTTTGAGAGGCGCATGACATTGGGAAATGGAAGACGCTTTCACATCTATAATTAATTCTATTACACATACCCAAAGGCAATGATGTACTCAAGTCTCAGTCTTTAAACAAAGCTATTTAAGAAAAATATATATAAAGAAATTAGGCATTACAAGTAGACACATATTTTCATGATTTAAAGACAATTATATTTTTGTATTTCATGAAGTAAAAAGAATACTTTACCAAAATAAGTTGTAGATAACAACTTATTGCAGAGACAAGCTTTGACTAGATTTTGCTTGGCCAGATCAAGACGAATAATATCTTCTGTTGCTTTCTTGAACTAGTTTCTTTGAAGATGATGTGTCTTATCATCTTAATGTTGAAGGATAAAAAACCTAGATTTTCCTTCTTTAAGAAACATGAGCATTTATTGTTAAGTGCCTTTAGAAAGATTCCTTAAATATATCTGACATCTCGAGTCTTCATTTTCTTGTTGATTTCCCAACTATTATCTGTTTGTTTTGACAGGGTCTTTCCTCCACACTGTTAAGTACATAGCACAAAGGCCTCACTCTGATACCAACTGAAAGTACAACAAACAAACACTAAAAGGGGGGTTGAATAGTTGTTACTTAAAAACTTTTCGCAAATAGCTCTTATGACACACGCTACTCCGCATACGATAAAATTAAATAAAGCATGCAAGTTAAAAATAAAAATAAAAACGTTAACATAAAGGGTAGCAAGTACCACATGATTCAAAATGTTTTAAACACAAAACAACTGCGGGAAAACATAATATAAAACAAAACCCGAAAACCGATGTCACATAATCAGAGCTGGTAACCACTACCGATATTACATCAGAAAACAACAAACATAACTAAACATAAACCATAAGCAAGCGATCTCCTCGAGATCACTACTCAGCTGGTAGCTCACCATCCTCTGCATAATCAAAAATACATGCAAAACAACAACAACAACATATGGGGAGTAAGGAACTGTACGTATAAACATAAACGGTAATAGAGCAGTTGGCAAGATGATCATGCACCATATAGACATCATAATATAACATACATGTTATAACACACTCCATCATATCATAATATAAGCATGTTATGCGATGCATAACTACTTCACTGCTCCATATGCAATGTGGATCCAACAACTAACTCAGGAAGACGATTCGGAGTACATCAACTTGTTGACCATCATGTATCAACACTGGCAGTTCACCTTACTCTCGGATGAACAGCCATGAGTAATGATTCACCTTACTCTCGGATGAATCCCCACGAGTTGCCTGTCTATCAACACTGGCTGTTCACCTTACTCTCGGATGAACCCCCATGGGTAACGATTCACCATACTCTCGGATGAATCCCCACGAGTTGCTTGTTTGCCATACTCTCGAACGAACTTCCCCCAACTAACAATACCATGTCATGATGCATGCGATGCTAATACAAAAACAACATGACAACCACCTTCATCAACACCATTACATGCCTATCACCTTTGACCAACAAGCATCAAAGATGATTTATCAACATCAAACTTGACCAATAAGCATCAAGAATGATTTATCAACATCAAACTTGACCAATAAGCATCAATAAAGATTTATCAACATCAAACTTGACCAATAAGCTTCAAGAGTTATTTAACCAATAACATTGGTAACAATACGTCATTACCCATAATATCATTTTCTCATTAATTAATCTCTTTATTAAGTCTCCATTATTACATCATACCATATCGTTATCCTAGTTCATTAACTATTCTCAAGGTCTTATTTTATAATCTCCTATATCATATATCTTATTCCAAAAAGGGAATTAAATTTATTTTTATTTAAAACTGTGAAATTCCTTAATTATGACAGTGGCACGGCCTGAGCATGGGTGTGCTGGCTAACTGGCACGGGCATGCTGAGCGAGAGCACGGGCGTGCTGAATAGCATCACTTTTCTCGTTGTTATGGCACGGGCGTGCTACATGAGAGCACGGGCGTGCTGGCTTTTACTGGGCAAAGAGCACGGGCATGCCGATAATGAGCACGGGCGTGCTCAACGCTGTTACAGCGTGTCAGATCTGGGAAACTTACCAACTTTTCTAGATTTCAACCCTCCAAATCAATCCTAAGGTTCTTGACTAATCCTTTGGCATTAATCTCACCTCTCATCAACATCTTTATGTTTTATGCACATCAATTAGACTAATCCTAGATTTAGGCTAAGCGCCAACATCCCTATGTCTTTTATTATCATAGATTTAACAGTAGTTCAACCATACTAACTCATACAATTATTGCATATCATCATCATCATCATAAACAACGTCATAAACAACATCATAAATATCATGCCAAGATCATACAGACAAATTAAACAATTAACAACATATATAAATGTCCATAACAACTCCATAAAACAGTTAAGGCATACAGTACACAAATAGGGTCATGGATTAACCCTCTTCTTACGTTACCCTAGAGCCTCTATGTTATACTAATCCCTTCTCCCCATACCTGGCGTGACGGTTCCAACCTATGGCCAACAAGAGCGAAGTACACGCTTGACTCCTCGAAACGGGTCCAACAGGTACCGCGAGCTTTGACCAAGAGCGCCAAGGCAAAGGGATAAGTTAATTCCCCCAAACAAGGAAAAGGAAAGGGAATTAACACAAGGGTTATGCATATACCTCGATTAGATCCCTGGGGAACTAATCTGCTAGTTGCCGTTCACAGCACTGGCACACAAACAACGAAGTCTGGTTTGACAGTGACAAAACGGTTCAATATTAATTCAAGGGATCCAAAGAAAAAGGATGAACTGGGTTGTTTACCTTACCTCAGGGTAACACTAAGCTAGCAGCTTAACCCCAAACGCAACAGCAAACACCATAGGGATGTGTTCTTGACGAAGAACACCCAAACAAGGATTGGGGACGCTCAAGGATTCAATGGGAACCCAAGAGAAAGGTAAAAGATGGTTTTTTATGACTTTAGAATTGACGGCTATGAGGTTTAGGTGGAGCAAAAGAGGTATAAAAAGGATTAGGACAAAACAGGTCAACCTAAAGCCCAAAATGCGTTTTTGGAGCGCGCGAAGAGCACGAGCATGCTGAACAACTGGCACGGGCTTGCTATACAAGAGCATGGGCGTGCCACCCTGACAGGATCACTTATATCACTTGTTCTAAGGTTAACTACCCCAAAACACGTCCCTAAACACCTAAGGCAAGCACAACAACACATAATATATATATATATATAAAACAACACTATAACAAGCAAGCGAAAACCGAGGTATTACAATTCCACCCCCTTATAAAAATTGCGTCCTTGAAATTTCTACAAGGTCGAACTCGGTTGGCAGACAACCAGTCCAAAACAAACCACTTAACATAAAAGTTAAGCCAAAACAAACACCAAACACTTAATACTCTATACCATCGTCATAGACAATCATATAAGAGTACACAGAAGATAACATAACAGACACATACCCCGGCCTGAAGGACAGACTGGCTTTGATACCACTAAATGTGACACCCGTTACCCCGCATATGATAAAATTAAATAAAGCATGCAAGTTAAAAAAATAATAAAAACTTTAACATAAAAGGTAGCAAGTACCACATGATTCAAAATGTTTTAAACATAAAACAACTGCAGAAAAACATAACATAAAACAAACCCGAAACCCGATGTCACATAATCAGAGCTGGTAACCACTACCGATATTACATCGGAAAACAACTAACATAACTTGTAACACCCCGGTTTTCTGTGAGCTCTAATCGAGTTGGTTAATCTCGATTAGAGCTTTGGATGATTGTGTGAATTGTTGTGTGTTAGTTTTAGACCTAGTTTGAAGCTTAGGAATAGGCTTGAACAAGGTTGGAGGTGCCTAAGGCGTTAAACGAGTAACTGTGGAAGCTAGATGTTTGGAAGGCTTTTCCCAGCTGAAGGCAACGCTCAAGCGTGGGAGGTTATCATGCCTAACCGTTCTAATGCTTAAGCGTTGGTAACGCGGACGCTCAAGCGTTCTGAGTGCGGTTGCCAGCTGGAGTGTTTTGACGCATGTGCTACACGTGTTAAGCCAGGGTTGAGGCGGAGCGGACAAGGTTCCACGCTCAAGTGTGGAGGGGACCTCACGCTCAAGCGTGGGCAAGCTAAAGCGTGCAGGAATGTCCACGTTAAAGCGTGCACAACAACTCAAGTTAGTGGAGTTTTCTCTTCTCCCTCATTTGTTGCACGAAACTTAGAGAACTTCAGAGCTTTTCCAGAGAGTCTAGAGAGAGAAACAGAGTTCTTGGCTGAGGAAGCTTGCTTTCTAGGCGATCAAAGTACCGGAATGCGATTCCGGCAGCACCGTTGTGATCGCGGATGAGTTATCTACAACTCTGACGGATCAGTTTTACGATTCGCCACAGGTAAACTCGGACCCCTAATACGTGTTCTTCGTGTTCTTGGCGTTCTTCGAGTCTTTACCTTTTCTTTGATCTTTTGGACTTGCCCTAGGGCTAACACTGTTGGATATGTGTTGTGCTCATTATTAGGGCAAAGAACATGCTCATGATTTCCCGCAAATTGAGGACTAAGGCCGCAGCTACCAAGAGGATTGGGGCTGTTCTTGGAGCTTCCATTGAAGGAGGGCTGCGAGCTCGAGCTTGAGGAATGAGGAGCGAGCCGGTGATTGCCTAGATTCGCGTGACGACTGTTAAGGTGGGGAGAAAGAGTACTGCTGCCATCGGGAAGACAAGAGTAGTGTAGTATGTTTTTGCTATATGTAGGGAAGCCCTAACCCTACTAGTGATTGAGCCCTGATAAATTACCTAAAGCCTAGGTTTAGCATACTTTGGGCTATCGCCATTAAGTTTGGAAACCCTAGGCTAGCGAACTGTTAATTAAGGATGGTTGGTTTCGTATGACTGTATGCTGCTGCTTGTTGTTGTTGCTATCTATCTAAGTGCCTATATGCTGCTTGGTATGTGATATGTTGCTATATGCTATAGTTGATGTTATTGCTGTTGTTAGTATGCTGTATGCTGTACTGTTGAGCGTTGTGGCGGAATACCGTAGAATTATATTTGGTTGTGTGCCGTGTTGCTGTCGGGCTGATACCGTAGATGGTGCCGTTGCTATTATGCTGACTTCTTGAGGCTGTGGCCATGTTTGTTTAAGCGGTGGCTCGTGGACGCGTGGCGTCGAGGCTGTGGCCGTGTGGATGCAGTGGCATTGTGTTGTTTCTGATTGAGAGCTTAGGCGTGAGATCGTGTATCAAGCCCGTTGAGGATGTTTACGACATATCATCATCAGCTGCCAAGTGGCGAGGCCGTGTGACAGGTAGTATGGGCTGCCAGCGTCATACGAGGTTAGCGGTACCTAAGTGCGGGTACGAAAAGTAGATGGGGCGGTCAAATGAGTGGCCTTGGGGATGTTGCCGGTCTCGAGAATAGTTTACAGTGATGGATAAGGTAGCTCCTATCCTGTCGTGACGCTCGATCCAATTCGGTTTGCCTGACTAATCCCAGAGCTTTTCAGTTGTTCCAGGCTAACTTTCCGAGGCGACCGAGATACCCAGTTCCGGTGTGGAAGGGGGGATGCACTCTTATTGGTCACGGTGAGCGATTCAGTTTCTTGGACAAGGTAACTCCGTTCCAACACAGAACCTGTTCGGATGTGGACTTGTTCAGGTGTCAGTTGGGAACATGCAGAAGTGCGTTTTTCGGCCGACATGCTGCATGGGATTAGCATCCCGGTCTAGAGGATTGATTGAGTGTGAGACTCATGGAGATGAATGCTTGTCTTGAGAGACGTTTGTTAGTATGCAGTAACTGTGATATTTGAGACTTGCTACTTATTATATGTGTTTACTGCATTACTACTATTTTCCTACTTGATGACGTGATGTATTTCTTATCTCCCTTCTGTTCTTCCTTGTTGTCTGTTATGGGATCGCTTGAAGACGACGAGCCAACAGAGATTTAGCATGGACTCGAGGCTTCACCCGTTCCTCACGGGGGCACCGCGGATGCTGGTGCTGGGCGATATTAAGATAGTATACCATGACGAGAGGAGATGGCGGGTAGAGCCCTCTACCTTTTTGGTGGTGTACACAGGACCCATTAGTCTGATCTTTCGGAGCGGCACGCTTCCCTATGTGGATATCATCAGCCCCTACCGCGTGTACCAGTTTCTACCTTTCCCGAGGATGTGGCGACCTCCTAGGCAGAGGGAACGAGACTACACGCGGGTAGCACCCCAGTCTTCGGTCGTGACCAGCAGGAGAGGTTACGTCTACCGAGGCCAGCGCAGGAGGACCGAGCAGTACCTAAGGACCTACCACAGGCTGAGGGTCGTGGTCTCTAGTTCTTCGTCAGAGTATGAGCCTATTGTACGGTACAGGCGTACTCATGGCGAGGGTCAGGGTAGCTCAGGGCATCCTCACCACTGATGGTGAGAGCTTGCCAGTGCGTCCTAGGGAGTGAGCCGTGAGTTTTTGATGTATCTTTTGAGAAGGGACGGGGGTTTGCTGGTGAGCTCCGAGAGTATTATTTTGCTTTTGATGTATTTTAGTTTTACCTTTAGGATGTATATGTACTTACCCTGCCCTATTGATGGGGCTAACTTATGCATGTTATTGTACAGTAATGTATATATTGTGCTTTTACTCTGATCATTTTTCTATGCTTGCCGTTTTGTTTGTTTTCTTCTGCATCGCTGTTTGTTTACCACGCTATCGCTTTATATACGGCTAGGCATAGATAATAATAATAAGAGGTTGGGACTAATGGGAAGGCTTCATACGTATGGGGTCGTCTAATAACTAAACATAAACCATGAGTAAGCGATCTCCTCGGGATCACTCCTCAGTCGGCAACTCACCATCCTCTGTATAACCAACGGTACATGCAAAACAACAACAACAATAGATAGGGAGTAAGGAATTGTACGTATAAACATAAACGGTAATAGAGAAGCTAGCAAGATGATCATGCAACATATAGACATCATAATACAACATACATGTTATAACACCATCATATCATAATGTAAGCATGTTATGCGATGCATAACTACTTCACTACTCCATATGCAATGTGGTCCAACAACTAACTTAGGAAGACGATTCGGAGTACATCAACTTGTTAACCATCATGTATCAACACTGGCAGTTCACCTTACTCTCGGATGAACCCCCATGACTAACGATTCACCTTACTCTCAGATGAATCCCCACGAGTTGCCTGTCTATCAACTTTGGCTGTTCACCTTACTCTCGAATGAACCCCCATGAGTAACAATTCACCATACTCTCGGATGAATCCCCACGAGTTGCCTGTCCACCGAACTCTCGGGTGAACGATCAACACTGGCTGTTCACCTTACTCTCGGATGAACCCCCATGAGTAACGATTCACCATACTCTCGGATAAATCCCGAGTTGCTTGTTTGCCATACTCTCGAACGATCTTCCCCCAACTAACAATACCATGTCATGATGCATGCAATGCTAACACACAAACAACATGACAACCACCTCCATCAACACCATTACATGCCTATCAACTTTGACCAACAAGCATCAAAGATGATCTATCAACATCAAACTTGACCAATAAGCATCAAGAATGACTTGACCAATAAGCATCCAGAATGATTTATCAACGTCAAACTTGACCAATAAGCATAAAGAGTTATTTAACGAACAACATCGGTAACAGTACGTCGTTACCCATAATATCATTTTCTCATTAATTAATCTCTTTATTAAGTCTTCATTATTACATCTTACCATATCTTTATCCTAGTTCATTAACTATCCTCAAGGTCATATTTTATAATCTCCTATATCATACTTTTATTACAAAAAAGGTATTAAATTTCTTTTTATTTAAAACTGTGAAATTCCTTAATTCTGATAGTGGCATGGCCTGAGCACAGGCGTGCTGGCCAACTAGCATGGGCGTGCTGTGCGAGAGCACGGATGTGCTAAACAGCGTCACTTTTCTCGTTGTTATGGCACGGACGTGCTGGCTTTTACTGGGCAAACAGCACGGGTGTGCCGATAATGAGCACAGCCGTGCTCAACGCTGTTGCAGTGTCTCAGATCTGGGAAACTTACCAACTTTTCTAGATTTCAACCCTCCAAATCAATCCTATGGTTCTTGACTAATCCTTTGGTATTAATCTCACCTCTCATCAATATCTTTATGTTTTATGCACATCAATTAGACTAATCCTAGTTTTAGGCTTAGCGCTAACATCCCTATGTCTTTTATTAACATAGATTTAATAGCAGTTCAACCATACCAACTCCTACAATCATGGCATATCATCATCATCATCATCATAAACAACGTCAAAAACAACATCATAAATATCATGCCAAGATCATACAGACCAATTAAACAATTAACAACATATATAAATAACCATAAAAACTCCATACAACAATTAAGGCATATAGCACACAAATAAGGTCATGGGTTAACCCTCATCTTATGCTACCCTAGAACCTATATGTTATTCTAATCCCTTCTCCCCATACCTGGCGTGACGATTCCAACCTATGGCCAACAAGAGCGAAGTCCACGCTTGACTCCTCGAAACGGGTCCAATAGGTACCGCGAGCTTTGACTAAGAGCGCCAAGGCAAAAGGATAAGTTAATTCCCCATACAAGGAAAAGGAAAGGGAATTAACACAAGGGTTATGCACATACCTCGATTAGATCCCTGGGGAACTAATCTGCTAGTTGCCATTCATAGCACAAGCACACGAACAATGAAGTCTGGTTTGACAAGGACAAAATGATTCAACATTAACTTAAGGGATCCAAAGAAAAAGGATGAACAGGGTTGGTTACCTTACCTCAGGGTAACACTAAGCTAGCAGCTTAACCCCAAACGAAACAGCAAACACCACAAGGATGTGTTCTTGACGAAGAACACCTAAACAAGGATTAGGGACCCTCAAGGATTCAATGGGAACCCAAGAGAAAGGTAAAAGACGGCTGTTTCTAACTTTAGGATTGACGGCTATGAGGTTTAGGTCGAGCAAAAGAGGTATAAAAAGGATTGGGATAAAACGGGTCAACCTAAAGCGCAAAACGAGTTTCTGGAGCGCGCGAAGAGCACAAGCGTGCTAACTTTTAGCACGGGGATGCTATACAAGAGCACGGGCTTGCCACCTTGACAGGATCACTTATATCACTTGTTCTAAGGTTAACTACCCTAAAACACGTCCCTAAACACCTAAGGCAAGCACAACAACACATAATATATATAACAACACTATAACAAGCAAGCGAAAACCGGTGTGTTAAAGATAATCAGACTCCATGGATGATTATCTCATTTGACAGATAATCAAACGCATGACTTGTCTGAATATATTCTTCATAAAGACGCTTTGTTTAAAAGAAGCTTATTCATTCCCATGTTAGTTAAAGTAAAAAGAACAGAGATAAAGGATTCTTTCGAGACAATATAAATATTGTAATTATAAGAGACAATAAAAATAATCAAATGTAAAAGAGATAGAGAAGAGAAGATTGAACGCAAGCGATTTATCGTGTTCACTCATAAAAACCATGAGCTACATCCAGTCCCCAGTATTCACTGAGTTTTCTTTCATTATCAAAACAGATAACTACAATGAGTATTCTTTGCACACCTAGCCTCTCCAGTGATTTGATCGAAGTTTGAATCATCGAAATTGAGGATTTATTCAAGAGCTTGTTCTTAGTTCTTATGTTTTAAAAGAAGAGAAGAATCGGGGGAAGAAGATGGTGCGGTTGTCACCCGAATATGATTAACAAAAGGAAACAACTAAGGAATGTAAATAACTAAACAAGAAAGTTAAACAAACTAAGAATTAAAGAGCAGCAACTAAAAGCAGAATGTAAATGATGCAAATCTAAAAAAGAATATAAAGGAAATTACGCAAATGAAAGAGGAGGAAGATGAAGGGAAGGCGCCATAATCATCCATGGAGTTGGAAGATTGATAAGTCAAGGAGGATTCACCACAAAGAGATAGAACTCTTTGATAAGAATCAAGCAAGTTCCAATCCAAGAACTTGAAGAGGAGGAGCCAATGCTCAACTCACAAAAATACCTAAATAGGATAAATTATAATTTCATTCAAAGTTATGAAATGAGGTAATACAAGTCCTATTTATAGAAATTTTATTCTAAGGAGGTGACGGCTAACCCTAATCTTCACCTAAGTAATGCCTACTTCATCATAAGGAGTCTATATTGCATAAAACACAAGCCCAATACAAAGAAAGCCCAAAATACAAGAAAAATCTCGTCAAAAATTTCGTCCTAAACTTGTATCCCAGTTTTCACCATGGTAGAAGCCGAATCTGGTCAAAAAGCTTGAAATACGATTTGCAGATAATTATCTTAGCTTTCAACGCATCAAAAAACTCATCCATCTGATATCTGGATCTCAAGATACAGCCAAAACAAGATAGAGAGGTCATCACCAACGAAAATAAAGTTTTCAACAAATTTCAATTTGGTTCTTCTTGATCCATAATTGGCTTGGTTCTTTTCTTCAAATTTGACCATCCTTGGTTTGCATCATCCAGGCTCAAGTATTATTTGCACACCTAGCCTCTTCAGGCTCAAGTATTATTCATAAATGTCCTCTTCAGGCCGTTGAGTATTCTTTGCACACCTAGCCTTTCCAGGCTCAACAAGTATCGTTCTTAACCGACATCTGCAGGCCGTTGAGTATTCTTTGCACACATAGCCTTTCCAGGCTCACCAAGTATTGTTCTTAACCGACCTCTCCAGGCCGTTGAGTATTCGCTTTGCCTAGCCTCTTCAGGCTCACTGAATTTTGATGAATGTTAAATGAAAATATTCTCACAACACTCACAAAGTGTATTTATAACGAAGTACAGATAAAATGTTCTTCCTTCAGTTACAAGAGTGGTTATATAATGAAGTTCATAAGAACTAAGGAAAAGTCTCTCATAACACTCACTTGAGTGGATACAGAATGACTATGTTGAGAAGAAATTCCTATTGTGATGAAGATTACAATGTCTTCATTTCTCACTCTTCAGGTTTCTCATCTACCATGCCTCTTCATTTTCTCATTTTCTCCCTTTTAACTCGATATAGCATACACATATATCTGTGCATCATCTCTCTGTTTTCTTCAAGCACTATATCTTCCTCTTCAGGTTCTCTATTTATATTCTTCTCAACAATAGATCCATGGAAGTATTCTGGCTGTTGAGATGCAATAAATCAGTTTTGATGAACCATTAAATGTAGAGAAACGTTGGTCTCACTTTAGACAGAGGAGGGAGATATTCATATCATGGCAGAGACCTTTTGTTTCAGATAGTTGAGGCCTTTTGCAATTTTAGTGTAAGTTATAGGTGCCTCAGAAAACGTTTCTTTGCAGACTTCTTAAACAAGCTAACTTGATTTCTGAAAAACAACTTTCATCAAATATTTGACTTTTAGCTTTTGAGATGCTTTCCTTTGGATAAGACATTTTTGTCCTAAGACCTTTTGCTCTAGATACTCTTTAAAGATGTGTTTGATGATCAGTTGTACTTATGATGCTTTTCCTTTAGATTTGATGGAAGAATTTGTTCTGTAGCACTTTCTGCTTTTGGGATAGGCATGATCAGACGGTGTTGCTCATCATGACATACACTTGATATTGGATAAGACAAAGTGTCTTAAGCAAAGATTTATTTTAGTAGCCTTCTTCATAAGGTGATTCTTGAAGTCGAATGATAGCTTAAGTAGATCAGACGAGTAAACAAAAGATGAACTTTCACAGATATATGCAGTCGTCTGAGGTCTTTGAGAGATGAATCTTTATCTTGACTTAGACTCAGAGCACAGACTCTTCTTATCTTGAATCAGAGTTTTCTTTAAATTCAGACATGACTTAGATCTTCGATAGGAGCATCTATCTGACGCTTAGATAAAGTAACTGATTTACTTTTTCGATTTCAAGGGAGGTTTGACTACCCGTTAGATGTTTATGTGATCTTTGACATATTAGATGCAGTCATTTGAGAAAATCTTGATCTTTGATATTGAAGAGTGTTATCTGACCCAGACGCTTGAAGGGCGGATGCTTCCATTAGAGCATTGTTTCAGACATTTGAAAGAACTAGTAGAAACATATGATCAGGTAGGTGCGTCACTCTTAAGACTTTGCCTTTAGTGAGTACTGACTTTGTAACATCCCATATTTTGTAACCCTAATTGAGGTGGATAACCTTGATCGGGTGTTTGTGTGGTTGTGTGAATGTTTGTGTGTTAGTTATATGCTTAGTTGGAAGCTTAGGAATAGGCTTGAATTCTGTTAGAAGTGCTTAAGGTGTAACATGAGAAACTGGGGAAGTCAGAAGGCTGGAAGTCCTTTCCCAGCTGAGTTGGACGCTCAAGCGTGGCAACGCTTAGGCATGGAGATCTTGAACGCTCTAGCGTGCTGAGTGTGTTGTGCAACCTGTTTTGGGTTTGGTCGCGTGTGAGACACATGTCAGGCCAGGAAGCAGGCAGAGTGGATGATGCTCCACGCTCAATCGTGGAAGGAGCCCACGCTTAAGCGTGGGAATGCTTGGACGTGCTAAAGTTGCACGCTTAAGCTTGCACAACAAAACAAGTTTTGGTGTTTCCTTTCTCTTCCTCATTTGTTGCACGCAAATTGTAAGTGTTGGAAAGTTCTCTGCAAGTAAAGAGAGAGTTTGAAGGTGGAGAGAGAAAGCTCAAGGTTGAGGAAGATCAGAGTGTCAGAACACGATTCTGACAACACCCATTGAGATCGTGACCTCAAAATCTTCAGTTTCGACCGATCGATTTCTCAATTTTTCAAAGGTAAACTTGAATCCCTAACACGTGTTCTTCGAGTTTCTACCTTTTCTCTTTGATCTTTAAGCTTGCCCTAGGGCTAAAACTATTGCCTACCTGTTGTGCTCGTGATTAGGGCAAAGTTCGTGCTCCTGATTTCGCATGTTGCTGAGGTTGTGGTCGTAGCTGTTCTTGGGCTATTCTTGGTGAAGGGCTGCGAGCCTGAGAAGGAAAAGGGGAGCGTGATCTTCACGTTTGTGGTCGCATCAACGTTCGTGCTACGACTGTTCAGGTGGGGAGAAAGAGTTACACACGTCAGGGAGGCAAGAGTAGTTTATGTAGCTATGCTATATGTTTATTATTGTGTAGGAGAACACTAAACCCTACGTGAAGTTAAGCCCTGACGATGTACCTAAACCTTAGGTTTAGTCTACTTTGGGCTGTCACCGCTATGTTTGATACCATAGGTTAGTAGATTTCTGATGTTGGGTGATATGTGCTATATGCTGCTACGTGCGTATCTGCTAACTGTGATATTTGAAATATATGAGATATATGCATGATATGATGATGTGATAATATGTTGCTATGTTGAGATGTTTATTGCTTTTTTAAGCATGTGATAATGAACTGCTGCTTTTATCTTGGAATGCGTATATACATGCGACTCGGAGGTTTAGTATGATTAGGGCTTTGACCTCGTTGTGGACCTTTGAGCTGATAGTCGAGAAATGAGGTTATAGTTAGAGTTTGGAGCTCATAAAGTTATGATGGGAGCTTGGAGCTCATATGGTTACAAGTGGAGCTTGGAGCTCGTGATGGTTACAGTTGGAGCTTGGAGCTCGTGTTGCTGAGAGCAAGTTTACATGTGTTGCGATATCAGCTCAAGAGAGATGGATGACATACGCATATGGTTCCCAGTGGCGAGCCGTGTGCCTTGAGGCATACGAGGTTGGTGCAACGAGTGTGGATGCGAAAAACGGAAGGACAGGTCTGCGTGATCTTGGGGATATATTAGACACAGGTGTACCCACATGAGACCGGTATGGTAGCTGCTATCGTGTCGTGGCAGTCCTGGGCACGTCCTACTATCCCGACTGGACCCTGAGTCTTTCTAGTTGCCAGTGGATCTTCTGAGGAGGCCCAGATTTCCCTCTCTGTCTGGGATAGCTGAGCGGTGATGCACTCTTATAGGTCATGGCGAGCGGAACGGATTACCGGAACAAACCAACTTGTTGTCCATTGAGCGGACGTGATGTTGCCCTTAGTAGGGTGTTTAGAACCGACCGACATGCATAGAAAGAGTATGTGTACATCTAGCTAGGGGACGACCGTGGTGTCGAGACATTGAGAGATGGTTGTGTTTGCTATATATTCTGTATTGCATCATCCCTGTTATAGATGTGTTGTGTTGTATATCTTATCTCCCTATCTTTTCTTTGTATGAGTATGTTCGTTTCGCGTGCAGACGATGAGGCAGCAGAGTTGCAGGATGGACCCGAGACTTCACCCGTTTATCATGGGGGCACCGCGGATGCTGGTGCTAAGGGACATTGAGATCATCTATCATGACGAGAGGGGATAGCGGGTGGACCCTTTGACATTTTTGGCAGTATACACAGGACCCGTCGGCTTGATCTTCCGGAGTGGTACACCACCATACGTGGACATCATAGGACCCTACCGTGTGTATCAGTTTCTTCCCTTCCCTCGGATGTGGCATCCTCCGAGCTAGAGAGCGAAACTGCTTGTGGGTGGCACTTTGGTCCTCGGCAGTATCCAGCAGGAGAGGCTTCATCTATAGAGGTCAGCGTAGGCGTACAGAGCCGCATCTGAGGGTACCTCAGAGGCGTAGGATTGTCATGTCGAGTTCCTTTTCCGAGTATGAGCCTATGCGGGTTTATAGGCATACCCAGAAAGAGGGACAAGGTAGCTCTTGACTCTCACGTCATAGAGGACGTGACGTCGCCGGTGCGTCTGTTGTAGGGCGTGAGGTGAGACTATTTTGATGTATTTTGAGCGAGGGTGGGGACAGCATGCGAGCATGAGCGCTGGAGTCCCTTTTGATGTATATACTTTTTTTTTTCGCTTTTGGTTGTACAGTTTTTGGTGTGTGGTACAGTAGCCCTACTGATGGGGCTGCTATGTATATTCTAGTACTGCATGTATATATATTTTAGGCTAAATACCACTTTTGGTCCCTTATCTTTATTTTATTTTTCGTTTTGGTCCCTTATTTATTATTTTTTCCGATTTCGACCCTTATTTTGCAAAGTCATACCAATGTGGTCCCTCTTTTATTTTTTGTTTCGAAATGGTCTCCTATTTTGCAAAAATTAAACCTATGTGGTCCTTTTTTTTGTTCCGATATGATCCCTCTCTTACTTTTTTTGTTTCGAAATGGTCCCTTATTTTACAAAAGTTATATCAATATGGTCCTCTCCATATCACAATTTAAAGGGAAAAGACCATATTGAAACCAAAAATAAAGATAAGGGACCAAATCAAAAATAATAATAAAAAAGGGACCAAAACGAAAATTAAAAAAAGATAAGGGACCAAAAGTGGTATTTAGCCTATGTTTTACCTTACCTGTTGTGTTACTCTTAGAACTGCTTTATATACGTGTTTACGTTGTATGGGACATTGTTTGTTTTGGTTGTTTTAAGTAAACGCGTAATAATATCGCTAGGTCACAGTTAATAATGCTGTTAGTGGGTTCTGAGACTAATGGGGAGACTTCATGTATGTGGGGTTGTCTCGGACTTGAAGAGTGCGCTTAGACGCTTATCTTGAAGCTCGAGGAGACTCAAAGACTGTAAGTCATATGTCTTATTTCCTTGATTTAGACGTTTTGGTGAGTGATCACAAATCAGTTTTTTATATGAAGATCGTTGTTAGCCAAGTACTACACCCTTAAAGTAGATCATCAGCAAAGTTCATAAGGTTCATTTTAGTCATATTTATCTTGTTTGGTTTTATCAAAACCTTAACAAATCTTTAAGGAAAAACGGAGGCTTAACGTTCTCCCCTTTTTTGATGATGAAAAACAATCCTTACGATTAATTGAACTTTGTATAATAAAGATATAGACGTGTAAAGCAGTTTGATAATATCAGACATTTAAGCACATATAAACATATTTTGATCTTATTATCAAGCAGGCACTTTATTCACATTTAGAGTTTATTCACTTAAGCATACAAAGTCTTTCTCCCCATTTTGTTATCAATAAAAAGGAAATAATGTAGAGAAAACGAATAGACAGAATAAACAAAATAAATACTTAGATAATAGACACAAAAGTTTCTTTCATTCAGAGATATAAATAGATAGACCATCATTGACTAGTCATTGTTCATCTTTGTCAAACACAACATGAAAGAAGTCCTTTTGAGTCCTATGTTCTTCATAACAGCTCCTTAAGCACAACTTCTATGCTATCCATTTTGCCATTCAAAGATGAGATTTCTGCTATGGCAAAGGCATCAATAGAAATCAACTCATCATGCTCAGTGAAAGGAGCGATTGTAGAAGCAATATGAGTGGTAGAAGAAGGACCAACTTCTTGACAAGGAGAGGAATTGGAAACAGGTTTGGTGCAAAAATGATATAGGGAAAATCCTCAAGACGATGACCAAATGCATATAGCAAATGGCTTCTTCTCAGGAGAGCAGAGGAGATTTTTCTGTAGCAGGAGGAGTGTGTGTGTGTCTAAAGCCAGTAAATAAATTAAAGGAGTCAAAGATAGAGTTTCGAGACACATCTGATCTTGACACAACTATTATAAAGGGATAGAGATTTTTGAAAACACATGTGTTAGATGATAGGATGAAAAGAAGATAAGGGAGGTGTTCAACTAGAGAGAAGTTTTGTCCTTCAAATGAACCGCTAAGATATGAATCATGGCAAAAACTCATCATCCTTTCTTCATCTTCAGCTGTTCTTTCTTGATAACCTGTACATTCTCTCAAAAGCAATGGACTTCCTGATATTACACAATCCTTTGGGAGATGAATCTTTATCTTGACTTAGGCGTAGAGCACAGACGCTTCTTGTCTTGAATCAAAGTTTTCTTTAGATTCAAAGATGACTTTGATCTTCGATGGGAGCATCTATTAGAAGCTTAAATAAAGTAACTGCATCACTCTTTTGATTTCAAGGGAGGTTTGACTACCCTTTAGATGCTTCTGTGATCTTTGACATATTAGATGCAGTCATCTGAGAAAATCTTGATCTTTGATATTGAAGAGCGTTATCTGACCCAGATGCTTGAAGGGCGGAAGCTTCCATTAGAGCATTGGTTTAGACATTTGAAAGATCTAGTGGAAACATATGATCAGGTAGGTGCATGACTCTTAAGACTTTGCCTTTAGTGAGTATTAACTTTAAGACTGCGCTTAGACGCTTATCTTGAAGCTCGAGGAGACAAAAAGACTATAAGACGTATGTCTTATTTCCTTGATTTAGACGTTCTGGTGAGTGATCACAAATTAACTTTTTATATGAAGATCACTATTAGCCAAGTATTGCATGCTTAAAGTAGATCATCAGCAAAGTTTATACGGTTCATTTTAATCATATTTATCTTGTTTGGTTTCATCAAAACCTTAACAGATCTTTAAGGAAAAACAGAGACTTAACAAAGAGCATTTAAAAATATCAACCGAAATTGCACAAATAATGAAGATGAGTGTAACACCCCGATTTTCGCTGCTTTCCAAGATCAGTAAATTATATAAATAAACTTATATTTTATCCGAGAATTAGAAAAATGATTTTGAATAAAACGAAGTTATATTTATACTCTACATTATCGTAGAGAGTTACGGTTAAATTTTGGGTTGAAAATTCAGACGGAACGTGGTCTGCGTTTTCATTGACAGTAAGATTTTACTGATCAGAAAACCTAATTTTGACTCGTGAATGAAACAATTAGGTTTTAAATCGAATTTCCAACGACTTTGGTTATTTTGAAATTTTCACAAAAAAGTGAAATAATATAAGTTATTCGGGCGAAATCTTAAATCGGGTGAACAACGGAGCTGAATACGGGATTTTTGAGACCCGCTAACGAATAAATACCAAGTCACTTCAAGGCCAACTCACCTAGGTGAGTCATGCAAGTGACTCACCAAGGTCATGATGATGAGGAGGTGAAATGACCATTATGCCCTTAACCTTCTATTTTAATTCCATTTTTGTCCCTAGGTGAAATGACTCTTTTGCCCTTAAAATGAACAATTTTAGACCTCCAAATCCCTCCTCTTCCACGCCTAAAATCAACTCAACCAAGGCCATTGACCCATTTTTCTTCACAATCCTCATGAACTCTCACACTTTCTCAAGTGAAACTTAGGCCAAAATTTGTGTAGGAAGTGCTTGGATTCTTGCACATTTTCATCATCCAAGAGGTATACCTTACTCTCCTTGAGCCATGAACCTTATGTTCTTCATTCATTTTCTTGATTCAAAGCAATAATCAATATGTTTCAATTCTAAAGTCTATGTTCAAAAAATCATAGAAAAATCCTTTTAATATAAAACTAATTTCTATGATCTAGTTTTAACATCCTCTATCACTATCCAAAAGCATATAATCAAATAACATGCATAGCTATTTATTTTAGGAGAGGCCGAAACCACTACTTTTGGAAGCTAAGAGTTTTACTTCAAATTTTTGTATAATGTAACTTGATCTAGTGTTGTGTATACTTGATGATCATTCATCCAAGAGTTAGGAATTTTTAGACATCTCTAACCAATTTTAATCCCCTTGGCCGAACCTAGACCATATGTGGCAGGGAAGTGTAGTTTGCTAATGTTAAAGTTTTGAATTGATTGTGTGAAGGTGGTTGTGGTTGAGTAGTTCAGGCGATTAATTGGAGGACTAGCGAATCAAATCAGAAAACGTTCATTTAGAGATTTACCTTCGAGAGGTAAGTGGAGATGACCTGAGGAACTTAGTTTCCGACAGCTATGTACTGTCCTTGTGTGTAAACTGTAAATTTTGATGAAATATCTTGAATTGTGGAGTGCTTTAAATTTATGCTTTAGTTATTGGCAATGATTATGCTTGATATGACATGTTGATTGAATTGGTGATTGATGTTGTGCAAAGGACCCTAACGTTGGTAAAAGCCTCAAAAAGCTTAAGACATAATATTAAGCGGATAAAAGGTTAAAAGTTTTTAGAAAAGATTTGATGACAACGTGTCTTGACATTTTATTTAGGAACAAGAAAGCGAAATATATTTTATTAATGAAATGAAAAGGCATAAGAAAAGAAATTGGAAAACAAAGTTTAGTTTAAGAAAAGTAAGTTTTAAAATGAAAAGTTCCTTTAGAAATCATTAATAGAGTTAAAATGATAAAACGAGGTATTTCGAGTAAAAGTATTTTCAAGAATTAAGTTTTAGAAACAAGTTGGTTTTTCTTTAGAGAAAAAGAGTTTTCATGAACCGTAATTCAAAAGATGTTTAGAAAAGATTTAAAGAAGGTAGAATTTCAAAGTTTTGATGTTTTACTAAAGTTTTTCAAAGGAAAAGCAGTTTTGATAAAGAGTTTCACTCTATGGAAAACCGATCCCGATGAATTTATGTGTAAGCATCAGAGATGTGGGTTTTGTTTTTGTATTTCAAAATGAATAGTTAATTTGAAAGTGAACCTAGAAACTGAGATGTCGGGGTTCTGGTGTTTTGCAGAACACGTGGATCGAGGATTCGTTTTAATGAAGTGGTCTTGTAAACTTGTGGACAATTTGTATGCTCTGGAATCCAAAACTCGAGACTGGTGCATCGGTTTATGGTTTTGTGTTTGAGCTGTTGGACTGTGTGTCCTTTTTAGTTAAATATTGAAAAGACTTAAGAGTTTAAAAGTTGTGGTGGTTGATTGCCTTAAGCTTCAACAAGGAAATTATTATACGAAACAGAAACACTTATGAAAACAAAGATTTTTCATGCATTTTGTTTTTGGCAGACGTGCCATCAGAATGGGGGGCCTTGATGGCAGGGAACCCTATGGTGACGTTCAGTCATTGTGTAACTTTGTGCCTTGAGTTGGACAATACAGTATGACCATTTACAATTATGGCACGTTGGTGCTAGATATTATGGCACGTTGGTGATAGACATTGTTGCCTGGTGGCCAATGTACATCGAGCCTGATCCGCTCTTTTGAAAGATGGGATTTCCGGAAATTCAGAATCAAATACTAGATGATATATATGGAAGTGTCATGTATATATTTTCAAAATGACGATGACTATCAGGTATGATGCAACACCCTTTCCCGAGTGTCACATTCTCGAACGTTTATAAGGCCGAAAATATTTATTAATGCGGAAAATAGGGGTTTTTTTTTTCTTTTCACAAAGATGTATTGGGATTAGTAAAGGTAAATAATACTAATAAATGAACTTAGGTTCACTATGAATTTCTAGAACATACTGTATTATAAACATAGAAACAGAAAATAGAAAACAGAAACAGAAATACTACTGTATACAGACATAGGTCTAATGTATAACTGACATAAGAATAAAATAAGTACTAGGAGTCGTAGCTCCCAAAAGGTGCTATAGATACTGACACAGTCTGGCCCAGACAAAATAAAACAGCAAAAGGAGTCCACCTCCGGACTCAAAGGAACTGCTGAACCGAACCGTCGTTGTGACGCCTGAGACTGACGAGGGCGGGGAGTGATCACCGGTGCTTGAGGCACGGACAAGGAGCGACACCTGGCAGGCTTCTAGGCAAAGGGACACATGAATGAACCGGATTCACATCGGAATGAGAGGGATCCTGAGACTGTACAGGTATGGGACTGTACAGTTGAGAAAGGCTTGAAGGAATTGATTCGTACTACCTATACCAACAAGATGCATCTTCTTTTCGGTAGCCCATCACTTAAGAACTCCAAAGTTAAGCGTGCTTGACTTGGAGTAATTCTGGGATGGGTGACCTCCTAGGAAGTTATCCTAGGAAGCGTGTGAGTGAGGACAAAGCACGCTGAAGAGACTCGTGTTGGTTTGCGGGGACAGTCGGCAATCCTGAAAGAAGTCCGGGCCGTTACAGTCGTCGCGTCCATCTATTCAAGCAGCAACAGCAAGTACCAGTAGAAAATATATAGATATAGGTGAGATTCCCGTTCATCAATACAATAAAACAGCAGTAGTAAAAACGGGACGACTCACCAGGTAACAGCGTACCCAACATGCTTACTAAAATTCTTAATATAAATCATGTTAAACAATTAATAGCGTAATATCATGATAAACAATCAACAGCATAATATAAGGCATTCTTAAAATAGAACAACAATGTATACCAGTAAATGTAAACATCAACAGCCATGCAATGCAGTGCAATGTACATGACTCAATGCCAATGCCACTGGGTACTACTCTGACCCCTACTCCATGGAGCTAACAATACATCGGAGAGAGTGAATGGGAGGACATGTTCCGTGTACTGCCAACCATGAGCAAGATGCTACAACATTCGTAACGTGCACGTATCTGCCTTTTACGGAAACACTCTCGACCAAGCATGAAAAGTACGGCGTGTATTCGAAGATATCAGTGTATTGCTCGGATTCGCCACGACACAGAAGAGCTACCAACTGGTCACATGTCAGCCCTTCCAACCCTGATACCTCCAAGACTACTAAAAACGTCACCGTAAGATTCGCACCTGCATCAAGCTGCAAGCTAAACTCCTAGGCTCAAGGCCTTACGACTATGCAAATTGCAACACCCTTTCCCGAGTGTCACATTCCCGAACGTTTATAAGGCCGAAAATATTTCTTAATGCGGAAATTACAGTTTTCTTTTTCCTTTTCCCAAGATGCAATGGGATTTAGTAAAGGTAAATAATACTAATAACGAACTTAGGTTCGCCATACATTTCTAGAACAATATGCATAATAATTACAGGGACATAGAAAAAGGAATAATACTATATACAGACATAGGTCTAATGTATAACTGATACAATAAGTACTAGGAGTCGTAGCTCCCCAAAAGTACTACAAAACTGACATAGTCCGGCCGACAACAAAACTAGACCACAAAAAGAAGGTCCGCCTCAAGGCTCAAGGAAACTACTGGGCTGAACCATCGTCACGTCCATCTGTTCAAACAGCAACAACAAGTACCAACAGAAAACATACAGATATGGGTGAGATTCCCGTTCATCAACACAACAAAACAGCAGTAGTAAAAACGGGACGACTCACCGGGTAACAGCGTACCCAACATGCTTACAAGAATTCTTAATGTCAAACATATTAAGCAATTGACAACATAATATCATGTTAAGCAGTTAATAGTATAATATAAGGTACTCTTAAACAGTACAACGATGTATAACAGTAAACATCAATAGCCATGCAATGCAATGCAATGTATATGACTCAATGTCAATGTCACTGGTTACTACTCTGACCCCTACTCCATGGAGCTAACAAAACATTCGGAGAGAGTGAATGGGAGGACATGTTCCGGTTTCTGCCAGCCATGAGCAAGATGCTACAACATTCGTAACGTGCACGTATCTGGCTTTACGATAACACTCTCGACCAAACATGAAAAGTACGGCATCTAGTAGAGGATATCAGTGTATTGCACGGATTCGCCACGACACATAAGAATCACCAACTGGTCACATGTCAGCCCTTCCAACCCTAATACCTCCAAAAAGACCATTGTAGATCGTCACCGTAAGATTCGCACCCGCATCAAGGTGTAAGCTCAACTCCTAGGCTCAAGGCCTAACAACTATGCACATGAAATGCCAATGCTTACACAAAGCAGATGCGATAAAGTAATGCCTACCCATTGGATAGACCTCAAGGTTCACTAAGGTTCTCTTCCTTAGGAACTATACGTGTCTTTTGAAAACAAAACCTTTATCCACCGGATAAATCTCGTGATTCCTCCGGGATCGAGTCATCACAAGACTGAAACAATTGAACGACTGATCGGGATCCGAATCACCGGTCCGTCATCGAACTACTGTTTCAAAACCCAAAATGTTTGTAAACCAGAACAACTTCTCAATTGAAAACTCATTTGATTTGAAACAATTTTTGAAACACTTACTTACTCTATTTTTAGCATTTTCTGAACATGGAATTCGCTTAGCGAAATTACATTCGCTTAGCGAAATTGAAACAATAATGCCTCTTTTGGAACTCCTCTGGATCGCTTGGCGAGACATAAATCGCATAGCGAAATGTATTGTATTCGCTTAGCGAATATGTATTCACTTAGCGCAAGTACAGACGGTTACACCTCTTGGGAAACACCTCTGGATCGCTCGGCGAAACAGAATTCGTGTAGCGAAATTTCACTTTATTCGCTTAGCGAGTATAATTTCGCTTAGCGAAATGGAGGCGGTTATACCTCCTTTGGAGACTTCTCTGGATCGCTCAGCGAGACGTAATTGGCGTAGCGAAACTCGTTTTGTAACGCCCCTCGTTACATTAGTAACCCAAGATAATAATTTAAATAAAACAAGGTAATAAAAAAAAATCCCTTAATAAATACTGAATAAGTTCATAATATAATATTAATCCAAAATAATTGTTTATACCAATCCAATAAACAAAATACATAATAAGTTTTAAACCAAATAACTGGGCGTCTATTACAACTCGCATAAATAAATAAATAAACAGTATTAAAAGTCCTCCTGGCATATGCCATGACACACTAACCCAAGCTACTATTAGAACAAAATCCTCAAGCGTCTGGCTGCTCAACAGGGTCGTCCTCAGTCTCTGAAAACAACACTACTAATGAGATTTATAATCCCAATGAATAGAAATACATTTATAAAAGGTTTTCACAAAAGCGTTGTTCTCAGCCGGCGCGGTAACCGGAAAAATAACCATGGTACCCGCTATTTTCAAAATAATTAAATAAATATTATATTATGAACTTATTCAGTATTTATTAAGGGATTTTTTTTTATTACCTTGTTTTATTTAAATTATTATCTTGGGTTACTAATGTAACGAGGGGCGTTACATTTTTGGTATCAGAGCAGTTCAATCCTAAATTGGACTGTGGCATTGGGTTGTTTTTCACAAAATCAAATATGGGCGCATAGGACTGCTTGTTAGAGTTATATATGCTGCATGCTATTCTTTGAGATTTTGGACCTGATCAACCCAATGTTTGATTGGTGGTGTGCAGATTTATGGCTACTAACAGGCGTGGGGCTAACGCTAATGATGCACTTGCAGCAGTTCTGGCTGAAATGACCAGAGTCATGCAAGAGCAGACGGAGACACTCCGTCAGATGAGGGACAATGGGAACGTGCATAATGTTGGAGCAGTTGCAGCTCAGGATCCACAGTACATGGGACTGTCAGAGTTTAGGAAGAACGATCCGCCAACCTTCCGAGGTACTACAGATCCGGTTGAAGCAGAAGAGTGGTTGCTGAAATTAGAGAAGATTTTTCGAGTTATGAGGTGCGCTGATCCACAGAAAGTGGATTTCGCCACCTATATGCTGGAATCTGATGCGGAGCACTGGTGGAATTGTGCTAGGGGTGGTTTGCTAGCAGTGGACGCTCAAATCACATGGGACAGATTCAAGGAAGTTTTCTTGGAGAAGTACTTTCCTCATAGTGTTCGCATTCAGAAGGAAACAGAGTTCCTGCAGCTCCGTCAGGGAGACATGTCTATTGCTGAATATGTTGCTAAGTTTGAGAGCTTGGCAAGGTTCTCTCGGTACTTGAGGGACAATCCTTTGGACGACTGGAAGGCGATCAAATTTGAGCAAGGTTTGAAGCCAGAGATGCAACATTTTATTGGGATCTTGGAGATTCGGGACTACCCCACCTTGGTAAACAAGTGTAGGGTAGCTGAGCAGAAGATGCAAGCTTTAGAGATGGAGAAGCCAAAGGAGAAGAGTTCTGTTGAAGGCAAGAAATTTCATAGCAAAGGGGGTAATTTTCTGAAGAGCCTGCGACCAGTGCCTACCATCTCAAAGGGTAAGCAGGTCCAAGGAGCTCAAACATATAAGGGAGATGGATGTTTCAGATGTGGTTGGAACCACGGGGATCGCGCATGCCCCGCGGCGCAAGTCTCCTGCAATAAATGTGGAAAGATGGGACACTTTGCTAGAGTCTGCAAGGGAGGAGGACAATCTCAGACCAGACCCCAGAGCCAAGGAAGAGTTTTCACCATCCAAGGAGAGGAAGTGAAGGAGTCTGACGGTTTGATCCAAGGTATGGGTTTTATTAAAGATAGAAAAGTTATGATATTGTTTGATTCAGGAGCAACCCATTCTTTCATATCTCTTAGTTGTGTTAAGAATTTAGAGTTACCTGTTTCTAAACTACCTTTTGATTTGTGTGTTTCTACCCCCGCCAAAGATAAATTGGTAACTTCTATTGCCTGTTTGAAATGTTCTTTGATATACCAAGACTTGTCTTATGATGTTGATTTGATATGCTTACCTATGTCGGGTCTAGATGTCATACTTGGTATGGATTGGTTGTCACATAATAATGCTGTTATCAATTGTTCTTCTCGAACCATTTCTTTTCTTCCACAACCAATGTCTGTTGACCTTTCTGTGTCGGATTGCTTTCTGTCTGCTGTATCTTGCCACAAGAACTTAGTTGAGAGGGCTCAGGGATACATACTTCTCTTTTCTGCTAGGATAGAGGCTGAAAGTGATATAGCGGCATTGCCTGTTGTATGCGAGTTTTTAGATGTGTTTCCTAAAGAGATCTCTAGTTTACCACCGAGTAGGGAGGTCGAGTTTAACATAGATCTTATGCCTGGTAGTGGACCTGTTTCAGTAGCACCCTATAGAATGGCACCTCTAGAGTTGAGTGAGCTTAAGAAACAAATAGAGGAGTTGTTAGATAAGGGATTCATTAGGCCGAGTGTGTCACCTTGGGGAGCGCCGGTTCTTTTGGTAAAGAAGAAAGATGGGAGTATGAGGTTGTGTGTTGACTATAGGCAGCTAAACAAAGTGACCATAAAGAATAAGTACCCTTTACCTAGGATAGATGACCTATTAGATCAGCTGAGGGGAGCGACAGTCTTTTCCAAAATAGATTTAAGATCGGGGTACCATCAGATTAGAGTGAGGAGTGAGGACATTTCTAAGACAGCCTTTAGAACAAGGTATGGGCACTATGAGTACGTAGTGATGCCCTTCGGAGTGACGAACGCTCCAGCCGTTTTCATGGACTACATGAATCGGATCTTTAGACCCTTCTTAGATAAGTTTGTGGTGGTATTCATAGATGATATCTTGATATACTCTAGAACACCTATGGAGCATAAGGAGCATCTGAGGGTAGTGTTACAAATCTTAAGGGATGAGCAGTTGTACGCTAAGCCAGAGAAGTGTGAGTTTTGGTTAGATGAGGTGAAGTTTCTGGGACATACCATTTCTAAGAGTGGTGTAGCAGTCGATTCTTCTAAAGTAGATGCAGTGCTAGAGTGGGAACCACCTAAGACGGTAACTGAAGTAAGGAGTTTCCTAGGATTAGCTGGTTACTATCGGAAGTTTATAGAAGGTTTTTCTAGACTAGCGTTACCTTTAACCCAGTTGACTAGGAAAGGAAAATCTTTTGTGTGGGACCAGGAATGTGAGGAAAACTTCCTAGAGCTTAAGAAGAGATTAGTGACAGCTCCTGTCTTGACTATACCAGACCCTTTAGTGAGTTTTGTGGTTTATTGCGATGCGTCTAAGAATGGTTTAGGATGTGTTTTGATGCAAGAGGGTAAGGTTGTAGCTTATGCATCTAGGCAGCTTAGAACCCATGAGGTGAATTATCCTACACATGACCTTGAGTTGGCAGCAGTAGTTTTTGCTCTTAAAATTTGGAGGCACTATTTATATGGTGCTAAGTTTGAGGTTTTTAGTGACCATAAGAGCCTTAGGTACCTGTTTGACCAAAAGGAATTGAATATGAGGCAGAGGAGGTGGATGGAATTCCTTAAAGACTATGATTTTGAATTGAAGTACCACCCAGGTAAGGCTAACGTAGTGGCCGATGCTCTTAGTAGGAAGACCATACACATGTCTAGTTTAATGGTGCAAGAGATGAATCTGTTAGAGGAGTTTAGAGACTTGAATCTTGATGTGTCTTTGAGTGCTTTGAGTTTGAGGTTGAATAGGTTGGAAATTCATAGCGACCTTAGGGAAGAGATTAAGCGTAAACAACTTCTAAATCAAGAATTATTATCCTTGTTGGGACAAGAGAGTTATGAGTTGTCTGCTGATGGCTTAGTAAAGTTTAAGGGTAGGATCGTTGTTCCTAAGGAGGGGAGCCTCAGAGAAAAAGTGTTAGAGGAAGCACATAAGGGAAAATTCACCATACATCCAGGGATAACTAAGATGTACCAGGACCTTAAAAAGATGTATTGGTGGTCAGGAATGAAAAAGGATGTAGCCATTTTTGTGTCTAAGTGTTTAGTATGCCAAAAGGTTAAGATAGAACACCAAAAACCTTCAGGTTTATTGCAACCTTTAGAAATTCCTGAGTGGAAGTGGGAGAAAATATCCATGGATTTTGTGATGGGGTTACCTAGGACTCGTTTGGGTTTAGATACCATATGGGTAATAGTGGATAGGTTGACCAAGTCTGCTCACTTCTTGCCAATTAAGGCAACATATAGCTTGGATAAGTTGGCAGACTTATACATCAGGGAGATAGTCAAGCTTCATGGTATACCCACCTCTATAGTGTCAGATAGAGACCCGAGGTTTACCTCTAGATTTTGGAGAGCTTTTCAGCAAGCCTTTGGTTCCAAGTTGAGTTTTAGCACAGCCTATCACCCCCAGACGGATGGTCAGTCAGAGAGGACCATTCAGACCCTTGAGGATATGCTTAGAGCGTGTGTTTTAGATGAAGGTGGATGTTGGGATAAGTTTTTACCTCTCATAGAGTTTGCGTATAACAATAGTTATCACGCTAGCATAGGCATGGCACCCTATGAAGCTCTTTATGGAAGAAAGTGTAGATCCCCTTTGTGTTGGTGCGAGGTAGGTGAGAAAACCTTGATAGGACCTGACTTAGTTCAGCAAACAACAAATAAGATTGAGTTGATTAGGGAGAGAATGCGTACTGCGCAGAGCAGGCAGAAGAGCTATGCCGATAAGAGGAGAAAGCCTTTAGAATTCCAAGAAGGTGAGCATGTATTTTTGAGAGTCACTCCTAAGACTGGGGTGGGAAGATCCATGAAAGTCAGAAAGCTAAATCCGCGATTCCTTGGTCCTTTTCAAATTCTAAAAAGAGTCGGGCCTGTTGCTTACCAATTGGCTCTTCCACCTTTGTTGTCCAACCTTCATGATGTTTTTCATGTATCGCAACTCAGAAAATATGTACATGATGAGTCTCATATAATAACACCTGAGTCAATACAATTAAGAGATAACTTGGTCTTTAAGCCCAAACCTAGTCAGATCGTCGACAAGAGCACTAAGACTCTGCGGAAGAAGACAATTCCTTTGGTAAAGGTGGTTTGGGAAGGATTAACTCCTGAGGAAGCTACTTGGGAACTTGAAGAGAATATAATGCGTCAGTATCCAGATCTCGCTAATTAAGGTACATTAACTCTTAATGTTGTTAATTGTGTTATATGTTAGATGGATTGCTAGAGTATGGTGTTAATTTCGGGGACGAAATTCTTAAAGAAGGGGAGAAAATGTAACATCCTTAAATTTTAATATTATTATTTTATTAAAAAGATTAAGCTGTTATAAGAATTAGTAAAAATATATATATATATATATATATATATATATATATATATATATATATATATATATATATATATATTACGGTAATAATAACTACTGTAAGTTAACGATGTAGATACATATATATTTATTCATGTAGGAGGACATGATAGGTTAGTAGTTTATATATGTATAGATATAGAATAGGTTTGTTTAAAAAAAAAAAAATAAAAAATTGAAAGAAAGCTTGGTGCTTTCTACTCACGTACAAACAGGGGGCTTTGTTATAAAAGAAGCAAAACCAAGCGCGGGCCCATGTGGTCATGTTTGAGCCAAATATAAAACACTAGGAGGGTTTCAAAAGCACCAACTTCTCACGTAGTTGGAATAGAAGGCAGCACCGTCAGCGACAAGGAATAGGCATCGCGCAGCGCCACAACTAAGGAGAACAGTGTGACTTTTTGTGTTTTACGTGATAGAAGGAGGAGCTCTATAATTAAAATGAATAGGATTCACACATAGGAAACACTTTAGAATTTTTAGAGATCTACAAGAGGTGAGTAGAAATATTTTTTTCACACCTTTTCCATGGTGCAATTTGTCTTGGGGTTTGGGTTATGCTTTAAAAACACGTTTTTTAGAAAATAATCCTGATTTGGTCAAATCCTGATTTTATAAATTTGGGGGTTTTCCTTTTAAGGTGTTTCTGCTGTCAATTAAATATTTATTATTGAGATTGATGACATGATTTATATGATACACACGTGATTTGGTTGAATTGACATGCTATATATGCACTATTTGATGATAATTGTGATATTGACATGATTCAATAACTGTTAATATGATGAATGCTGTCTGCTGCAATACCGCCTATGATAGGGGTATCGAAAGTAACACTGCCAATGAATTGGGGTGTCGAATTATTAAATACTGCCATGATGGGGTATAGAAAGTAACATCGCCACACGTTGGGATGTCGAAATGAGTAATACCACCAGTGTACAATGGTTGGTATCGAAATGTGTAATGTCACTGAAGAGAAGGTGACATCGAAATACCTTCATGAGTAAGGTAGGCAATGGGACGCCATTGTTATGTGTAGTTTGAAAGTCATATGGCCTATAATTATGTTGAGAATATTTGTTATGTATATTAAGTTATGATATATTTGTTTATGATGTGCTGCTGAATGTTTATGGTCATTATTTGAGTATATAATATTTATTTAATTATTTTGAAAATAGCGGGTACCATGGTTATTTTTCCGGTTACCGCGCCGGCTGAGAACAACGCTTTTGTGAAAACCTTTTATAAATGTATTTCTATTCATTGGGATTATAAATCTCATTAGTAGTGTTGTTTTCAGAGACTGAGGACGACCCTGTTGAGCAGCCAGACGCTTGAGGATTTTGTTCTAATAGTAGCTTGGGTTAGTGTGTCATGGCATATGCCAGGAGGACTTTTAATACTGTTTATTTATTTATTTATGCGAGTTGTAATAGACGCCCAGTTATTTGGTTTAAAACTTATTATGTATTTTGTTTATTGGATTGGTATAAACAATTATTTTGGATTAATATTATATTATGAACTTATTCAGTATTTATTAAGGGATTTTTTTTTATTACCTTGTTTTATTTAAATTATTATCTTGGGTTACTAATGTAACGAGGGGCGTTACACGTTTGGTTAGCTTAGCGAATATGAATTCGCTTAGCGAAAGTGAGGCAGTGATGCCCAACTTAGACTTTCCCTATTTTCGCTTAGCGAAAGTAAATTCGCTTAGCGAATAGTTGCCTTAAAACAAGACATCAACCTTAGGGAACCATTTTGATTCTCTTCATGAAACCACTTCTTTTCTCATTTTGAGTTACTTGATTAGCTAGATGAACTAAGGATAAGGTATAAAACATGTTTCCCTTTGGTGAAAGCACTTAGGGTTTTTCTTTGAAAAACACAAGTTATTGAAAACACTTTCTTTACATCAAAACTTGACTTGTCCAAGAACTATTCATATCCTTCCTCTCCTCAAGGTCATGGCTAATAGCCAACTAGGAATCAATGTGAAGTTTTACTTCATCAACCAATCAAAGTATGGCTCACAATACTTACACAATCATGATAATCATAATACACATTACTACATCATAATCAAACATCCAAGTCCATCACACATTATGGTCTCATAATCAACAATAAAAGTCCATACTTGATATAGTGATCAAAGTAGGTTTTCCAACATACATGAAAATGGTTTTTCATTCAATCATCTCATCATCAACATATGCTAAAGCACACTACAACATACCAAAGCATAAACTCATCATGACATTCTTGTTCTCCATGAGAACTTAACAAAACTTAACACATAAAAGTGAACCCAAACTAAAGGGTTTCACCCACACATAATTTAAACAACCATCTTGCCACCACCATCTAGGTGTGATGAGGTTCTTCTCCCCATACCTGTTGATGAGCAGATTCCCGGATCAAAGTCGGTTGATCGGTTTGTGAACCTCCTGATAATCGTCAACAACTACAACAACACAACAATCCAACATTAAACAACAATCAAAGCCAATCTCAACTATTATAACAAAGAGGATTTCGGCCACCCTAGGTTAAAAGGTTAGGAATTGGTTTTGGTTTTCCATCTCATGGATTCAAAGGCATTAGGAAAGCTAAAGATGAAATCAAGTGTTAAAAATCAAAAATTGATGAAAATACTATTCATCATCTTCAAGTAGGGTTCGGCCAAAAGTGCTTTTTGAGCTATGATGAGAGTTGAATCATAAGCTCTTAGGTTTAGGTAGAGATTGATATGTTAGTTCAAAGAACTTGGTCTTACCTCAAAAGGATTTTTCTACAATTTCCTATGGATTTTCAAAGTTTTGGATCTAAGAAATTCTTTTCATAAAAATGAAGATTGATCTTGAAATAAAGAAAGATTAATGAAGCTAAGAGATCATAGAAGTGATCTTACCTTGAAATGAAGGAAGATTGCTCAAGGAATCAAGTGATTCCAACAAGAACTCAAGGAGCTTCAAGACCAACAATGGTGTTTCTTCAAGAGTAACTATGGTGTTCTTCTCTTTTTGAGAGGGCTGTGCGAAAATGAGAGTGTGAGGGGCTGACTTCAGCCTTAAAACAAGTCACTTAAGGGCAAAATGGTCATTTGCCAAAAGGGTAAAATGGTAAAAGTGCAAAAGACTAAGGTTAGGGGCATTTTGGTCATTTCGCATCTAGATTTTCCCGATCGTCATGACGACTCTGGCATACTCTCCCAAGTGTCCTGGGATGTTGTGATATCAAGATTATCCTTTGGCGAGTCCCGGTAAATCCATATGTGGCTCCGTTCGTCACCCGATTGAGGATTCCGCCCGAACGAAGGTCAGGAAGTGATTTTTCTGAAATTTTTACGAAATTTAACCAAAACGTAGAGGATCAAATTCTAAGACTTATTGTCTCGTTCACGGGTCCATCTGAGGTCTTCGGAGCAGTAAAATCATACTGTCAGTGTAAAAACGCAGACCGGACTCCGTTTGAGTTTTCGACTCAAAACTTAATCATAGCTTCCTATGATATCGTCGAGCATGACTGTGGTCTCAGAATATTTTATTTCCATTCCTAAGACCTCGAATAAAATAAAGACATTAAAATACTAAAGAAACAGAAAACATGAAAATCGGGGCGTTACACAAATGAAATGCCAATGCTTACACAAAGCATATGCGAAAAAGCAATGTCTATCCACCGGATAAACCTTAAGGTCCACTAAGGTTCTCTCTCTTAGGAAACTATATGCGTCTTTGAAAATACAAAACTTTTATCCACCGGATAAATCTCGTGATCCCTCCGGGATCGAGTCATCACAAGACTGAAACAATTGAACGACTGATCGGGATCCGAATCACCGGTCCGTCATCGAACTACTGTTTCAAAACCCAAAATATTTCATGTTTGTGTTTATGTCTTATGAATTAGAGCTCAAGTCCTAAGCATTATGAATAAGGGTTGTGAATCCTCTTAGATAAGTCTTAATCCTTTCTAAGTTATTACTCCTTGATTTTTCAATTAGGGAAATAAGTGTTGATTCACTTAAGTGTTATGAAGTCATTGATGTACTAAGTCATCAATGGTATAGTATATGGTCTTGTTTCTCCACATGCTATACTTAATTAACCCTTGTCTTCAACTCTAAGTTAATTACTTAAATTAGGTTTTTATACATAAAACTTTATGATTTGAGTTAAAAACTATTTTTGTAAACCAAAACAACGTTTACAATTGAAAACTTATTTGATTAGAAACAACATTGTACTTGCTTAAAACAAAGTACCTTAACTACTTTTGAAAAGAGTTTTCCTTACTAACTTAGTGTAAAAACTATGTTCTAAGTTAATGGAAAGGAATGTAATCTCCTCTAACTTCCTTAACTATGATTCATTTTAATCAACTTAAGGATAAAAGGTTTCTATTTTGTTTGAAAAGAACATGAACTTTGCTCTAAAACAAAGGTAATGTCTTTATGAAATTATGTTGACTTTCATGAAAACATTTCATTAATCCACTTTTAAATTACTTGATTAACTAGATGAACTAATGATAAGGTCTAAGACATGTTTCACTTTGGTGAAAACACTAAGATTAAAATAAAAGGCATATTTCACTTTGGTGAAAACACTTCAAGATTAAACTTTATTTGATCTTTGGATCAAAATCACTTATGGTCTTTCTTTAAAGAATAAGTCTCTAAAACATTTTTCTTACATCAAAACTTTAATTTGTTCAAGAACTACACAAGTTCTTCCCTTTTCTTTGATAATGGCCGAAATCCAATTAGGAACCAATGTGAAGATTTTGCTTCACCCTCAAGACAAGATATAGCTCAAAAAGCTCACATAATTATGACAAACAATAATCACACATCATTGCATCATAATCAAGCATAAAAATCCATACTTGATCTAGAGATCAAAGTATGTTTTTCAACATGCAAGAAAATATTTTCGCATCTAAACAACATCATCAAAACACATGATAAGGCATACAAAGCATAAACTACAATTATTACACTTTGTTCTCCAAGAGAACCAAATTAATTGGTGAACCCAAACCAAAGGGTTTCACCCACACATAAACTAAACAACCATCTTCGCCACCACCATTTTGGTATGATGAGGTTCACCCCCCATACCTGTTGATGAGCAGATATCCGGATCAAAGTCGGTTGATCGGTTGGTGAACCTCCTGATAATCATCACCAATTACAAACAACACAACAACCAAAACAAAACTCAACAATTTCTAACCATATAGGGTTCGGTCACTCTAAGGAAAAAGGGTTAGAAATTGATTTGGTTTTCCATTTTTTGGATTCAAAGACAATAGGAAAACTAAGGATGGAATCAAGTGTTAGAAATCAAAAATTGATGAAAAACACTATACATCATCACTATATAGGGTTCGGCTAAATTGGGGATTTAGGGCTATGATGAGAATTAAATCATAAGCTCTTGGGTTTAGGTAGAGAATGATGAAGTGAGTTCAAAGAAATTGGTTTCACATTAAAAGGATTTTTCTACAAATTCCTATGGATTTTCAAAGTTTTGGATCTAAGAATGGATTTTCATGAAAATGGATTTTGATCTTGAAATAGAGAGAGATTCAAGAAGCTAGGAGATCATAAAAGTGATCTTACCTAAGAACAGATGAAGATTGATAAAGGGATCAAGGATTTCTAACAAGTATTCAAGGTTTTCTCATGAACAACAATGGTGTTTTTCTTAAGGTTGATGATGGGTGTTCTTTGGGAGGGCTGTGCGTGAATGAAGGGGCTATGAGGGGCTGAGTTCAGCCTTTTCAAATCTCACTTAAGGGCAAAATGGTCATTTGCTTCAAGGGTAAAATGGTAAAAGTGTAAAAGAATAAGGTTAGGGGCATTTTGGTAATTTTGCGTCTAGATTTTTCCGACCGTCATAACGACTCTGGCATACTCTCCCAAGTGTCTTGGGATGATGTGGTATCAAGCTTATCCGTTGTCGGGTCTCGTTGAATCCCTTTAAGACTCCAAACGCCTCCCGATTCGGCTAAACGGCCGAATATAATATATTATTATTATTTTTCGGACGTCGGGACGGATTTTAACAAAGATATAGAGAATAAAATTCTGAGACTTACTGTCTTGTTCACGAGTCCAAATTAGGTCTCGATAGTGGAAAAGCACCTCTATCCGTGAAAAACGCAGACTGGGCTCCGTTTGAGCTTTTGCCTGAAACTTAACCATGGCTTCCAGGACATTCCTATCTTCTCAGAATATGTTATTTCACTCTCTAAAGCCTCCAAAAACATTAAAATACTGAAGAATAATAAAACATGAAAATCGGGGCGTTACATATGAGACCCTTGCTTTATCTTTATTGTTATAATATCCTGTTTTATACTTAGGATGCTTATGAATCATATTTGATATACATGAATCTGCTGTTTTGTGTAACACCCCCCTCGCGGGTGCTACATACTCGGACTCTAATGCGGAAATAAATCAAGAAAATAAAACGCTGGTTGCTTTCGGAAAATACTTTAATTAAATAGCTACGTTCGAAAACGCGGTTCTAAAAATTTTCTGCATGTATAGACAATACAAACTCAAGATGAAGAACTAAACTCCTTACAGCACATCGGTATTCACCTATTGTATAACATATTAAAAACTTGAAAACATAAGTTCAAAAGCGTGCAGTAATATAAGACTACTCAAAATAAAAGACTCCTAAGCTGGTCGGCTTAAAGTAGCCATTGGGGTACAACCCAACGTCAACTTCATCAGAACGCTCCGTCATCCGAGTCCTCACGTCTCCGCGGGGACCTATGAACAACATCTGTACATGTGTTCCAAAAACACAACAAGGTGTCCAACATGTACAGGCAAAGGTGAGATACTCATATAATAAGTTTATCATGATAGCCGCACAGGCGACAAACAGCATAAATACAGTTATATGAACAGTTATTTATACAACACAATATAATATCTCAAACACAATCATGAGTTATAATAATGCATGAGACTTCAATATCATCTTTCTAATTCATGTACTCCGGAGGTTCCTACTACCCAACATCGAGCGATAGGCCGTAGTAACACCCGTAACACAATTGGTCTCATGAGTCGGCTTCTCCATTTAGGTCCGAACTCCAATTGTTCCAGGGTACCACGTCATAACCATATCCTGAATACGCCAGTCTCAGATTGAGTTCATTCGTGTTTGGCAGCCGATTTACCACGGCACGGGGTTGCTACGCCACCGGCCACTTGTGGGATCTCGAACACAGAATGCCCCTATAGACCTAGTGGTCTTGACTGATTTTATTCTCAACTACTAGAGTTGTAGCTCGGTTTCAAATGGCACGTCTGCCGGTTCATGCATGTACACAGAAAGTTTTCTGTTTTCTTCGCTTCATTCTTTCAAATGTCGAGACATAAAGTCCACGACTCGTTTCAAAAAGGCATTAAGCCCACTCAAATCATTCAAATATCGAGACATAAAGTCCACGACTTGTTTCAAAAAGGCATTAAGCCCACTCAAATCAAAAACACAGGACACGAAGTCCGAGTGCTCAATCCACAAAACACTAGCCCCGACGTCTCGGCCACTAGGTTTGGGTTCGTCTCAAAGGTTCATCATTTTTCTTTTCGGTCAAACTTTCTCAAAACAACATCGAAAAACAAAATACACTTTTGTTTTCTTGAAATAAAACATTTCCACATTTTCCGGGAAAATCACCTTTCTTGAAAACAAAACCGTTTTCTAAGGTTTCACGCCCTTTTTAAACACTTTACAGAATAAAACACATTTTGCACGACTTTTCACAAAACCACTTTTTAAAAGAACATACCTTTCAAAAGAACATACTTTTCAAAATAACATACTTTTCAAAAGAACATACATTTCAAAAGAAAATACTTTTCCAAAGAACATACTTTTCAAAGGAACATACATTTCAAAAGAACATACTTTTCCAAAGAACATATGTTTCAAAAGAACATACTTTTCAAAAGAATATACATTTAAAAAGAGAACTTAACTGTTCTTGAAAAGCAACATGTTTTCCAAAAGCCACTTTTAATTTCAAAACGCGTTTTTCAAAACTTTGTTTTCGATTCCGAGTCTTTTAACAATTATCGAGACATAGCCAGTCCTATGCTCATCCAGGATATAAATATATGTATAGATATATATATATCAACAGTTCAATATCACAATAAGCTATCATCCAAGGCATCCATGCCACAGTTATATCAAATAACCAACTATGCACAACACTTAACATCCAATCAATCCAAGATATAAGTAAACATATAAATCAAGTCTTAATTCAATCATAACACACTAATCAATCATATGCCATGAGGCTACCAAACTCAAAATGAACTACTTCCCTTTACCTCACAAAGGAAGTTCAATGCAAACTCGATCGGTTCTCGGCTCCGGCTCCGGTTCCATTTGCGTTGCCTAAAACAATCAAACACAATTCAATTCAAACAACAAATCAATATCAATCTATAACATAAGTTTTCTTCCCCAAGAAGGTACAGGGTTCGGCCATGAAAAGATAAAAAGGCTAGGTATCTCATTTGGTTCCAAACTTTTGGATGGTTGGTCCTTAAGCATGATTAACACTAAATCAAGTCTCATGCCCCAAAAAATTGAGGCAAAACTAATGGTTCTACACCCTATATGTTTCGGCCATGAAGAGGAGAAATAGGTTAGGAGCTTTGGTTGATGTTTTGCTCTTGGGTTTAGGGTTCAAAGACATCAAGTAAGCTAGAACAAGTGTTGTATAGCCAAAAATTACAACAAAACCCATCCTTTCATCATGATTAGGATTCGGCCCTCCCATGGAAGAATAGGGAGAAAATTTCTTTTGGGTTCATGCTTCTAGACACTCAAAGTACACATCATGATGGTTTCATAGAAATTGGTTTCATGATCATAGGATTTTTCTACAATTTTCTATGGATTTTCAAAGTTCTAGATCTAAACTTGGATCTTAATGAATCAAGTGATTCAAGAGATGAAATAGAGAGATTGAGAGAGTTAAGATGAGGATCATACCTCCAAGGATCAAAGATTAGTGAAGAAGAAACAAGTTTTCACTCAAAAACTTCAACTTTTGAAGATCAAACTAGGGTTTTTGTGAAGAACTTATGAAGAACACATGAAGAACTTCAAGAACTCTATGAATTTGGATGAACAAGTGAGAGAAAGAAGAGAGAGAGAGTGTGGCCGAAATGGCCAAGAGAGAGAAAGAGTGAAATATATATAATTGATGTCATGGCAAACTTGTAAATAACCAAAAAGGTAATTTGGTAATTCCTTCAAAGACTAGGGGCATTTTGGTCATTTCCCTTATAAATATCTAGATATTTCCAGAAAGGTAATGATGACATGGTGAGTCACAGGGTCAGAATGGTTATTCCATAAATTCTCAAGTGCAAAACGGTCTTTTCATTCAAGGGCAAATGGTAATTATGAAAAGGGTCAAGGGCATTTTAGTCATTTCACGTCTAGATATTTTATAAACTTAATCCTTACACTGATGAGTCATTGATGAGTCATAGCACACCATGTGACTTCAATCTTATCCGTAGCGGGTCATTGAAATCCCGTATTCAGCTCCGTTCTTCACCCGATTTAGGTTTTCGTCCAAGAAAGTCGTATGACGACTTTTATTTTGAATATTTTCAAAATAACCAATATTGTTGGAAATAAAATATAAAACCTAACTGTTTCGTTCACGAGTCGAAATTAGGTCTTGATAGTAGAAAAAGACCACTATCCGTGAAAAACGCAGACCGGGCTCCGTTTGAGCTTTCGCCCGAAACTTAACCATGGCTTCCTATGGTTATGTAGGACATTCCTATCTTGTTAGAATATTTTATTGCCATTTCTAAGGCCTTGAATAAAATATAAGTTCATAAATACTGAATAATTAGGAAAACTCGAAAATCGGAGTGTTACATTACTACCCCTCTAAAAAAAATTTCGTCCTCGAAATTTCGCGACTCAAAACTTGACAGGGTCCCATTGATCCCCAGCTTCCACATCTCATCCACCACACCATACTTTAACAGAACGCCTAACTCTTCTCGTCTATCCTGCTGATAGGATGTTTGTAGTTAGAGTAACACTCTTACTCCCACCCAGTCCTTCAAGGATCGAAACGTCTTCTTGCTCATCCACTTGAGTTAAGGGCAAACAATTGGATTTGATCGCTATTCGGCCCTCAAAGATTAAGGGAGAAATCTTCCGACAGAAGAAATTTTCTTGGTCTTACTCTCACAGGAAAGTATATAGAAGGATTTTATCTCTCGGAAACGAGTACAGGAATATCCAGTATGTAAAAGATTCTTCAGTAGGTTTGTAAGTGTAAAAATGCATAGCTAATACATGTTTACAACCATGACTCTAATAAAGTCCCCTCTTTCATACGAATTCTCCAACAAACCAGGGAATCGAAAGGTAAACAGTCTGGCAAAAGTTTCAGACTGGATCACAGTTACCAATAGTAAAAGTGATTCGACTAAGTTTCATCAAGAAACTTTCAGTATCAGGAATTTGTCTGTGTTACAAGTCAAGGAATAGTCCTAACAAATCTTTCGATAGAACGACATGAAAAATTTTAGGCCAAAGGTTACTTTTAAACCAATCCACTCAAATGTCTAATACACTGAGGGTTACGCAGGAGTGTAAGTACAAAGGTTCGTCCAGAATCATTTTCCTCATCTCCGAGTTGCTCGGTACACAAACTCGTCCATTGTATCCCAAGATGCCATCAGTTCCCAAACTGAACTCTGCAGCTTTCTCTTGTCCCAGTAACTCCTTTTTCTCCTTGTTGTTCACGGATCGTCTCCATCAGTCCACTAGATACCTTGATCACTCCCAAACAAATCTTCTCGTTGTTCACTTCCACAACCAGATCGAGATCACGAAACTGTTCTAACAAATCTAGCTCTTTAACTCAGAGCGTCTGAAACGACATTTGCTTTCCCAGGGTGGTACAGCAAAGTGAAGTCGTAGTCCTTAAGAAACTCCATCCAACGTCCCTGCCTCATGTTAAGTTCCTTTTGATCAAACAGGTACTTCAAACTTTTGTGGTCACTGAAGACGTCGAACTTGGATCCATACAAGTAGTGCCTCCGGATCTTCATCAGCTAACTCTAGGTCGTGCGTCGGGTAATTCCTCTCATGAATCTTCAACTGGCGTGAAGCATACGCTACCACCTTTCGATGTTACATAAGCACACATCCTAATCCTTGATGCGAAGCATCATAGTACACTTCGTACGGTTCGTCTGGTTTAGGTAGTACTAACACTGGTGAGGTTGTCAAATGCTCCTTCATCGTCTGAAAACTTTCCTCACACTTGTCAGTCCACGTAAACGGTTGGTCCTCCCTCGTTAGCTGAGTCAACGGCGCAACAATCCTTGAAAATCCTTCGATGAACCTTCTGTAGTAACCAGCTAGTCCAACGAAACTGCGGATTTCTGTCACAGTCTTGGGTCTCTCCCATAAAAGTACTGCTTCTACTTTTGTAGGATCGACGGCAATTCCTGCCTTCGAAATCACGTGTCTCAAGAATTTGACTTCATCTAGCCAAAACTTGCACTTGGGTAGCTTTGCATACAACTTTTCCTTGTGAAGGATTTGCAAAACTTGTCGTAGATGTTCCTCATGCTCCTCGGAACTTTTCGAGTAGATGAGAATATCGTCGATAAACACGACAACGAATTGATCCAGATACGGACGGAAAATCCGGTTCATGTAGTCCATGAAGATAGCAGGTGCGTTCGTCACTGTGAAAGGCATCACGAGGTACTCATAGTGACCATAACGAGTCATGAAGGCAGTCTTAGGTACGTCCTCGTTCTTTACTCTGATCTGGTGATAACCGGATCTCAAATCAATCTTTGAAAAGACAGCGGCTCCCTGAAGTTGATCCATCAAGTCATCTATGTGGGGTAGAGGATACTTGTTCTTGATCGTAATCTTGTTCAGTTGACGGTAATCCACACAGAGTCTTGAACTCCCGTCCTTCTTCTTCACCAACAACACTGGTGCTCCCCACGGGGACACACTTGGCCTCACAAACCGTTTAGACATCAGATCCTCTAGTTGAGTCTTCAGCTCGGCTAACTCCGTAGGTGACATCCTATAAGGGGCTATAGAGATCGGACCGAATATTGGAACTAAGTCGATCACAAACTCGATTTCCCTCACAGGTGGCAAACCTGGTACGTCCTCTGGAAAAACTTCCAGGAAATCTTTCACAATCGGCACATCGCTCAAGACAGCGTCCCTCTCGATTTCTAAACAGGATAGAAGCATGTATCCCTGATCTCCTTCTTTCCAAGAAGCTCTTACTTGGTTGGCAGTTAAAAATCCATAAATCTCAGGGTCAGGAAAAACTAAGGTTCTATGTGCACAGTCTAAAAGGATATGGTTGGAAGATAACCAATCCATGCCTAAGATTACATCCAATAGAGTCAAAGGCAAACATATTAAGGCAACAAGGAAGTTCATATCATGAACAATAATAGGACAGTTCATACATACTGTATTAATAGTAACAGGCTTAGCAATTGGAGTTGTGATAATCAAATCAAAAGATAGCGAAGAAACAGGCAAATCTAATTGTTTCTCACAATCCAAAGAGATAACGAATGCGTTGCACCCGAATCGAATAGTACAGTTAGGAGATTACCAGCTATGATGCAACTACCTTGTATGAGATCATCAGATTTGGAAGCATCAACGCCAGTCATGGTATAAACCCTTCCCCTCGCTGTGGGTCTAGCAGTTCGAACATTCTTGACAGTCGGCTTGGTTTTTGGTGTAGGGCACTCCCTCATGAAATGTCCTATCTTCTCGCATCGAAAACATAGAACTCCTTTCAGATTGCAGGTGTTAGCTTGATGCCCGTGTTTCCCACAATTGAAACACCTCCGGATTTGGCCTTGATTTTGGTTGTTTCCACTCCCACCGCCATAAATAGAAGCGACAGGACGATACGATTGTTGTTTCTGACTGCTCCCTTGAGGTCGAGAATATGGCTTCTTCTGGGACTGCTTCCCTCTCTGGTGCTGGTATTGTTTTGGGTTCCTGGACCTAGACGGTCCTCCCGCAGTACTCTTGTGCTCCCTTCCTTGTCCGAAGGTACGGATCTCCAGTGGTAACACTGACTCCTTGATCCCGAAGCGCAAACCTCCTTCAAATCTCTCGCACTTCCAGTCCCCATGAAACTACGGTGGATTAAGAGCAGCAAGATCAGCTCTTTGTTGGTTCTGTTGACTCTGTTGAGCCATCGTAGCTTTCTGTTCAGCAACAGCAGCCGCCATACCAACCATTGCCTGGATAGATCGATTGATGTTGTTGTCATCAACATTGTCGTCAGCAGTGCCGCAACCTCCACCACGACCGCCTCTAAGATTCATGTTTTCCCTACAAGGTAAACCAGATATACCTTAATAAGGAAACATAAATCAAAACTAGCGTGCCAACACACATTGCTTCAACAGAGAAACAATTCAAACAAGGTTCACAGAGATCACACAACATAAACATAACAGACTTACTTCCCAAGGATTCCCGAAAGACTCGACCAGCTCTGATACCACTAATGTAACACCCCCCTCGCGGGTGCTACAAACTCGGACTCTAATGCGGAAATAAATCAAGAAAAAAAAACGCTGGTTGCTTTCGGAAAATACTTTAATTAAATAGCTACGTTCGAAAACGCGGTTCTAAAAATTTTCTGCATGTATAGACAATACAAACTCAAGATGAAGAACTAAACTCCTTACAGCACATCGGTATTCACCTATTGTATAACATATTACAAACTTGAAAACATAAGTTCAAAAGCGTGCAGTAATATAATACTACTCAAAATAAAAGACTCCTAAGCTGGTCGGCTTAAAGTAGCCATTGGGGTACAACCCAACGTCAACTTCATCAGAACGCCCCGTCATCCGAGTCCTCACGTCTCCGCGGGGACCTATGAACAACATCTGTACATGTGTTCCAAAAACACAACAAGGCGTCCAACATGTACAGGCAAAGGTGAGATACTCATATAATAAGTTTATCATGATAGCCGCACAGGCGACAAACAGCATAAATACAGTTATATGAACAGTTATTTATACAACACAATATAATATCTCAAACACAATCATGAGTTATAATAATGCATGAGACTTCAATATCATCTTTCTAATTCATGTACTCCGGAGGTTCCTACTACCCAACATTGAGCGATAGGCCGTAGTAACACCCGTTACACAATTGGTCTCATGAGTCGGCCTCTCTATTTAGGTCCGAACTCCAATTGTTCCAGGGTACCACGTCATAACCATATCCTGAATACGCCAGTCTCAGATTGAGTTCATTCGTTTTTGGCAGCCGATTTACCACGGCACGGGGTTGCTACGCCACCGGCCACTTGTGGGATCTCGAACACAGAATGCCCCTATAGACCTAGTGGTCTTGACTGATTTTATTCTCAACTACTAGAGTTGTAGCTCGGTTTCAAATGGCACGTCTGCCGGTTCATGCATGTACACAGAAAGTTTTCTGTTTTCTTCGCTTCATTCTTTCAAATGTCGAGACATAAAGTCCATGACTCGTTTCAAAAAGGCATTAAGCCCACTCAAATCATTCAAATGTCGAGACATAAAGGCCACGACTTGTTTCAAAAAGGCATTAAGCCCACTCAAATCAAAAACACAGGACACGAAGTCCGAGTGCTCAATCCACAAAACACTAGCCCCGACGTCTCGGCCACTAGGTTTGGGTTCGTCTCAAAGGTTCATCATTTTTCTTTTCGGTCAAACTTTCTTAAAACAACTTTGGAAAACAAAATACACTTTTGTTTTCTTGAAATAAAACATTTCCACATTTTCCGGGAAAATCACCTTTCTTGAAAACAAAACCGTTTTCTAAGGTTTCACGCCCTTTTTAAACACTTTATAGAATAAAACACATTTTGCACGACTTTTCACAAAACCACTTTTTAAAAGAACATATCTTTCAAAAGAACATACTTTTCAACATAACATACTTTTCAAAAGAACATACATTTCAAAAGAACATACTTTTCCAAAGAACATACTTTTCAAAGGAACATACATTTCAAAAGAACATAATTTTCAAAAGAACATACATTTCAAAAGAACATACTTTTCCAAAGAACATACTTTTCAAAAGAACATACATTTGAAAAGAACATACTTTTCAAAAGAACATACGTTTCAAAAGAACATACTTTTCAAAAGAATATACATTTCAAAAGAGAACTTAACTGTTCTTGAAAAGCAACATGTTTTCCAAAAGCCACTTTTAATTTCAAAACGCGTTTTTCAAAACTTTGTTTTCGATTCCGTGTCTTTTAACAATTATCGAGACATAGCCAGTCCTATGCTCATCTAGGATATAAATATATGTATAGATATATATATCAACAGTTCAATATCACAATAAGCTATCATCCAAGGCATCCATGCCACAGTTATATCAAATAACCAACTATGCACAACACTTAACATCCAATCAATCCAGGATATAAGTAAACATATAAATCAAGTCTTAATTCAATCATAACACACTAATCAATCATATGCCATGAGGCTACCAAACTCAAAATGAACTACCTCCCTTTACCTCACAAAGGAAGTTCAATGCAAACTCGATCGGTTCTAGGCTCCGGCTCCGGTTCCGTTTGTGTTGCCTAAAACAATCAAACACAATTCAATTCAAACAACATAGCAACATCAATCTATAACATAAGTTTTCTTCCCCAAGAAGGTATAGGGTTCGGCCATGAAAAGATAAAAAGGCTAGGGATCTCATTTGGTTCCGAACTTTTGGATGGTTGGTCCTTAAGCATGATTAACACTAAATCAAGTCTCATGACCCAAAAATTTGAGACAAAACTCATGGTTCTACACCCTATATGTTTCGGCCATGAAGAGGAGAAATAGGTTAGGAGCTTTGGTTGATGTTTTGCTCTTGGGTTTAGGGTTCAAAGACATCAAGTAAGCTAGAACAAGTGTTGTATAGCCAAAAATTACGACAAAACCCATCCTTTCATCATGATTAGGATTCGGCCCTCCCATGGAAGAATAGGGAGAAAATTTCTTTTGGGTTCATGCTTCTAGACACTCAAAGTACACATCATGATGGTTTCATAGAAATTGGTTTCATGATCATAGGATTTTTCTACAATTTTCTATGGATTTTCAAAGTTCTAGATCTAAACTTGGATCTTAATGAATCAAGTGATTCAAGAGATGAAATAGAGAGATTGAGAGAGTTAAGATGAGGATCATACCTCCTAGGATCAAAGATTAGTGAAGAAGAAACAAGTTTTCACTCAAAAACTTCAACTTTTGAAGATCAAACTAGGGTTTTTGTGAAGAACTTATGAAGAACACATGAAGAACTTCAAGAACTCTATGAATTTGGATGAACAAGTGAGAGAAAGAAGAGAGAGAGATTGTGGCCGAAATGGCCAAGAGAGAGAAAGAGAGAAATATATATAATTGATGTCATGGCAAACTTGTAAATAACCAAAAGGGTAATTTGGTTATTCCTTCAAAGACTAGGGGCATTTTGGTCATTTCCCTTATAAATATCTAGATATTTCTAGAAAGGTAATGATGACATGGTGAGTCACAGGGTCAGAATGGTTATTCCATAAATTCTCAAGGGCAAAACGGTCTTTTCATTCAAGGGCAAATGGTAATTATGAAAAGGGTCAAGGGCATTTTAGTCATTTCACGTCTAGATATTTTCTAAACTTAATCCTTACACTGATGAGTCATTGATGAGTCATAGCACACCATGTGACTTCAATCTTATCCGTAGCGGGTCATTGAAATCCCGTATTCAGCTCCGTTCTTCACCCGATTTAGGTTTTCGTCCAAGAAAGTCGTATGACGACTTTTATTTTGAATATTTTCAAAATAACCAATATTGTTGGAAATAAAATATAAAACCTAACTGTTTCGTTCACGAGTCGAAATTAGGTCATGATAGTAGAAAAAGACCACTATCCGTGAAAAACGCAGACCGGGCTCCGTTTGAGCTTTCGCCCGAAACTTAACCATGGCTTCCTATGGTTATGTAGGACATTCCTGTCTAGTTAGAATATTTTATTGCCATTTCTAAGGCCTTGAATAAAATATAAGTTCATAAATACTGAATAATTAGGAAAACTCGAAAATCGGGGTGTTACATTTTGAGTGTTGCGTATATGGTTGGTTTCTCACAATTGCCTGTACATGTTAGACACCCTGTTGTGTTTTTGGATACGTGTATAGATGTTTATCAACAGTCCTCTAGGTCACTTCGGGATCCTGTAGCTTGGGCTTCTTGATGTTGACGATGAAGATGTGTGGACTTTTGATGATGAGGTCCAGTCTCATTGGTATGACGTATGCTACGTAGTACGCTTTATTGTCCTTAAAATTCTTTTGTCAGACCAGCTCTTAGGATTTATAATGCTTAAGTCCAGTCTTTAGACTGTGGCTAAGTACGTTGTGTATTAAGAGATTGAAAGGGATGTACGCCTTATGGTTGTTGACCTAGTTTCTAGATGATGAGTTTAAATCTGTTTTCACCTGGTTGTTAATGTTTTCCTTTGGTATCAAATTTCCGCAACTACTCTATTGAGTTATTTTCAAAAAAAAACTTAGTTAACAAGAAAAAAGATAATTTGGGTTATGAAATGTGACACCGAGGGGGTGTTACAGTAATTGTCCTTCAAGTTGTATTTTCTTATCTGCACTTTTTAGTGCTACATTTCGATTACATTGTTATTCTTATTTGGGCGTGAATCCCATAGTTTTGAAAGAGAAGGTTTTTCTCTTGAGACTCTTTCAATGGGGGAGGTGATATCCCTGGTCTGTGAGGAGTGTCTTCTTTGTGAAGGTTTCTAGCTGAACCTGATTTAAAAGCTAGTTATTGAGTGCAAACCCTTGATGGTTGACCTTGGGGACTGGACGTAGGCTACTGGGGTATTTGGTAGCCGAATCAGGATAAAACTGTGAGTCTTATTTTCTTCCTTACTCTTTATTATCGCAATTTATTTTACGCCATTTACATTCTGCAACTATTATTTTATTTCAATTTATTCAACGCACTTTAAATTCAACTAATTTATTTCTTAAGTGCTTTGTTGTGCAAAATGTTTTAAAATACACATTACACACAATTAACCCCCTCTTGTGTTTGGAGTCACTTGTCAACATTAAGAAGGGCCCAGTGAAGCTAACCAAGCGTCTACTCAGAATACAGAACATTATGATGATTGGAGAAGTAATTTTGAATGAGGTATTAAAATATTCAAAGTCCAAGCTTGACCAAAAAATGAGCTACCCTTTTCAATAAAGTTCTAAAGCATCAAGTACTGTAGCAGAAGAAGACAAAAGCTTCAGCAACTCTAACAAAAGAAAGATAAAAGAAGCCTGAGCAAAGACAAAATTACTATAGCTGCAAAAGCAAAAACACTGAAGATTGAAGTCAAACGTCAGCTGTCGACAATCAAGCATGCGAAACGTCGTATTTGGAGGTACACTCGTCCAAATTAAGTGATCTTGGTTTAGTTAGAAAGATAAGATAAATACCCACAAGTTTCCTGAATAAATTGAGATTTGAATTGTAACATCCCAATTTTCAGGTCGGTAAAGTATACAAATCCTATCTAAGGCATAGTGGCAAAGTTGTAAATATCAAGACATTTTGGAGAAGTAATCAGGACTACTTTAGAAAAGTAATCATGACATGGATGACTCATGATGACGAGTCATGGTGGAGTAGAGTAATCATGATTGTGATAAGTCATGGAAATGGCTCATCCACTCAGGAACCACGTCTCTCGTCCGGTGTTTGATTTTATTGCTACGTATCCACTTTTTGGATACAACACAGATATTGTTTTACTCTACATTACTGGTAGAGAATTATGGTTAAGGTTTGGGTTAACGACTCAAACGAAACCCGGTCCGTATACGAGATTACCGGAATCGGTAAAGGATAAGCATGAAGTCGCTTTCAAGGGGACACCTCATCTTATCCTATCCATATGCAATGATGACATGGGTGAGTATATAAGGAAGTCTATCCCTCCTTTCTTTTCCCTTTTCACGCCTCACTCTCTCTCTTTCTCACTTCATGATTCTTTCTTCTTCCACTTTGTTCTCCATTTCAAAGCTTCAAGCTTTCATCTCAATTTCTCTCCATTTCTTCAAGAGATCATCAAGAGCTTAGTGAAGCAAAGTTGCTTAACTTGATCTCCTTCATCATCTAAGAGGTAGACATCTCTTCTTTGAACTCTAAATCTTCATATCTATCTATGGAAACTCTATGTGTTCATAGTTGTTCTTCAACTTCTAAAATTCATGAAAATTTGTAGAAAAATCATTTTGATGTCAAACCAATTTTCTTGATCTAGATTCATTGTTTTCTTTCATGATCCAAGAGCTTGTAATCATAAAAGCTCTCTAACCTATTTTTCTATGTGATGGACGAATTCTCCATGTAGGAGAAATCATGAGATTTTGTTCCAATTTGTGTTAAAGAAGTGTGGATTTGATTCTATCACACTTAAATGTCTTTGAATCCTCAAAGAATTGAATAAAAAACCTTTCCTAGCCTCATGTTCTGTGAAGAGGCCGAAACCCTATGCTTGGCAAATCTTGAGTTTTGTTTCAAATTCTTGAATTCCATGACTTACAGGAGTGTTATCTATGCTTAAGGATCATAGATCCAAGAGTTTGTGAAATTTTAACATTTCTAGCATTTTCCTACTTATGGGGCCGAATCCTAGTTCTTAAAGACTAAGCATGTTTTGTTTAATGATACTAATTGTGATGACGATTTGTTGTGAAGGATAAGATCGTGTTCGAGTGCTCTAAGGTGTGTACGGTTACCGGTTGGAGAAACGGGGCTGCGGCCATGAGAAGTGCTCGTGAGTTCTTGATAGTGCCACATGGATATCAGGTGGGGGAAAGATTCATACTCATCGGGGAGGCAAGAGTAAAGTAGAATGCATTAATATGCGTAGAGGAACCCAAACCCTACTAGAGGTTGAGACATTTATATATTTTCTTCTTCCTTGTCATTCGTTAATATCTTTCTTTACGACTTTCTCTTCCATTCATGAGATTGCGAGAAGCAAGTGGAACGACTTCAGATGATCCTTCAGATCTTGTGTTTGCCAAGTGGGACAAGTAGTTGAAATTCCTTCAGTGAATTCTTTGAATGTGGAAGTTGGATTTTAATAGGATTGACCAAATGCAATAACTGAATTGACCAAAAAGGGGCAAAGTATATGCAGGGAATGAAGATTGTAGATAGAGTTTTCGAGAGTGGGAAGGTAGAATATTTTTTTTCAATTGTATTGGAGCTTCCAAATTGAATGGATCCTTGAAAAGTACCAGGATGCTTTGCATCAAGGATTGAGTTACATGCTGATGCAAGGCAGACAAGTAGAGGTAATAATCCAGTGGGAAAGTCCGAAAACGATTAGTGAAGTGAGAAGTTTTCTTGGATTAGCTGGATATTACAGAAGATTCATAGAAGGCTTCGCTACTTATGATGCAATTGACGAAGAAAGGTGTGATATTCGAATGGACAGCGGAATGTGAAGCCAGTTTCCAGAAATTGAAGAAGGAATCGACTACGTTGCGAGTTTTGGTATTAACTAACCCTATGGGGCAGTTCGAGGTTCACTGCAATGCATCATAATACATACTTATACAAGAGGAAGAGTGGTGGCTGGTGGCCTATGCTCCTAGACAATTTAGAATTCATGAAAGCGCAGCGATTACAAGAGCTGAAGGTACTTGTTTGATCAAAAGGAACTGAATATGAGACAGAGAAGGTGGATGGAATTCATAAAGGACTATGAATTCGATCTATATTACCATCCAGGAAAGGCTAATGTTGTGGCAGATGCATTAAGTCGGAAATCTTTACAGGTTTCTACAATGATGGTAAAAGAGTTAGAATTGCTACAACAGTTTAGAGAGATATCTAAGGATAGAAGGTACCGAGAAATGACCTCAGTGACTAATGAATTCTTGAGGATAATTAGAGAAAAGTAAGAATCTGATCAGTATCTCCAAAAGATAGAACAGAATAGGACTTCTGAGTTTAATATAGATGGCCATGGGATTATTGTGCCTGATGATATAGAGAATTAGGGAGATGATCATAAAGGAAGGCCATAAGAGTAAGTCAAGATTTCACCCTGAAGCAACCAAGATGTATTTGGAGAAGATGTTCAGGTGACCTGGAATGAAGAAAGAAATAGCAGAATATGTGTTATCATGTTTAGTGTGCCAAAAAGCTAAAATTGAACATCAGAAGCCGGCTGGAATGTTACAGTCTCTAGATATCTCGGAATGGAAATGAGACGACATAACAATGGACTTTGTAACGGGACTTCCAAGAACTTCGAAAGGATTTGATGCAATTCGGGTAGTCATCGATAGGTTAACGAAATCTATGCATTTCTTAGCTATCAATGAAAGGTATTCTTTGGGAAGGTGAACCGAGATTTATGTCAAAGAGATAGTAAGATTACATGGAGTGCCTTCAAGTATCAAGATTTATATGAAGGTTCTGGAGGAGTCTACAAGGTGAAAGATCTATTAAAAGCTTGTGTGTGGAAATAGACAAGAAGTTGGAACCATTCCAATGCTGGAATGACATCCGTTGAACCTTTGTATAGGAGAAAGTATAAAACTCTGTTGTGTTAGTACGAGATGAGATAGAGAATAAAATTTTAAGACCGGAGGTGGTACAGCAAAGGGCTGGACAAATCAACAGGATAAGAGAACAGATGAAAGACACATAGAACAGACAACTACCGTAACTGAATCTGTTTTAAGAGATACATCGAATTTCGAGGATGAAATTCTTTTTAAGGGGGTGGTAATGTAACATCCCAATTTTCAGGTCGGTAAAGTATACAAATCCTATCTAAGGCATAGTGGCAAAGTTGTAAATATCAAGATATTTTGGAGAAGTAATCAAGACTACTTTAGAAAAGTAATCATGACATGGATGACTTATGATGATGAGTCATGGTGGAGTACAGTAATCATGATGGTGATAAGTCATGGAAACGACTCATCCACTTAGGAACCACGTCTCTCGTCCGGTGTTTGATTTTATTGCTACGTATCCACTTTTTGGATACAACACAGATATTGTTTTACTCTACATTATTGGTAGAGAATTATGGTTAAGGTTTGGGTTGACGACTCAAACGAAATCCGGTCCGTATACGAGATTACCGGAACCGGTAAAGGATAAGCATGAAGTCACTTTCAAGGGGACACCTTGTAACACCTCCCTCGCGGGTGCTACATACTCGGACTCTAATGCGGAAATAAATCAAGAAAATAAAACGCTGGTTGCTTTCGGAAAATACTTTAATTAAATAGCTACGTTCGAAAACGCGGTTCTAAAAATTTTCTACATGTATAGACAATACAAACTCAAGATGAAGAACTAAACTCCTTACAGCACATCGGTATTCACCTATTGTATAACATATTACAAACTTGAAAACATAAGTTCAAAAGCGTGCAGTAATATAAGACTACTCAAAATAAAAGACTCCTAAGCTGGTCGGCTTAAAGTAGCCATTGGGGTACAACCCAACGTCAACTTCATCAGAACGCCCCGTCATCCGAGTCCTCACGTCTCCGCGGGGACCTATGAACAACATCTGTACATGTGTTCCAAAAACACAACAAGGTGTCCAACATGTACAGGCAAAGGTGAGATACTCATATAATAAGTTTATCATGATAGCCACACAGGCGACAAACAGCATAAATACAGTTATATGAACAGTTATTTATACAACACAATATAATATCTCAAACACAATCATGAGTTATAATAATGCATGAGACTTCAATATCATCTTTCTAATTCATGTACTCCGGAGATTCCTACTACCCAACATCGAGCGATAGGCCGTAGTAACACCCGTAACACAATTGGTCTCATGAGTCAGCCTCTCTATTTAGGTCCGAACTCCAATTGTTCCAGGGTACCACGTCATAACCATATCCTGAATACGCCAGTCTCAGATTGAGTTCATTCGTGTTTGGCAGCCGATTTACCACGGCACGGGGTTGCTACGCCACCGGCCACTTGTGGGATCTCGAACACAGAATGCCCCTATAGACCTAGTGGTCTTGACTGATTAAATTCTCAACTACTAGAGTTGTAGCTCGGTTTCAAATGGCACGTCTGCCGGTTCATGCATGTACACAGAAAGTTTTCTGTTTTCTTTGCGTTCATTCTTTCAAATGTCGAGACATAAAGTTCACGACTCGTTTCAAAAAGGCATTAAGCCCACTCAAATCATTCAAATGTCGAGACATAAAGTCCATGACTCGTTTCAAAAAGGCATTAAGCCCACTCAAATCAAAAACACAGGACACGAAGTCCGAGTGCTCAATCCACAAAACACTAGCCCAGACGTCTCGGCCATTAGGTTTGGGTTCGTCTCAAAGGTTCATCATTTTTCTTTTCGGTCAAACTTTCTCAAAACAACTTTGGAAAACAAAATACACTTTTGTTTTCTTGAAATAAAACATTTCCACATTTTCCGGGAAAATCACCTTTCTTGAAAACAAAACCGTTTTCTAAGGTTTCACGCCCTTTTTAAACACTTTACAGAATAAAACACATTTTGCACGACTTTTCACAAAACCACTTTTTAAAAGAACATACCTTTCAAAAGAACATACTTTTCAAAATAACATACTTTTCAAAAGAACATACATTTCAAAAGAACATACTTTTCCAAAGAACATACTTTTCAAAGGAACATACATTTCAAAAGAACATAATTTTCAAAAGAACATACATTTCAAAAGAACATACTTTTCCAAAGAACATACTTTTCAAAAGAACATACATTTGAAAAGAACATACTTTTCAAAAGAACATACGTTTCAAAAGAACATACTTTTCAAAAGAATATACATTTCAAAAGAGAACTTAACTGTTCTTGAAAACAACATGTTTTCCAAAAGCCACTTTTAATTTCAAAACGCGTTTTTCAAAACTTTGTTTTCGATTCCAAGTCTTTTAACAATTATCGAGACATAGCCAGTCCTATGCTCATCCAGGATATAAATATATGTATAGATATATATATCAACAGTTCAATATCACAATAAGATATCATCCAAGGCATCCATGCCACAGTTATATCAAATAACCAACTATGCACAACACTTAACATCCAATCAATCCAGGATATAAGTAAACATATAAATCAAGTCTTAATTCAATCATAACACACTAATCAATCATATGCCATGAGGCTACCAAACTCAAAATGAACTACCTCCCTTTACCTCACAAAGGAAGTTCAATGCAAACTCGATCGGTTCTCGGCTCCGGCTCCGGTTCCGTTTGCGTTACCTAAAACAATCAAACACAATTCAATTCAAACAACAAAGCAACATCAATCTATAACATAAGTTTTCTTCCCCAAGAAGGTATAGGGTTCGGCCATGAAAAGATAAAAAGGCTAGGGATCTCATTTGGTTCCAAACTTTTGGATGGTTGGTCCTTAAACATGATTAACACTAAATCAAGTCTCATGACCCAAAAATTTGAGACAAAACTCATGGTTCTACACCCTATATGTTTCGGCCATGAAGAGGAGAAATAGGTTAGGAGCTTTGGTTGATGTTTTGCTCTTGGGTTTAGGGTTCAAAGACATCAAGTAAGCTAGAACAAGTGTTGTATAGCCAAAAATTACGACAAAACCCATCCTTTCATCATGATTAGGATTCGGCCCTCCCATGGAAGAATAGGGAGAAAATTTCTTTTGGGTTCATGCTTCTAGACACTCAAAGTACACATCATGAAGGTTTCATAGAAATTGGTTTCATGATCATAGGATTTTTCTACAATTTTCTATGGATTTTCAAAGTTCTAGATCTAAACTTGGATCTTAATGAATCAAGTGATTCAAGAGATGAAATAGAGAGATTGAGAGAGTTAAGATGAGGATCATACCTCCTAGGATCAAAGATTAGTGAAGAAGAAACAAGTTTTCACTCAAAAACTTCAACTTTTGAAGATCAAACTAGGGTTTTTGAAGAACTTATGAAGAACACATGAAGAACTTCAAGAACTCTATGAATTTGGATGAACAAGTGAGAGAAAGAAGAGAGAGAGAGTGTGGCCGAAATGGCCAAGAGAGAGAAAGAGAGAAATATATATAATTGATGTCATGGCAAACTTGTAAATAACCAAAAGGGTAATTTGGTAATTCCTTCAAAGACTAGGGGCATTTTGGTCATTTCCCTTATAAATATCTAGATATTTCTAGAAAGGTAATGATGACATGGTGAGTCACAGGGTCAGAATGGTTATTCCATAAATTCTCAAGGGCAAAACGGTCTTTTCATTCAAGGGCAAATGGTAATTATGAAAAGGGTCAAGGGCATTTTAGTCATTTCACGTCTAGATATTTTCTAAACTTAATCCTTACACTGATGAGTCATTAATGAGTCATAGCACACCATGTGACTTCAATCTTATCCGTAGCGGGTCATTGAAATCCCGTATTCAGCTCCGTTCTTCACCTGATTTAGGTTTTCGTCCAAGAAAGTCGTATGATGACTTTTATTTTGAATATTTTCAAAATAACCAATATTGTTGGAAATAAAATATAAAACCTAACTGTTTTGTTCACGAGTCGAAATTAGGTCTTGATAGTAGAAAAAGACCACTATCCGTGAAAAACGCAGACCGGGCTCCGTTTGAGCTTTCGCCCGAAACTTAACCATGACTTCCTATGGTTATGTAGGACATTCCTATCTAGTTAGAATATTTTATTGCCATTTCTAAGGGCTTGAATAAAATATAAGTTCATAAATACTGAATAATTTGGAAAACTCGAAAATCGGGGTGTTACACACCTCACCTTATCCTATCCATATGCAATGATGGCATAGGTGACTCACCTAGGTGAGTCACTAAGGTAGCGATGGCAAGGGGTGACTCACCATAGTAATGATTATGGTGGTGAAATTACAATTTTGCCCCTTGGAAGAAATGACCTTTTTGCCTTTAAGCAAATTTTATACAATCCTTACCCTTCTTTCATATGAAAGCCGCGCCCTTTATATATATATATTTTCCATCTCATATTCCTTTCTCCTTCTCTTTATTCTTTAAGTCCAAATGTTGAAGTTTCTAGTACAACTTTTGGTGAAATTCCAATTTTAACCATATAAGAAATGACCATCCTAACCTTGAAGTTTAGTATATAAGGAAGTCTATCCCTCCTCTCTTTCCCCTTTTCACGCCTCACTCTCTCTCTTTCTCACTTCATGATTCTTTCTTCTTCCACTTTGTTATCCATTTCAAAGCTTCAAGCTTTCATCTCAATTTCTCTCCATTTCTTCAAGAGATCTTCAAGAGCTTAGTGAAGCAAAGTTGCTTAACTTGATCTCCTTCATCATCTAAGAGGTAGAGATCTCTTCTTTGAACTCTAAATTTTCATATCTATCTATGGAAACTCTATGTGTTCATAGTTGTTCTTCAACTTCTAAAATTCACGAAAATTTGTAAAAAAATCATTTTGATGTCAAACCAATTTTCTTGATCTAGATTCATTGTTTTCTTTCATGATCCAAGAGCTTGTAATAATAAAAGCACTCTAACCTATTTTTCTATGTGATGGCCGAATTCTCCCTGTAGGAGAAATCATGAGATTTTGTTCCAATTTGTGTTAAAGAAGTGTGGATTTGATTCTATCACACTTAAATGTCTTTGAATCCTCAAAGAATTGAATCAAAAACCTTTCCTAGCCTCATGTTCTATGAAGAGGCTGAAACCCTATGCTTGGCAAATCTTGAGTTTTGTTTCAAATTCTTGAATTCCATGACTTACAGGAGTGTTATCTATGCTTAAGGATCATAGATCCAAGAGTTTGTGAAATTTTAACATTTCTAGCATTTTTCTACTTATGGGGTCGAATCCTAGTTCTTAAAGACTAAGTATGTTTTGTTTAATGATACTAATTGTGATGACGATTTGTTGTGAAGGATAAGATCGTGTTCGAGTGCTCTAAGGTGTGTACAGTTACCGGTTGGAGAAAAGGGGCTGCGGCCGTGAGAAGTGCTCGTGAGTTCTTGATAGTGCCACATGGATATCAGGTGGGGGAAAGATTCATACTCATCGGGGAGGCAAGAGTAAAGTAGAATGCATTAATATGCGTAGGGGAACCCAAACCCTACTAGAGGTTGAGCCCTGACAAAGTACCTAAACCCTTGGTATAGGTATCTTTGGGCAATCACCATTAAGAATACACCCTAGGTTAGATGATGATAACATGATAAATGACATGCTATGTTGATTGAGTTTGTATGCTTAATATGCTTATATGGTTACTATGATGTGTTAGTGGATATATGTTTTACCATGGTATGATAATGTACTTCATTTTATTAGTTGGTGTTATGTGCCTCATTTGATGATATGATGATGATATGTTGTGAAAAGTATGATAATGCATATGTGATTGTTGGTATGCTTAGAATTAAGCAATGATCACTTATGAATTGCGTGATGCGTGAGATAAAATCATTTGATGGTAATACGCTACTGCACTCAACTAGGTGAAATGATAAAGGACTGTTGATAGTCGTGAGCATCTTGCTTGGTAGGGGATGCGGTAACCTTCTTGGCAGGGTATACGTGTGTTAATTGATGGGGTTGAGTTGTAGTGATTGATCAAAATGAGTCGTGAGGATTCATGCTAGTTTGCATTGTGTTGTTATGTCACAGCCGCGTAGATCTGGGATTACACGAGGTCAAACTGGAACTACAGTTAGATGCTTGGTAGGTCTACTATGAGCTTCTGAGATCTCCCATGCTCCTTCTGACACCGGGACAGCTATTCCTATTGGGAATGGGGAATAGTGTCACCCTGCTTGGTAGGGGGTGAGCATCCTGCTTGGTAGGGGATGTAATGTACCCGTGAGTGTAACAGAACTTGTTGCTCGGATGACGTTTGACTTTCATCCTGCTTGGTAGGGGATACGTTGTGACGTAGGAATGTGGCTACTGCGTCTTCATGTCAGGTCTAGGTGCATGAGAGTGTGAGACCAGTGCATGAGAGTGTGAGATCAGTAGTTAAGTTCAAGAAATCTCGAGGACGGTTGTTAGTAATGATTGTGCTACGAGTGTGCTATTAATGTATCTGCTTTACCTTTATCCCTATTTATTATGTGATGAAATTCTTATCCCCTGTTTTCTCTATGTTGTATGTTTTTCTTAAATTGGTAAAGAAGCAGAACCAGACTACAAAGAGCTAGACAGAATTCTGTACAAGCCCGATGCTGATGGAAGAGTAGCATATCCCAATATTTGGGAGGTTCTAAGTGGTTGTACAACAAGGACAAGCGAGGAGTATTTAGAGTCCAGACTGAAATAGAGTTTGTTATATTATTAAGTATGCACAGCCAGTCTATCTATCTTTTGATGTATTTTTGGGTGAGGAGAAGAAGTTGTTTGTATATGTGTATACCATGCTTTCTTTTGAAGTTGTGCACTCTGATAATTATATATAGTATATGCGTATGTTTAAAAGGTTAAAATATCTTAGGTTCTTTAATGGGATTATCCTAAGAAGTGGCGTCGTCTCATGAATCAATCTCTATCTAAGTGCAATTCCTTCTTCAAGGTGGAGATGTGATATTGTTCAAGACAATCAGAACATGCAACCGTCTACTAGAAATTTATGGAGCTTTAGGTGTTCAAATGCATCAATATTGCTATCGTTGGAAGGAGAAGAAAACTATCTGCAACTCTCACGAAGAGGTCAAGAGCGAAATCGATCTCTATCATTGTCAAATTGTATCCGTAAGTTGGTGATGTGATGTTGTTCCTGACAGTCATACCTTTGCAGCATCTATTGACCATATCTTGCACCATAGGTGACCAAATTGGATGAAACCGGTTTCTCATTAAACCTAGTATCCATATATACAAGTTTCATAAAGACATCGAATCCTAATTCGGCCATTAAGGGGGTCAAGGAAGCATAATATGCTAACTGGTCGGAATGCTATGAGTTAAACAGCCTTGTGAATGTGTCTAGTGGATAACCAAGCGTCTTATGTCATTTAAGAAGCGTCCAGTGAAGTTAACTAAGCTTCTACTCAGAATACAATACAGAACATTATGATGAATGGAGAAGTAATTTTGAATTAAGTATTAAAATATTCAAAGTCTAAGATTGACCAGAAAATGAGGTACCTTTTGTTAGAACCAAAACAGTAATGACTAATGACCCCAAAAAGTTTTAATGATTAACAAAGTTATTATATGTTTATTGAAAATAGTCGAAGTCAAGTTTATGCTAATACATAAGGTCAAAAGACCTTTGTATGTTTCTGCCTTCAGATGGTTCTCCAAAACCAAAGTTTCACCTAGCTCTTAAAGGACAAAAAGCTCACTGCAATATCTTCGTCCAAAGAAACTTAGTGGTAAAGGTTTACGTACAAAACATCATCATATAGTATTGTGCGTCCAATTGTCTATATTGTGCGTCCAATTGTTTATAACTATTGTGCGTCCAATTGTCTATTTGTACGTCCAATTGTCTTCAATACTTGTACGTTCAATTATCTTCAATGCTTATGCGTCCAATCGTCTACAACACTTGTGCGTCCAACTATCTAAATAAATTGTGCGTCCAATTTTATATATGCCTGTGCATCCACTAACTTCATTCTGTAGATGACGTGGCTCTCTCATTCAAAAGTCTTAAATGGTTTTAAGGAAATATCATTTTCACAGAAGACAAAAGAAGGTACGAACGTCGTACAAAGCAAACCACGTAGAGCAAACAATCACGTAGAGCAAAACGTTTGTTGGCCATAAAAGTAAAATCACTCTGCTACCATTCAAGCTGCTACTACCTCCACATTCTGAAAGGACAATTACACAATGAAAAACAACTGGCAAATGATCTGTGCCTAACGGATATTTGATTGAGTCTAAACGGAAAAGTTCTCCTAATATTTTTGAAATCAGAAGGTCAAGACAAAGCTATAAGAAGACCCTCTTCTGATGAAACAAGCAGAGAACACACGAGCAAGAAAATATTCAAGAAAATTCATTATGCAAACAAAAAAGCCTCAAAGCTTTCACTCTCTAGTTTTTGATCTGTAAACCTTCTCATTCTTTCATTGTAAAGTTGTAAACAGATTGTCAAGAGCTATATCGTGTAATACTCTCACTGTTATGAGTTTGTAAAAAGATCAAAAAAATCCCTCTCAAATCTTAGGATTTTTTGAGCCTGAAGAGGCTTGTCTATAAAAGAATACTTGTAGACTGGAGAGGTGTACAATACTTGGAGTTGTAGTCTTGGAGAGACATGGAATCAACATGTGAAAAGTGCTAAGAGTTTTAGTGGAAAAACCTTCTGAGGGAAGGGACTGGACGTAGCTCTTTAATTTGAAAGAGTGAACCAGGATATATCTTTGTGTGAATCTTTCTATCCCTATCTTGTTAAGTTTTTATTTATTACTAACTTGGTGATTGAAAACAAAGTATCTTAAAGGCTTATAACCGTTTTGGTGTGTTCTTTCATCTTACCTGCCTTAAACGTTTGCTTTAAAAAGGTTTTCGAAAATCGGTTAAGAAACACAATTCAACCCCCTTCTTGTGTTTCCCTGTTTCACTTTCAGTTGGTATCAGAGCTCAGCCTCTGGGTTGAGCATTTACCCGTGCTTGAGGAAAAGATCCAAAGCTCGATGGCAGGACAAGGGATGCCCAGTGGGAGTCAACCTGTTCTTGAAGGTACCTCCCTGACTAGACCGCCTCTTTTCAATGGCACTCACTACCTCTACTGGAAAGAAAGATTCAAAGCATTCTTCTTAAGTACAAGCTCTGCACTCTGGCCTTTGATCATGAACGGTCCTCATATCGTCAACAATCCTGATGGCACTGAGAAAGATGAGTCTCAGTGGACTGATGAAGAAAGAAGAAGGATGGAGCAGAACTACAAAGCTAGATCCTCTTAGTCCAGACGAGTTCCAAAAATTCATGCATGTGAATTAGCAAAACAAATTTGGGATACTCTATCTATTGTTCATGAAGGAACATCCAAAGTAAAGGACTCAAAGATCATTAGTCTTATGAGTCAATATGAAATGTTCACTATGGAAAATGGAGAAACCATCGCTGATATGATAAGTCATTTGCAAACTATCATCAACAATCTCAAGTCTCTTGGAAAGGTCTATACTACAAAAGAAAATGTGGCGAAAACCCTCTGGAGCTTGCACAAGGAATGGAGACCACTCATCACTGCAATCACGCAAGCCAAGGATTTGTCAACCTTGACCTTAGATGATCCTGTGGGAACTCTTCAAGTTCATGAGCAAGAGCTCAACCAGGATAATCCTACAAAGAAAGGCAAGACTATTGCCTTGAAAAGTCAAAAAACTAGCAAAGTTGATGATTCCAGCTATGACAATGATCAAAATGAAGAAGAAGAATCCGATGATGAACTGTCTCTCATATCAAAGAAACTTGAACGTATTCTGAAAAAGAAAAATATGAGAAGAAGACAATTACAAATAAAATTGTCAAAGACCATGGTGAAACCAAGGATAAAAATCCAATGGTTTGCTATGAGTGCAAGAAACCAGGCCACTTCAAATCTGAGTGCCCTCAGCTGAAAGATAAGAAAAAGTTTTTCAAAAAGAAAAGCAAGAAACTCATGGCAACATGGGAAGATCTTGACTCCTCTAAAGAAGAGGAAAACGAAGAAGAGGCCAACCTATGTCTTTGGTCTTAAAATCATCTCCCTGAAGATTATTCTGAAGAAGAGGAACAGTCTACCTCTTCAAATCCTGAGTCATTGAGGGAATTCGGTAACCTCTCTATAAATATACCACCTATGTTCTATATAATTGGTGACTATGCCATGTGGAGAGAACTATTCATGAGATTCAGCTTGGAACAAAATGTTGATGACATATGAAGAGCTTACACCGATGATAACTTTTGTCCTACCACTTTTATTAATGGTGAACGCATAGTCAAACCAAGAGCTGAATGTTCTGAAGAAGAACAAAGAAGAGTGAGAATCAATGCTAGAGCTGTCTATATTCTTACATGTGCCTTGGACGCAAGAACTATCAACATGGTGATGTATTGTGATGTTGCGAAAAGAGTGCTTGACATGCTAGATGTCCTTTTTATGAGAAGGAGACCTGCTCATTCTTAAGGACCACCTATTTATCAATCTTCAGAATCAGAATATGAAGCTTGGAAAGAGAACTTCAGATCCTTTGTTGTAACCCAAGGATCAGAAGAACACTGAAAAACTCTCACTGACGAAACCTTCTGTACCATCATCATCATTAATTGAGAATACATGATGAAACCTCTAGATCTCTGCATTTTTGAGGAAAGAGGAAGAGTTGATCTTGACTGTGAGGCAAGGGCCTTCCTATTTCGGAGTGTACACGGAGCAAGAAGAGATGTCTTGACTGAAGAGACAACTGCTTGGGGAATGATGAATCTAATGGATATTCTTGAGAGATCTCCACCTACATCCCCAACCGAAGATATGTGTCTCATGGCAAGTATTTCCTCTGAGACAGAAATAGAAGAAGATGAGGTAAATATATCTGACTACTCTAAAGATGCATATGAAAAGCTATTAAATGAATCATGCACTATTTATTCTGAATATAAAGCTCTTAAAAGGAAATTTGACAAACTCAATAAAGACTTTAACAAAGTCAAAGTTGAGAATGGAGAATTAAGAGATGAGATAATCAGCCTAACTGAAATCTCAAGCTCTAACTCCAGTACATCCTGTGAAGTTGAGAAACTTGAGCGTCAAGTTACTTACTTAACTGATAGCCTATCGAAATTCACTGATGGATCTAAAAATCTTAATTTAATTCTTAGATATAGATCTCCTTATGATAAATCTGGCATTGGGTATGAAAAAGAAAACCCAAAAATTTCTGAGACAAAAAGATTAATGTATTGCTCTATCTGTGGTAAAAATGGACACTCTGCGTCTATATGCTTACACAAAAGAAAAACTTATAAGTTACCTGCAACTAACCAAAAAGGACCCAAGTCTATCTCGGTACCTAAATGTAAAATAATCCCTGTTGCAGACTTGCTTGACAACAGAAAGAAAACACCAATCATGGTACCTGGACAGTGGATGCTCACGACTCATGACAGGAGAAAGGTCTATGTTCCTAGACCTAAAGCCAAAGTGCGAAGGATCAGTTGTTTTCGATGGCAATCAAAAGGGAAAGATTGTAGGTATTGGTGAGATTGGTAAGAATAACTCTCCCTCTATAAATAATGTGTTGTTAGTTGAAGGGCTAAAACACAATCTGCTTAGCATAAGCCAATTATGTGACAGTGGGTTTGTAGTGTCTTTCAACAAAGATAAGTGTATAGTCAAATATGCTAATAAGTCTACTCTATTTTCTGGTAAGAGGCAAAACAATGTTTATAAAATTGACTTGGAGGACCTCTCTAATCAAAATATATCATGTCTAATGTCTGTGAATGATGAGCAATGGATTTGGCACAAGAAACATGGTCATGCAAGCCTGAGATTAATCTCAAAGCTACAAAAGCATAACCTCGCAAGTGGATTACAAAGATGGCCTATAAATCAGATGCTCTCTGTCATGCCTGTCAAAAGGGGAAACAAGTCAAAAATTCTTTTAATTCAAAAAATATTGTTTCAACATCCAGACCTTTAGAATTGCTAAGTTTAGATTTGTTTGGTCCAACAAGGACTGCCTCCCTAAGTGGAAAGAAATATGGACTTGTCCTTATCGATGATTACTCTAGATGGACATGGGTAATGTTCCTAGCTCACAAAGACGTGAGGTATTCTCAATATTCTGTAAAAGAATTCGGAATGAGAAAGGTATATGTATCAATTCAATCCAAAATGATCATGGAGGAGAGTTTGAGAATGTAAACTTCCAACTATTCTATGAAGAAAATGGTATTCTTCACAATTTCTCTGTCCCTAGAACACCTCAACAAAATTGGGTTGTTGAGAGAAAGAATAGGTTTCTTCAAGAGTTGGCAAGAACATTACTCAATGATAACTCTGTCTCTAAGAACTTTTAGGCTGAGGCTGTTAACACAGAATGCTATATTCAAAATAGAGTATACATAAGACCAATATTGAAAAAGACTCCATATGAACTGTGGAAAGGACGAAAACCTAACATATCATATTTTCATACTTTTGGATGTGCCTGTTTTATATTAAACACTAAAGACAATGTAGAAAAATTTGATGCCAAAGTTGATAATGGTATCTTCTTAGGATACTCTGAAACATCTAAAGCTTTCAGAATTTATAATTGTAGATCATTAACTGTCGAAGAATCTATTCATGTTAAATTTGATGACAAGAAGCCTGATAAAACATTATCAGAGTTGGACAAATCTCTTATAGATCTGGATCTGAATGATCATCGTCCAACCAGCATTGGAAAGGAAATTTTCGATGAAGTCAAAGCTATTGATTACAATCCTCAATCATCTAGTGATAGCCAGAAAAATTGGCAATTCAAAGTTTACCATCCTGAAGATCAAATTCTTGGTCAACCCAGTGACAAAGTAAGAACAAGGTCAACCTTCAGAAATCTAGCTGATTCAACTTTCATCTCTAAGTTAGAGCCAAAAAATGTGGATGAAGCTCGCTCGGACGATGGATGGATCTTGGCGATGCAAGAAGAACTCAATCAGTTCGAGAGAAACAAAGTTTGGGCCTTAGTTCAAGAACCTAAAGATAAATCCATTATTGGAACTAAGTGGGTATTCAGATATTAGATGGATAAAAATGGAAAGGTTGTGAGAAACAAAGCAAGGTTAGTAGCACAAGGTTATTCTCAAGAAGAAGGTATTGATTACACTAAAACCTTCGCTCCTGTTGCTAGAATAGAAGCTATACGTATCTTACTATCTTTTGCTGCTCATCATAACATAACCTTATATCAAAAGGATGTTAAAAGTGCTTTTCTGAATGGACTAATTAACTAAGAAGTCTATGTAATGCAACCCCCTGGGTTTGAAGATCATTCCCATCCTGAGTATGTATATAAGCTTCAGAAAGCTTTATATGGACTCAAACAAGCTCCTAGAGCTTGGTATGAGAAACTCAGCTCCTTCCTCATGGAAAATGGTTTTTGTATGGCAAAGGTAGATAAAACATTGTTTAAGAAAACTAATGAAGATAATTTTATAATAATTCAAATCTATGTTGATGACATTATTTTTGGATCTACTAATGATTCTCTTTGTAAGGAATTTTCTGATCTTATGAGGAAAGAATTCGAAATGAGCATGATGGGAGAGCTTAAATTCTTTCTGGGTCTGCAAGTAAGACAAACCTCAAAGGGTGTGTACATTCACCAAACCAAGTACACCAAAGATCTCTTGAAGAAATTTCAAATGGACGATAGCAAGCCAATGAGTACACCTATGCACCCAACTTCCATGCTGGCCAAAGACAACAAAGATAAAAAGGTAGATCAAAAGGTTTACAGAGGTATGATCGGATCCCTTTTATATCTCACTGCGTCCAGACCAGATATTATGTTTAGTGTATGTCTTTGTGCATGTTTTCAAGCTGATCCATGTGAAAGTCATTTAAATGCTGTCAAGAGAATTTTTAGATATCTAAAAGGTACTTCTAATATGGGTTTATTTTATGAAAAAACCGATGAGTACAGATTAATGGGATATTGTGATGCTGACTATGCTGGAGATAGAATTGAACGAAAAAGTACAAGTGGTGGCTGTCATTATCTTGGAACAAATCTTATCTCATGGTCCTGTAAAAGACAAAGCACCATAGCCTTATCAATTGCTGAAGCTGAATATATCTCTGCGGCTAGTTGTTGCTCACAGCTTTTATGGATTAAATATCAACTGGAAGATTACAATATTCATGAAAGTAAGATTCCAATTTATTGTGATAATACTGCTGCAATTAATTTATCGAAAAATCCTATATTGCACTCGAGGGCTAAGCATATAGAAATCAAACATCACTTTATTAGAGATTACATTCAAAAAGATGTGTTTGATGTAAAATTTGTGGATACTGACTACCAGTGGGCAGATATCTTCACAAAACCTCCTGCAGAGGATAGATTTTCTTTAATAAGAAAACAGCTCAACATGCTTTTTGTTGAATGACCTTGCGTCCAATAAACGCTTGTGTTAGAAAAGCATGAGCATAAAATGGTTGAGTCCATTTACTGCTCTCTATCACCTTACGTCATTATTCTTAGTGATATTTATTATTTGTCATAAATGTTAAAAATATTTATCTATCCTCCACATAACTACTATACTGAGTCAGCACCGGGTCACGTCAAACGGCGTGCGTCTGTCACTTCACTCTTTAGTAGCCTCCCTCGGTAACCGCTAGTCATCATGTTTTTTTTAACCACGGTTACTTTCTCTGACGATTCGATTACTTTTCCCCTTATTAACCTCAACTCGTGAGCTCAAACCTCACCAAATGTCCTGTCCTTTGTAATCTCCTCTCTCTCTCTCTCAGCTGTTCATCTTCACTCTCTTCACTCTTCTGAAAAATGGGAAGAAATCTGCGTTCAGCTGAACAAGGAAGCAGCACTCCTCAAGAGACCACTTCACCTCTTGGTCATCCAACTCGCGAGATTCTAGACAACTGTCAGATCAACATTGAGCACCATATCGACTTGAATCTGCTAGCCAGATTGGGAGCAGACGTCAGGCTCTACATCATTGGTGCTGGATGGGATCACTTTTACATCAACTATCCAGAAGTCTATCCAAGACTTCTCACTGAGTTTTGGAAGACAGCTCACCTTGAAAAGGAAGGTCTTATTTCTAGGTTTGTCCTGGGGACACAGAAAGTTGAAGTCTCCAAAGTCTCTATAGCATATGCTATTGGGTGTCTATCTCTCGATGCGACCTATTTCAAATCTTGGCACAACAAGTTTGGAGGAAAAGACAACGTCTTTAACTTCCTCAGAAATCTTGATGCTCAGCCAAATGCTCTCTTTCGTGCTTCAATCATGAAAGACGAAGCTAGAGTTCTTAATCAAATCTTGAACAAGGCTATTCTCCATAAAGCTGGGTCTAAAGACTCTGTTTCTGAGGTTCATTCCTTTCTGCTTACCCATCTGCTATACGGTATAAAGGTCAATCTTCCCTCTCTTCTCTTTGACCGCTTCAAAGAAAACTGCATTTATGTCGTCTCTGTTAAAACCATTACATATGCAATCCTTCTCTCCCGCATCTTTGAAAATCAAGGGATTTATTGGATGCTCAACAAAGTTCATCCTAGCATCAGAACCTCTTACCAAACCGTAAGTTGCCCTATGTTTGGAAAGGCAAACCTCTCCAAAATGCAACTCAAAACTGTGCTGGCTTTTGATCAAGCTCAGACCTCTTCTGCTCAAGCTCCACGCATGGACGATCTTCAAAGTCGTAAGAGAAGGAAGCATCAGTCTCAAAACGTTGCCAATCCTCCTCTTTTCTCCTCTGATCCGTCAACTCAGGCTACTACTCAAGACGTGTTTTAAGAATTTGAGGAAAAGCCGAGCCTGGAGTTTGCTTCAATGATGGAAGGTATTGCTTACACCATCCATGGAGAAATGTTCATCAAGCTCAATGGTGTGGTTTTTCCATTTGTTGAAGAGATTCATGGTCCTTTGCTTAAAGTTGACATAAGCTCGAAGTAGCAGGCTCATGTATCCTCGCAAGCGGGTCTAGAAGCTAGTTCCTCTAAACCTAGATACAGAAAGAGGAAGCTTCTGATGGACGAAGACAACGAAGAAGATGACGAGGATGATGTTCCAATTGCCCTCCTTCTTGCTAAGACAAATAAGGTATCTCCGTCACCCTCAACCTTACCCAAACCTTCTGTCTCTTCTGTACCCTCCACTCCTTCTGAAGAACCATCTTCTATCCCTCACCCCAATCCTAAACTTTCTGCGTCCATCCCTCTTCTACCTAAATCAATGCGCATCAAAACCGTAGCCCAACAGCCACCTCGACCCAAAATCCTCATCCCAGACTCCTCAACCTCCACCCCCTCCCCACAAAACTCCATTTCCCCACCCCCATCTCCACCTCTCTCACTTTAAGATGCCCCACCCTCCGTACCTCCTTCACAGGTCCCAGAATCATCTTCTCCTCCTTCTGTTCTTCTGCTTCTGTGACACCCACTACCCCACATATAATCAACATGAATAAAATCCTACATGTCTTGAAAAATATAACAATTAAAATAAAAACATATCCTCAAGGGTAATGTGCATCACATCATCTATAACGTAAAACATAGGAATCTGAAATAATCAAAATCCTTTGAAAACAAACTGCGGAAAATATAAATAATAAATATAACCTAAGTCCCGATGTCACATATCAGAGCTGGTATACATATACCGATAATACATCGGAATAAAATCGAATAACACAAATCATAAATCCTAACTACTAAGAGAGATCTCCTCGGGATCACTCCTCGTCAGCATGCTCACCCTCCTCTGCATATACCACAACATATGCACAAGAATAACAAAGGGAGGGGTAAGAAACACAATCATAAATATATGTAAACGGAATGGAATAGTAATTAAGATGGCATACAACATACATCAATCACCACAGATATAATCAATTTATATATATATATATATATATATATATATATATATATATATATATATATATATATATATGTCAAAGATGCATGTCAATGCGAATGCAACATCACTACTCCGTATGCATGTGGCCAACAACTCTAACTCTGGAAAGACGATTAGGAGTACATGTCCGGTTATCAACGTGGATGATATGCCAGACCATGGGCCATCCCCGAACACTCTCACTAATCCTAATAACGTATAGTGGCTAGTCAGGGTACTCAAGCTTATTCTTTAGGTCACTCCGACAATAGGTAGCTAGCCCATGTCACCTGGAACTTCCATACCCAATGTACCCGCAAGGCCGGGATAACACCCATCGTGGCCTCCACTATCGCGATTCATCGTTTGCTTTCCACCCAACATATCAACGTCAACGTATGATGCATGCTATGCTCAACAACATGCAAACACATGTCCAACCATCCACCATCATAATCAATCACATTGATTATCAACAATGACCATCAACGATGATCATCAATCAACTAGGCGCTAACCATCGTTATTGCCTTTATCAACATTGCCAATATTATCATCATAATCAATCACATTGATTATCAACAATGACCATCGATGATGAACATCAAACAACTAGGCGCTAACCATCGTTAATGCCTTTATCAACATTGCCAATATTATCATATCGTCATTATTAATATTAACGTTCTTTTCTATACTATCAACCTTGATTTGTGATCTCACAGTCATTTTTCCATTACCCCATTCATTTCTTCTTCACAATAGAATCTGGGTGAGAAACCCAGACTCGCTAGGCGAATCGTGGCTCGCGAGGCGAGCCCGAGAGCTTCCTACACAGGTTCTCAGATTCGCTAGGCGAATCCTGTCTCGCGAGGCGAGCCCGAGAGCTCCTAAACAGGTCCTCAGATTCGCTAGGCGAATCCTGGCTCGCGAGGCGAGCCCGAGAGCTCCTAAACAGGTTCTCAGATTCGCTAGGCGAATCCTGGATCGCGAGGCGAGCCCGAGAGCCCTAATACTTGGTTCTTTCATTCGCCTCGCGGATTACAATCCGCTAGGCGAATCACGTCAGACCACGAATGCTGTCTCTGTCTCGCCTCGCGAATGGTTATTCGCCAGGCGAATCATGACAGATGTGGGAATCTTAAGAATTTCTCTAAGTTATCCCTATACCTATCGTCCCATCTCTCAAGAATCATCCCTATGGGTTTCCAAGACTAATCCAATATCATCAATCTCACCTCTCATAACAACTCATTCATTATGGGGTGCCAAACGTCCCTAAGCTATGTTCTTTCACTAATCCTATTTTCTTTATTGTAACGCACATCATCATCAAGTCATCATTATCATTGCACATCATACAATCTCATCAATGCATATCGTATCTATATTCATACTATTCATCGCACATCATAATATTTGAATCATATCATCAAGACAAACACCCATAATCATAATCATAGAACCATAAACATGTATATTTATACGATATTCACATAGGCATATACATGGCATATACACAACATACACATAATTACACTCATAGCATATACATAGGCATTTACAATGCATATAGACAAACATATAGGGGTCATGGGTTAACCCCTTCATCTTAACCTATCCCAAAACCCACATACTCATGATCTATTTCTTCCCCCCATACCTGGTATGACGATCACAATGCACAAAGGAAGGAAAAAGGGTCCGGAAAAGGTTGCGTCTACACGAATGCTCAATCTTACGACGCTTGACTTCACGATCACAGCCCCAAAAGGTTCAAGAGCAGCGACTGGGAAGAGGGCTTGTGATGGCAGTGATGCTCTTCAAGCGAAAGAGATGAAGAACGATGAACAATGGTGCAATCTCCTTCAGGGATCCTTGGAAAGGGTTTAGAAATCCTTGTTTGGAGAGGAAGAGGCAGTTTCTGGGAGTTTTTCGACTTAGAAGGTAGGTTTAGGTCGAGTCTTAGGGTATAAATATGAGTTAGGGTCATTATGGGCTGATTAGAAGCCCAAAAACACGATTCTGGTGCGCGCAGATTCGCGAGGCGAGTGGCCTTTCGCGAGGCGAACCCGAGAGCTGTAAAAATCTGGCTGTCAGGTTCGCGAGGCGAATGTATCCTAGCGACGCGAAACTTTAGAAGCCGAATTTGGCCTGAACACCTGAAATAAGACTTGTAGATAATTCTCTAAGCTTTCCAACGCATCCAAGATCACCTCAATCGGATGTCTAGAACTCAAGATATGAACAAAACCGTAAAACATGTTTCTTGGACTTGAATGCATTGATCATTCCTTAAGGCTAAACTACCCCAACTATGAACTTGGACATCAAGAACAATCATAAACAACATATACAAGCAAATATTAACACATATAAGCATAGTGTAAAAAAAACAGGGTGTTACAATTCCACCCCCTTATAAAAATTTCGTCCTCGAAGTTTCTACTCACCTTGAGTAAACATATGTGGATATGACTCCTTCATCTTGCTCTCCAACTCCCAAGTAACACTTTCTTCTGTAGCTCCACTCCAAACGACCTTGACCAAGGGAATTTCCTTCCCTCTCAGCTGCTTGACCCTTCGATCTTCAACCCGAAGCGGTAACACCTCGAAAGTCAAGTTATCCTTTAGTGGAATGATATCGGGTACTATCACATGGCTTGGATCATGAACATACTTTCGAAGTTGAGACACATGAAACACATTATGAAGATTTGACAAGAACGGGGGTAAAGCTATCTGGTAGGCGACTTCACCGACTCTTTTTAGAATTTGGTAAGGGCCAATGAATCTAGGAGTAAGTTTCCTCGCTTTCATTACTCTGCCAACCCCAGTTGTTGGAGTAACTCGCAAGAACACATGATCCCCCTCCTGGAATTCGAGAGTTTTTCTTCTTTTATTATGATAACTCTTTTGCCTACTCTGTGCCACTCTCATCTTTTCTTGTATCATCCTCACTTTCTCTGTAGTCTCTTGCACTACCTCAGGTACTAACACAACATTCTCTCCAGGCTCATTCCAACACAAAGGCGTCCTACACCTCCTACCATACAAAGCCTCATAAGGTGCCATCCCAATACTGGAATGGAAGCTATTGTTGTAGGTGAACTCTATAAGGCGTAAAAACTTATCCCAACTACCAGACTGCTCTAGCACACACGCCCTCAACAAGTCCTCTAAGGATTGGATTGTTCTCTCAGACTGACCATCGGTCTGTGGGTGATAAGCTGAACTCAATCTAAGCTTAGTTCCTAAGGCCTCATGCAAACTATTCCAAAATCTAGAGGTAAATCTAGGATCTCTGTCAGAAACTATGCTAGACGGTACACCATGCAATCTAACTATTTCTCTAATATACAACCCAGTCAACTTCTCTAATGGATATTGCAAGTTCATAGGGATGAAATGGGCAGATTTGGTTAACCTGTCCACAACAACCCATATGGCATCACAACCAGCTGGAGTCCTAGGGAGTCCAGACACAAAATCCATAGAGATACTATCCTACTTCCACTCAGGAATACTCAAAGGTTGCAACTTACCCGAAGGTTTCTGGTGCTCTATCTTAGCCTTCTGACACACTAAGCAAGCATACACAAACTCGGCCACATCCTTTTTCATCCTAGGCCACCAAAACATCCGTTTCAGATCCTGATACATCTTTGTGGCTCCTGGGTGAACACTCAAACCACTCCTATGTCCTTCCTCAAGGATCAACTTCCTGAGCTCTGGAACATCAGGTATACAAACCCTATCTTGGAACCTCAAAATTCCATCAGTCCCTTCCTTAAAACTAAGGTTTCTACCCTGAGCAATCAACTCTCTCTGGTCTAAAAGGTATACATCTATCTTTTGCCCTTCTCTAATCTGATCCATCAAACTGCTAGTAATTTTCAACATTCCTAGTCTAATGCTCTTAGGGGTAACTTCCCAAGCTAAACTCAAATCCCTAAACTCCTCTATCAAATCCATCTCTCTAACCATCAAGGCTGAAACATGTAAGGTTTTTCTACTCAACGCATCAGCCACTACATTGGCCTTACCTGGGTGGTAACTCAACTCAAACTCATAATCTTTAAGAAATTCCATCCACCTACGCTGTCTCATATTCAGCTCCTTTTGGTCAGATAGGTATTTCAAACTCTTATGATCACTAAAGACCTCAAATCTAGCTCCATAAAGATAATGCCTCCAAATCTTCAAGGCAAACACTACGGCTCCTAGCTCCAAGTCGTGGGTAGGGTAATTCTTCTCATGGGTCTTAAGCTGCCTAGAAGCATAAGCTACTACCTGACCATTCTGCATCAACACACCACCTAAACCTTGCTTGGAAGCATCACAGTACACCACAAAAGGTTCACTAGGATTGGGCAACACTAGCACAGGTGCAGTGGTCAACCTATTCTTCAACTCCTGAAAACTTTCCTCACACTTAGAGTCCCACACAAAGATCTGACCTTTCTTAGTAAGGCGGGTCATAGGCAAAGCTATCTTAGAGAATCCTTCTATAAACCTCCTATAGTAACCGGCTAAACCCAAGAAACTCCTAACCTCGGTCACTGACTTAGGTGCTTCCCATTGGAGCACGGTTTCTACCTTAGATGGGTCTACGGCTATTCCTCCTTTAGAGATGATGTGTCCTAAGAAACTCACCTCCTCTAACCAGAACTCACACGTAGACAACTTGGCATACAACTGTTTTTCCTTAAGGGTCTTCAAGACTATCCTCAAGTGTTCCTCATGTTCCTCCCTAGTCTTAGAGTATACCAGGATATCATCTATGAAAATAACTACAAACCTATCCAAGTATGGATGAAAGATCTTGTTCATGTAGTCCATGAACACAACAGGGGCATTAGTCACACCAAAAGGCATAACTAGGTACTCATAATGGCCATAGCGTGTTCTGAACGCAGTCTTCGGAATGTCCTCAGACTTGACCCGAATTTGATGGTAACCTGATCTCAAATCTATCTTAGAAAACACACAGACTCCTATCAGTTGGTCCATAAGGTCATCTATCCAAGGAAGAGGGTACCTATCCTTAACGGTCACCTTGTTGAGTTGTCGATAATCGACACACAACCTCATGCTGCCATCTTTCTTCTTCACCAACAACACTGGCGCTCCCCACGGAGACACACTAGGCCTAACAAACTGCTTCTGGAGCAATTCCTCTAACTGTTTCTTCAACTCAGCTAGCTCTAGAGGGGACATCCTATAAGGTGCTATGGATATCGGTCCTGTACCTGGCACTACGTCTATGCTAAACTCAACCTCTCTCTCAGGTGGCAAACTAAAAATGTCCTCTGGAAAAACTTCTGGGAACTCTCTCACAACTGGCACATCCTTAACCTCAGCCTTTCTCTCTACTTCTAGGGAAGATAAGATCACGTATACTTGGGCTTCTTCTCTAATAGAAGCCTTGACTTGGTTGGCAGTCAGAAAACTCGGATCCTTAGGATTGACAGCAGTTCCAAAAACAACAGTTTTATCAAAGCAATTTAAAAGGACATGACTGGCGGATAACCAGTCCATACCAAGGGTAACATCAAGTTGTTTAAGGGGTAAGCATATAAGATCAACTATGAAGTTTCTATCATCAATGACAATGGAACAACCTTTACAAATATGTGAGGTAACAACAGGCTTATTGGTAGGGGTAGCAACAACTAGATCATATTCAAGTTGGGCAACAGGTAATCTAAGGTACTCAACACAATCATGTGATATAAAAGAATGCGACGCACCCGAATCAAACAACACTATTAAAGGAGTCCCTTTGATGAGGCACTTACCTTGAATCAGGTCTTCGGATTCTGAGGCTTCAGTTCCACTGAGAGTGAAGACTCTCCCACTTGTCCTCAGTCGATTGGCTTGAGAACTCTTGCTGGCACTCTGTGGCTCCATCTTTTCCCCACTACAATCCTTACTGATATGACCAGGCTTCCCACACTTGAAGCAGATGATGTCTGTCTCCTTGCAGTCCCGAGTAAAGTGCTCCTTACCACACTTGCCACACCTGATTGGCCTAGAAGAGACAAATCCTCCGCCACTAGCTGGTCCCGACATATAATGCGGTTTCTTGCCGGCGTGCTTGAACCCACGGCTAACTGGTGCCAACTGCTGCTTACCTTTATCCTGCTGGGTTATCCTCTTACTCCCTTGAGGACAAGAATTCTTGAACTGGGCAACTCTGGACTTGTAGTCTTCCTCAAAGATTCTGCATTTGTTCACCAAGGTGGGGAAAACACGGATCTCCTGGTAGCTGATGGCTTGCTTAATCTCTGGACGCAAACCATTCTCGAACTTCACACACTTGGAGCGATCATCATTACAATACTGGTAGAGTGGATAGTAACGTGACAGCTCCTCAAACTTAGCGGCATAATCCCCAACGGACATGCTTCCCTGAGTCAAAGCTAGAAACTCCATCTCCTTCTTGTCCCGTATATCAGCAGGAAAATACTTCCCTAAGAATCTCTCCTTGAAGGCATCCCAAGTAACAGCGGCGCCCTCAGCTCCCAAACGTTGGCGGCAATTCTCCCACCAATGTTCAGCTTCTTCTACTAACATGAAGGTAGCAAAGGTAACCTTCTGTGCATCGGTGCATGCCATGGCCCGAAAGATCTTTTCAAGTCCCCGGATCCATGTCTGAGCACCTTCAGGGTCATAAGCTCCCTTGAAGGATTGCGGATTATTCCTCTGGAACTTATCCAAACCCTGAAATTCAGCAGTTGCACCACCGTTTTGATTCTGATTCTGCCCTATGGCATTAGCTAATGCTTCCAGGGCATCAGCAATCGCACGGTCGTTTCTACCTGCCATAACTTCCTGCATCGTTCAAGCAAATTGCTTAATATCGAAAGTTAAGTAAAACAAAACTAAACACTTAATACTCTATACCATCGTCACAGACAATCATATAAGAGTACACAGAAGAGAACACAACAGACACATACCCCGGCCTGTAGGACAGACCGGCTCTGATACCACTAAATGTGACACCCACTACCCCACATATAATCAACATGAATAAAATCCTACATGTCTTGAAAAATATAACAATTAAAATAAAAACATATCCTCAAGGGTAATGTGCATCACATCATCTATAACGTAAAACATAGGAATCTGAAATAATCAAAATCCTTTGAAAACAAACTGCGGAAAACATAAATAATAAATATAACCCAAGTCCCGATGTCACATATCAGAGCTGGTATACATATACCGATAATACATCGGAATAAAATCGAATAACACAAATCATAAATCCTAACTACTAAGAGAGATCTCCTCGGGATCACTCCTCGTCAGCATGCTCACCCTCCTCTGCATATACCACAACATATGCACAAGAATAACAAAGGGAGGGGTAAGAAACACAATCATAAATATATGTAAACGGAATGGAATAGTAATTAAGATGGCATACAACATACATCAATCACCACAGATATAATCAATATATATATATATATATATATATATATATATATATATATGTCAAAGATGCATGTCAATGCGAATGCAACATCACTACTCTGTATGCATGTGGCCAACAACTCTAACTCTGGAAAGACGATTAGGAGTACATGTCCGGTTATCAACGTGGATGATATGCCAGACCATGGGCCATCCCCGAACACTCTCACTAATCCTGATAACGTATAGTGGCTAGTCAGGGTACTCAAGCTTATTCTTTAGGTCACTCCGACAATAGGTAGCTAGCCCATGTCACCTGGAACTTCCATACCCAATGTACCCGCAAGGCCGGGATAACACCCATCGTGGCCTCCACTATCGCGATTCATCGTTTGCTTTCCACCCAACATATCAACGCCAACGTATGATGCATGCTATGCTCAACAACATGCAAACACATGTCCAACTATCCACCATCATAATCAATCACATTGATTATCAACAATGACCATCAACGATGATCATCAATCAACTAGGCGCTAACCATCGTTATTGCCTTTATCAACATTGCCAATATTATCATATCGTCATTATTAATATTAACGTTCTTTTCTATACTATCAACCTTGAATTGTGATCTCACAGTCATTTTTCCATTACCCCATTCATTTCTTCTTCACAACAGAATCTGGGTGAGAAACCCAGACTCGCTAGGCGAATCGTGGCTCGCGAGGCGAGCCCGAGAGCTTCCTACACAGGTTCTCAGATTCGCTAGGCGATTCCTGGCTCGCGAGGCGAGCCCGAGAGCTCCTAAACAGGTCCTCAGATTCGCTAGGCGAATCCTGTCTCGCGAGGCGAGCCCGAGAGCTCCTAAACAGGTTCTCAGATTTGCTAGGCGAATCCTGGCTCGTGAGGCGAGCCCGAGAGCCCTAATACTTGGTTCTTTCATTCGCCTCGCGGATTACAATCCGCTAGGCGAATCACGTCAGACCACGAATGGTCTCTCTGTCTCGCCTCGCGAATAGTTATTCGCCAGGCAAATCATGACAGATGTGGGAATCTTAAGAATTTCTCTAAGTTATCCCTATACCTATCGTCCCATCTCTCAAGAATCATCCCTATGGGTTTCCAAGACTAATCCAATATCATCAATCTCACCTCTCATAACAACTCATTCATTATGGGGTGCCAAACGTCCCTAAGCTATGTTCTTTCACTAATCCTACTTTCTTTATTGTAACGCACATCATCATCAAGTCATCATTATCATTGCACATCATACAATCTCATCAATGCATATCGTATCTATATTCATACTATTCATCGCACATCATAATATTTGAATCATATCATCAAGACAAACACCCATAATCATAATCATAGAACCATAAACATGTATATTTATACGATATTCACATAGGCATATACATGGCATATACACAACATACACATAATTACACTCATAGCATATACATAGGCATTTACAATGCATATAGACATACATATAGGGGTCATGGGTTAATCCCTTCATCTTAACCTATCCCAAAACCCACATACTCATGATCTATTTCTTCCCCCCATACCTGGTATGACGATCACAATGCACAAAGGAAGGAAAAAGGGTCCGGAAAAGGTTGCGTCTACACGAATGCTCAATCTTACGACGCTTGACTTCACGATCACAGCCCCAAAAGGTTCAAGAGCAGCGACTGGGAAGAGGGCTTGTGATGGCAGTGATGCTCTTCAAGCGAAAGAGATGAAGAACGATGAACAATGGTGCAATCTCCTTCAGGGATCCTTGGAAAGAGTTTAGAAATCCTTGTTTGGAGAGGAAGAGGCAGTTTCTGGGAGTTTTTCGACTTAGAAGGTAGGTTTAGGTCGAGTCTTAGGGTATAAATATGAGTTAGGGTCATTATGGACTGATTAGAAGCCCAAAAACACGATTCTGGTGCGCGCAGATTCGCGAGGCGAGTGGCCTTTCGCGAGGCGAACCCGAGAGCTGTAAAAATCTGGCTGTCAGGTTCGCGAGGCGAATGTATCCTCGCGACGCAAAACTTTAGAAGCCGAATTTGGCCTGAACACCTGAAATAAGACTTGTAGATAATTCTCTAAGCTTTCCAACGCATCCAAGATCACCTCAATCGGATGTCTAGAACTCAAGATATGAACAAAACCGTAAAACATGTTTCTTGGACTTGAATGCATTGATCATTCCTTAAGGCTAAACTACCCCAACTATGAACTTGGACATCAAGAACAATCATAAACAACATATACAAGCAAATATTAACACATATAAGCATAGTGTAAAAAAAACAGGGTGTTACAGCTTCCATGGTACTCTCATGAAGAAGCCACATTTTCAGAGGTTCCACTGGATAATTCTCCTGTTGTTCCTTTTTCCCAAGTGGAAGCCAGCTCGGTTCAGCGCACTGAACGTCTTGATGCTGATTCCACCCTGTCTGGAAACACGGTGGAACTAAATCTTGATGAGGAAGATTTTAACTCTTCTACAGCGGAAGAAGCTCACCCTGCTCCAGCTTCGGCTCCTTCTCTACCTCCTGGTCTGACTCCTGAAGTTGCTGACAACACAGTAGATCGGATCTCAGCTAGGGTCACTGAAGAGTTGGATCGAAAGATGGCTCAGTTGTTCTCTTATCTTCATCACCTCTTCCCTGACTTTCTCCCTCCATCTCCTTAGAATATTTTCATTTCTTTTTGCTGACAATGATGTTGTATCCTCCCTTTATTCCTTTTTGTCTGATAACAAACAGGGGGAGAAAAATATATGAAATGAAATGTGTAAAGTTGCTAAATATATGAAATGAATTGAATGTTTGGTTATATATCTTGTCTTTATACTTTCATGTTCTGAGTTATGTCTTCAATATGTAAATGCATAATCTCAGGGGGAGCTTTTATACTTACGATACACTATTTATATTGTTTCAAAAACATGCTTTATAATAATGTTTGTCATCATAAAAAAGGGGGAGATTGTTAGAACCAAAACAGTAATGACTAATGACCCCTAAAAGTTTTAATGATTAACAAAGTTATTATATGTTTATTGAAAATAGTCGAAGTCAAGTTTATGCTAATCCATAAGGTCAAAAGACCTTTGTATGTTTCTGACTTCAGATGGTTCTCCAAAACCAAAGTTTCACCTAGCTCTTAAAGGACAAAAAGCTCACTGTAATATCTTCGTCCAAAGAAACTTAGTGGTAAAGGTTTACGTACAAAACATGATCATATAGTATTGTGTGTCAAATTGTCTATATTGTGTGTCCAATTGTTTATAACTATTGTACGTCCAATTGTCTATTTTGTACGTCCAATTGTCTTCAATACTTGTACGTTCAATTATCTTCAATGCTTATGCGTCCAATCATCTACAACACTTATGCGTCCAACTGTCTAAATAAATTGTGCGTCCAATTTTATATATGCCTGTGCGTCCACTAACTTCATTCTGTAGATGACGTGGCTCTCTTTCATTCAAAAGTCTTAAATGTTTTTAAGGAAATATCTTTTTCACATAAGACGAAAGAAAGTACGAATGTCGTACAAAGCAAACTATGTAGAGCAAAGAATCACGTAGAGCAAAACGCTTTTCAGCCATAAAAGCAAAATCAATCTGCTACCATTCAAGCTGTTACTACCTCCACATTCTGAAAGGACAATTACACAACGGAAATCAATTGGAGAATGATCTGTGCCTAACGGATATTTGATTGAGTCTAAACGGAAAAGTTCTCCAGATATTTTTGAAATCAGAAGGTCAAGACAAAGCTATAAGAAGACCCTCCTCTGAAGAAACAAGCAGAGAACACACGAGCAAGAAAATATTCAAGAGAACATACGAGCAAGAAAATATTCAAGAGAATTCATTGTGCAAACAAAAAAGCCTCAAAGCTTTCACTCTCTAGTTTTTGATCTGTAAACCTTCTCATTCTTTCTTTGTAAAGTTGTAAACAGATTGTCAAGAGCTATATCATGTAATACTCTCACTGTTGTGAGTTTGTAAAAAGCTCAGGAAAATCTCTCTCAAATCTTAGGATTTGTTGAGCCTAAAGAGGCTTGTCTGTAAAAGAATACTTGTAGCCTGGAGAGGTGTAGAATACTTGGAGTTGTAGGCTTGGAGAGACTTGGAAACAGGTTGTGAAAAGTGCTAAGAGTTTTAGTGGAAAAACCTTCTGAGGGAAGGGACTGGACGTAGCTCTTTGATTTGAAAGAGTGAACCAGGATATATCTTTGTGTGAATCTTTCTATCCCTATCTTGTTAAGTTTTTATTTATTACTAACTTAGGGATTGAAAACAAAGTATCTTAAACACTTATAACCATTTTGGTGTGTTCTTTCATCTTACATGCCTTAAACGTTTGCTTCAAAAAGTTTTCGAAAATCGGTTCAGAAACACAATTCAACCCCCCTCTTTTGTTTCCCTGTTTCACTTTCACCTTTTACATAAAGTACTGAAGCATCAAGTACTACAACAGAAGAAGACAATAGCTTCAGCAACTTTAACAGAAGAAAGATAAAAGAAGCCCGAACAAAGACAAAAGTACAAGACCTGGAAAAGCGAAAACACTGAAGAATGAAGTCAAGTGTCTGCTGCCGACAATCAAGCGTTCGAAAAGTCGTATGTGGATTTAAACTCGTCCAAATGATGTGATCTTGGTTTAGTTAGAAAGATAAGATAAATACCCACAAGTTTCCTGAAGAAGTCGAGATCTGAATCAATCTCTATCTAAGTGAAATTCCTTCTTCAAGGTGGAGATGTGATACTGTTCGTGACAATCGTAACATGCAACCGCCTGCTGACAATTTCTGAAGCTTTGGGTGTTCAAATGCATAGATCTTGGTAATTTTTGAAGGTGCAGAGAACTATCTACAACTAGCATAAAGAGGTCGGGAGCTAAATCGATCTTTATCTTTGTCAAATTGTATCCATATGTTGGTGACATGATGCAGTTCCTGACAGTCACACCTTTGTAGGGTCTGTTGGCCATATCTTTCGCTATAGTTGTCCGAATTGGATAAACCGGTTTCTAATTAAACCTAATATCCATATATACAAGTTTCATCAGAACATCGAATCCTAATTCGGCTATTAAGAGGGTCAAGGAAGCATAATATTCTAACTGGTCGGAATGCTACGAGTTAAACTGCCTTGTGAATGTGTCTAGTGGATAACCAAGCATCTTTTGTCATTTAAGAAGCGTCCAGTGAAGTTATCCAAGCATCTATTCAGAATACAGAACATTATGATGAATGGAGAAGTAATTTTGAATTAAATATTAAAATATTCAATTCAAAGCTTGACAAGAAAATGAGGTACCCTTTTTAACAAAGTTCTGAAGCATCAAGTACTGCAACAGAAGAAGACAAAAGCGTCAGCAACTCTAATAGAAGAAAGATAAAAGAAGCCTGAACAAAGACAAAAGTATTAAAGCTGCAAAAGCAAAAACATTAAAGATTGAAGTCAAGCGTTAGCTGCTGACAATCAAGCGTACGAAACTTCGTATTTGGAGGAACACTCGTCCAAATGAAGTGAACTTGGTTTAGTTAGAAAGATAAGATAAATACCCACAAGTTTCATCAATAAGTCGAGATTTAAATCAATCTCTACCTGAGTGAAATTCCTTCTTCAATGTGGAGATGTGATACTATTCGTGACAATTGGAACATACAACCGTCTGCTGACAATTAATGGAGCTTTAGGTGTTCAAATGCATCGATCTTGGTATCGTTGGAAGGTGCAGAGAACTATCTGCAACTCTCATAAAGAGATCGAGAGCAAAATCAATCTCTATCTTTGTCAAATTGTATCCGTAAGCTGGTGACGTGAAGTTGTCCGTGACTGTCATACCTTCGTAGCGTCTATTCGCCATATATTTCTCTATAGGTGTCCGAATTGGATGAAAATGGTCTCTCATTAAACGTAAAATCCATATGTTCAATTTTCATGAAGACATCGAATACTAATTCGGTGGTTAAGAGGGTAAAGGAAGCATAATACACTAACTGGTGGGAATTTGACGAGTTAAACAGTCGTGTGAATATGCCTAGTGGATAAGTGTTTTATCTCATTTAAGAAGCGTCCAACGAAGTTAACCAAGCGTCTACTAAGAATACAGAACATTATGATGAATAGAGAAGTAATTTTGAATGAATTATTAAAATATTCAAAGTCCAAGCTTGACCAGATAATGAGGTACCCTTTTCTATAAAGTTGGTGACTTGATGATGTTCCAGACAGTCATACCTTTGTAGCGTCTATCCATATCTTGAGCTATAGGTGTCCGGATTGGATGAAACTGGTGTCTCATGAAACCTAAAATCCATATATACAAGTTTCATGGAAACATCGAATATTAATTCCGCCATCAAGAGGGTCAAGTATGCATAATATGCTAACTGGTCAGAATGCTACGGGTTAAGCAGTCTTGTGAATGTGCCCATGGGATAACCAAGCGTCTTATCTCATTTACAAAGCTTCCTGTGAAGCTAACCAAGTGTCTACTCAGAATACAGAACATTATGATGAATGGAGATGTAATTTTGAATTAAGTATAAAAATATTCGAAGTCCAAGCTTTACCAAAAAATGACGTACCTTTTCCACAAAATGCTGAAGCATCAAGTACTAAAGCAGAAGAAGACAATAGCTTCAGCAACTCTAACATAAGAAAGATAAAAGAAGCCCGAACAACAAAAACACTGAAGATTGAAGTCCTGCGTCAGCTGCCGACAATCAAGCGTACGAAATGCCATATTTGGAGGAACAATCCTCCAAATGAAGTAAACTTGGTTTAGTTAGAAAGATAAGATAAATAACCACAAGTTCCTGAATAAGTAGAGATCCGAATCAATCTCTATCTGAGTGAAATTCCTTCTTCAAGGTGGAGATGTGATACTGTTCGTGACAATCAGAACATACAGGCGTCTGCTGACAATTTCTGGAGCTTTAGCTACTCAAATGCATCGATCTTGGTATCGTTGGAAGGCGCAGAGAACTATCTGCAACTCTCATGAAGAGATCGAGATCGAAATCGATCTCTATCTCTGTAAAATTGTATCCGTCAGTTGGTGACGTGATGCTATTCCTGACAGTCATACCTTTGAAGCGTCTATTGGCCACATCTTTCGCTATAGGTGTCTGAATTGGATGAAACTATTGTCTCATTAAACCTAATATCTATGTATACAAGTTTCAAGAACACATCGAATCCTAATTTGGCCGTTAAGAGGGTTAAGGAAGCATAATACGCTGACTGATCAGAATGCTATAAGTTAAACAGCCTTGTGAATGTGCACAAGGGATAACCAAGCATCTTATATCATTTAAGAAGCGTCCAACGAAGTTAACCAAGCGTCTACTCAGAATATAGAACATTATGATGAATGGAGAATTAATTTTGAATGAAGTATTAAAATATTCAAAGTCCCCGCTTGACTAGAAAATGAGGTACCCTTTTCAATAAAGTTCTTACGCACCAAGTACTTTAACAGAAGAAGAAAAATCTTCCTCAACTCTAACAGAATAAAGATACAAGAAGCTCAATCAAAGACAAAATTACTAAAGCTGCAAAAGCAAAAACACTGAAGATTGAAGCCAAACGTCTGCTGCCAACAATAAAGCATATGAAACGTCGTATTTGGAGGAACACTTGTCCAAATGAAGTGATCATGGTTTAGTTAGAAAGATAAGATAAATACCCACAAGTTTCCTGAATAAGTCGAGATCTAAATCAATCTCTATCTGAGTGAAATTCCTTCTTCAATGTGGAGATGTGATATTGTTCGTGACAATCGGAACATGCAATCGTCTGCTGACAATTTATAGAGCTTTAGGTGGTCAAATGCGTCGATCTTGGTATCTTTGGAAGGTGCAGAGAACTATCTGCAACTCTCATAAAGAGGTCGAGAGCGAAATCGAACTCTATCTTTGTAAAATTGTATCCGTAAGTTGGTGACGTGAAGTTGTTCGTGACTGTCATACCTTTGTAGCACCTATTCGCCATATATTTCTTTATAGGTGTCCAAATAGGATGAAAATGGTCTCTCATCATACCTAAAATCCATATGTTAAAGTTTCATGAACACATCGAATCCTAATTCGACGGTTAAGAGGGTAAAGGAAGCATAATACGCTAACTGGTCGGAATTCGACGAGTTAAACAGCCTTGTGAATGTGCCTAGTGGATAACCAAGAGTTTTATCTCATTTAAGAAGCGTCCAGTGAAGCTAACTATGCGTCTGCTAAGAATACAGAACATTATTATGAATAGAGAAGTAATTTTGAATGAAGTATTAAAGTATTCAAAGTCCAAGCTTGACCAGATAATGAGGTACCCTTTTCCATAAAGTTGGTTACTTGATGTTGTTCCAGACAGTCATACCTTTGTAGCGTCTATCCATATCTTGAGCTATAGGTGTCCGGATTGGATGAAACTGGTGTCTCATGAAACCTAATATCCATATATACAAGTTTCATAAAGACATCGAATATTAATTCCGCCATTAAGAGGGTCAAGGATGCATAATATGCTAACTGGTCAGAATGCTACGGGTTAAACAGTCTTGTGAATGTTCCCACGGGATAACCAAGCGTCTTATCTCATTTACGAAGCGTCCTGTGAAGCTAACCAAGCGTCTACTCAGAATACAGAACATTATGATGAATGGAGGAGTAATTTTGAATAAAGTATAAAAATATTCAAAGTCCAAGCTAGAGCAAAAAATGAGGTACCTTTTCCACAAAATACTAAAGCATCAGGTACTAGAGCAGAAGAAGACAATAGCTTCAGCAACTCTAACATAATAAAGATAAAAAAAGCCCGAACAACAAAAACACTGAAGATTGAAGTCAAGCGTCAGCTGCCGACAATCAAGCGTACGAAACGTCGTATTTGGAGGAACAATCCTCCAAATGAAGTGAACTTGGTTTAGTTAGAAAGATAAGATAAATAACCACAAGTTCCTGAATAAGTTGAGATCATGAGTGAAATTCCTTCTTCAAGATGGAGATGCCATACTGTTCGTGACAATCAGAACATGAGGCGTCTGCTGACAACTTCTGGAGCTTTAGCTACTCAAATGCATCGATCTTGGTATCGTTGGAAGGCGCAGAGAACTATCTGCAACTTTCATGAAGAAGTCGAGAGCAAAATCGATCTCTATCTTTGTCAAATTGTATCCGTCAGTTGGTTATGTGATGCTGTTCCTGACAGTCATACCTTTGTAGCGTTTATTGGCCATATCTTTCGTTATAGGTGTCCGAATTGGCTGAAACTATTGTCTCATTAAACCTAATATCTATATATGCAAGTTGCATGAAGACTTCGAATCCTAATTCGGCCGTTAAGAGGGTTAAGGAAGCATAATACGCTAACTGATCAGAATGCTACAAGTTAAACAGCCTTGTGAATGTGCAAAAGGGATAACCAAGCATCTTATCCAATTTAAGAAGCGTCCAGTGAAGCTAACCTAGTGTCTACTCAAAATATAGAACATTATGATGAATGGAGTAGTAATTTTGAATGAAGTATTAAAATATTCAAAGTCGAAGCTTGACCAGAAAATGAGGTACCCTTTTCAAGAAAAATCTTCAACAACTCTAACAAAAGAATGATAAAAGAAGCCCAAGCAAAGATAAAATTAGTAAAGCTGCAAAAGCAAAAACACTGAAGATAAAAGTCAAATGTCTGCTGCCGACAATCAAACGTAAGAAACGTCGTATTTGGAGGAACACTCGTCCAAATGAAGTGATCTTGGTTTAGTTAGAGAGATAAGATAAATACCCACAATAAGTCATGATCTCAATCAATCTCTATCTGGGTGAAATTCCTTCTTCATGGTGGAGATGTGATATTGTTCGTGACAATCGGAACATGGAACCGTTTGCTGACAATTTATGGAGCTTTAGGTGTTCAACTATATCGATCTTGGTATCGTTGGAAGGCGCAGACAACTATTTTCAACTCTCATAAATAGGTCGAGAGCGAAATCGATCTCTATCTTTATCAAATTGTATTTGTAAGTTGGGGACGTGATGTTGTTCGTGACTGTCATACCTTTGTAGCGTCTATTCGCCATATATTTCTCTATAGGTGTCCGAATTGGATGAAAATGGTCTCTCATTAAACCTAAAATCCATATGTTCAAGTTTCATGAAGACATCGAATCCTAATTCGGCAGTTAAGAGGGTCAAGGATATGCTAATTTGTCGGAATTCGATGAGATAAACAGAGTTGTGATTGTGCCCAGTGGATAACCAAGCGTCTTATCTTATTGAAGAAGCGTCCAATGAAGCTAACCAAGCATCTAATCAGAATACAGAACATTATGCTGAATAGAGAAGTAATTTTGAATGAAGTATTAAAATATTCAAAGTACAAGCTTGACCAGATAATGAGGTACCCTTTTCCATAAAGTTGGTGACTTGATGTTGTTCCAGAAAGTCATACCTTTGTAGCGTCTATCCATATCATGCTCTATAGGTGTCCAGATTGGATGAAACCGGTGTCTCATGAAACATAATATCCATATATACAAGTTTCATGAAGACATCGAATAATAATTCTGCCATTAAAAGGGTCAAGGATGCATAATACGCTAACTGGTCAGAATCCTACGAGTTAAACAGCCTTCTGAATGTGCCCAGGGCATAACCAAGCATCTTATCTCATTTAAGAAGCGTCCTGTGAAGCTAACCAAGCGTCTACTCAAAATACAGAACATTATGATGAATGGAGAAGTAATTTCGAATTAAGTATTAAAATATTCAAAGTCAAAGATTGACTAGAAAATGAGGTACCCTTTTCAATAAAGTTCTGAAGCATCAAGTACTGTAACCGAAGAAGAAAAAAACATCAACAACTCTAACATAAGAAAGATAAAAAAGCTCGAGCAAAGACAAAAGTACTAAAGCTGCAAAAGCAAAAACACTGAAGATTGAAGTCGAGCGTCAGCTGACGACAATCAAGCATATGAAACGTCGTATTTGGAGGATCACTCCTCCGAATGAATTGAACTTGGTTTAGTTAGAAAGAAAAGATAAATACCCACAAGGTTCCTGAATAAGTTGAGATCAGAATCAATCTCTATCTGAGTGAAATTCCTTCTTCAAGGTGGAGATGTGATATTGTTCGTGACAATCAGAACTTGCAAGCATCTGCTGGCAATTTCTAGAGCTTTAGCTATTCAAATGCATCGATCTTGGTATCTTTGGTAGGAGCAGAGAACTATCTGCAACTCTCATGAAGAGGTCGAGAGCGAAATTGATCTATATCTTTGTCAAATTGTATCCGTCAGTTGGTGATGTGATGTTGTTCTTGACAGTCATACCTTTGTAGCATCTACTGGCCACATCTTTCGCTATAGGTGTCCGAATTGGATGAAACAAGTCTCTCATTAAACCTAATATCCATATATACAAGTTTCATGAAGACATCGAATCCTAATTCGGCCGTTAAGAGGGTCAAGGGAGCATAATATGCTAATTGGTCGGAATGCTACGAGTTAAACAACCTTGTGAATGTGTCTAGTAGATAACCAAGCGTCTTATGTCATTTAAGAAGCGTCTAGTAAAGTTAACCAAGCATCTACTCAGAATACAGAACATTATGATGAATGGAGAAGTAATTTTGAATGAAGTATATATTAAAATATTCAAAGTCCAAGCTTGACCAGAAAATGAGGTACCCTTTCTGGTGGCATGACATAACGAACATTTTATAAAACTATAAGGCCGAAAAACGGGTTAATTTTAATCATGTAAGAAAGATGGGGGTGAATTTTTTCCTTTTCACAAGACGTAATTATAAAAGCTTGTAACTGTTTATGCGTGTAAGGTAAATTGAATCATTTCATAAAATAAGTTCATAAATTCATAAAGGTTTGCATAAGAACTGAACCTGACTGCAGAAATAAAACAAAAAGATACAGACTCAACATAAAAGATTGGAGATGCAGTTCCTAAACAAAAGATACTTGGAGACGCAGCTCCGCAAAAGATAAAAGGAAGGTATAGACACTCTGACATCCTACACTGGCGAACAACAGACTACAGGGAAAAGCAAAATAGCATAAAGACTATCTTATCCTATACTACAGGAGACGCATCTCCATAACATAAAGGGGAAGGGGGTACGTAATAAGTATACAGACACTGGGAAGACTCTAGAGACTGGCCAAACACTGACACTACACTAGTCATCAGAGTAATACCCCTCAAGGTCCTCCTCTTCCTCGTCCTCATCCATGGCCTCCTCCTCCTCATCCTCATCCTCCAAGGCCCGCATGTCATAGCGGCTCATGATCTGCTCCGCGTACCGCAGCGCCTGCTCGTCAGTCCTCAACCACCACGGGCTGGCAAGGGCTACCTCAAAAACGTCCTCTGGAACATACTCGGGCACTTCCTCTTCCTCCTCCTCTTCCATCTCCTCATCGTCAGATGAGAGGATAATGAGGGGAGTAGAAAAGGATACCCTGGCAGGAGCCGCTATGCTTTTACGAGGAGTCATCCTCCATGTCCCCCGATGGCGGGGAATCAGAGGATGTAGCTCAGAAGGCTCATAAGTAGGCCCTGGGGGTGGGACAATAGGGACAGAAGGGCCGGCCGCAAATGCAGGTATAGCAGAAGTAGACGGTGCAGTAGGTGGAGGTGGCATAGAAGCAGGGTCCACATATATGTCCCGGGGCTCCTCCCGAGGAACTGTAGTCTGGGTGCTGGGCTGTCGCGGATGATCAGCAGGTGGTGGTGGTGGTGGTGGCTGGGTGACTCCTGTGCTACCCTCACCACTAAACCGTACAATACAAACTCTCTCAGACAGGCTCGTCATGGAGAAAGGCAACTCTCTCCTGCTCGTGAAACTCACTGCTCCCGTGTATGTGCGACGTCCGTTAGGATGGATCGTCCAAGCATCCGCCCCGTCGTGAAGCGTCAAGTCCAACGTCAATCGAGAAGGTGGATCGCTTGCAATATCTACTCACCATATTAGGAAGAAAAAAACCAGAATAGCAGTGATAAAAGTCACTCACACACTCACCCAATCGGCATAATAGCGCATGGGCTTTCACAGCATAGGCCGATTGCCCCATAGGAAAATAGGATAGGTTTTTCTTTGTTTTATTGCATTGTTAGAACCACATTAAGTTCATTTTACCATCACTTGAACATAGAAGCTTTGGCTTCCCTCCTAAACATCATATGGCCAAACCAAACATGCCCATATACCACCAAAATACAGCCATTTAACAACATTCAAGGTAGCATAGAATAATCACATCAACATATAAGCATGTTATCAAGACAACTTAGAACATAAACAAGTCCAAATCAATCAAAAATCCTATCCTTATATCTTTGGACCTAAGAATAGTTTTTCACCATGCTTTCTTATAGCACATACAAACATAATCATCATATGAACACAGCCACATAATTTAATATGACAACAAAGTAAATAACTTTATAAGGAAACCCTAGATCTAGGATTTTCCTTCAACAAATTAGGAGGCCTTTATCACCACCATTTAAGGTGTGATATGGTTCACTCCCCCATGACCTTTGTGAAGCTTCCTTGAAGAGTAGAAGATGAAAACTTGGTTACCAAAACCATTATGAAAACCGTGACCTAGAGGAGAAACAAACAAGTTCAAAAACTTGATTTTTCAACTTCATTGATAATGAGGACACAATGATTTTTCAACATCATGAGGATGATAACATAAAGATGTTCTCAAGAGTAATAAAGAGAAGAACTAAGTTAGAAACTTACTCTTCAACAAGGGTTTAAAATCAAGTTCAAGAAGCTTGAACCTTCTTGAATATCTTGAAGCAAACAACTTCAAATGAAGAAATTCCAAAGAGGAAAGTTGTTTAGATGAATGAGATAAACAAGAATATGAAGTTAGAATGATGAAATAAGGTGAGTAAGACTACTTACCAGGTCTGGCCGAAACTAGTAAGAAAGGAGAGAGAAGAGAGAACTTAGGAGTTTGAGTTTTCAAGTGAGAGGTTAGAATGAATGGAATAGTGACTTTGGTGTCTTGGACACCTAAAAGCCGAGCTTCCCCTCCTTGTGGACTCCAAATCCTCATTCAGTTTTGTTCATAGAGAATGGAGGGCCAAGATTTAAGTTGATGAGTGTGTTGTTGCTTAAAGAAGGCTTAAGGACAAGATTAACCAAAAATGGCTAAGATGCTTTTTCCATTAATGGTTAGTGTCATAACTGTAACACGCCCATTTTCGAGTTTTTCTTTTAATCAGTATTTATGAACTTAAATTTTATTTGAGGTCATATAAAGGGATATAAAATATTCCGAGACCATAATCATGCTCAGCGATATCGTAGGAAGCTACGATTAAGTTTTGAGTCGAAAACTCAAACGGAGCCCAGTCTGCGTTTTTACACTAACAGTATGATTTTACTGCTCAGGAGACCTCAGATGGACCCGTGAACGAGACAGTAAGTCTTAGAACTCGATGCTCTACGTTTTGGTTAAATTTCATAAAAATCTCAAAAAAATAACTTCCTGACCTCCGTTCGAGCGAAATCTTCAATCGGGTGGAGAACAGAGCCATGTATGGACTTACCAGGACCCGACAACGGATAATATTGATATCACATCATGTCAACTCACTTGGGAGAGCATGACGGAGTCGTCATGACGATCGGGAATTTCGAGACGCGAAATTACCAAAATACCCCTAACTTAAGTCTTTTCACCTTTTACCATTTTATCCTTTGAACCAAATGACCTTTTTGCCCTTAATGAACTCTTTAGAAGGCTGGAAAAGCCTCCTCCAGCCCCATTATCACGCAGCCCAGCCCCCCTTGGAGAGCCAAGAACACCATCTTCTTCCTTGAGAGAAACCTCCATTGAATCCTTGATAAACCTTGGAATCTTGTTGAAATCACTTGATTTCTTGACCAATCTTTCTCCATTTTAAGGTAAGATCACTTCTATGGTCTCATATCTTCTTGAATCTCTTTCAATATCAAGATCATAACTCCATTTTCATGAAACTCATTCTTAGATCCAAAAATTTGAAAATCCATAGAAAAATGTAGGAAAATCCTTTGGATGTGAAACCAAGTTCTTTGAACTCATCTCATCACCCTCTATCTAAACCCAAGAGCTCATGATCCAATTCTCATCCTAGCTCTAAAACCCCAAAGTGGCCGAACCCTAGTAGTGGTGATGAATAGTGTTTTTGCTCAAATTTTTGATTTCTAACTCTTGATTCCATCCTTAGCTTTCCTAGTGTCCTTGAATCCAAGTGATGGAAAACCAAATCAATTCCTAGCCTAATTTGCCCAATATGGCCGAGACCTTCATGGGGAAAATCCATGAGTGTTGTTTCACATTTTTGAGTCATAGGACTTGAAATGGTGTTAACTAAGTTCATGAACCAACCATCCAAAAGTTTGGAACCAAATGAGATCCCTAACCCTTTTTACCTTTCATGGCCGAACCCTATGCCTTGTAGGGGAAGAAAAATTATGTTTTGATGTTGTTTATTGATGTTGAATTGTTGTTTGAATTTAATTGTGTTTGATTGTTTTAGGCGACGAGAACGAAACCGGAGCCGGAGCCGAGAACCAATCGAGTTTGCATTGAACTTATTTTGTGAGGTAGGGAGGTAGTTCATTTTGAGTTTGGTAACCTCATGGTATATGGTTGTTTAGTGTGTTATGATTGAATTAAGACTTGATGTATATGTATACTTATATCCTGGATTGATTGGATGTTAAGTGTTGTGCATAGTTGGTTATTTGATATAACTGTGGCATGGATGCCTTGATTGGTATAGTTGTGATATTGAACTATTGATATATATATATATATATATATATATATATATATATATATATATATATATATATATATATATATATATATCCTGGATGATCATAGGATTGGCTATGTCTCGATAATTGTTAAAAGACTCGGAATCGAAAACAAAGTTTTGAAAAACATGTTTTGAAATTAAAAAGTGATTTTTGGAAAGCGTGTTGCTTTTCAAGAAAAGTTAAGTTTCCTTTTGAAAAGTAGGTTTCTCGAAAATAAAAAGTGGTTTTGTGGAAAGTCGTGCAAAACGTATTTTATTTCAGTAAAGCGGTTTAAAAAGACGTGAAACCTTGGAAAATGGTTTTTGTTTTCAAGAAAGATGTTTTTCACGGAAAAATGTTCTCTTGATCAAAAAGGGTGTTTTGTTTCAAGAAAACCAAAGTATGTTTTGTTTTCCAAAGTGTTTTGAGAAAGTTCAACCGAAAAGGAAAAATGATGAACCTTTGAGACGAACCCAATCCTAGTGGCCGAGACGTCGGGGCTAGTGTTTGTGGAATTGAGCACTCGAACTTCGTGTCCTGTGTTTTTTATTTGAGTGGGCTTAATGCCTTTTTGAAACGAGTCATGGACTTTATGTCTCGACATTTGAAAGAATGAACGCAAAGAAAACAGAAAACCTTCTGTGTACATGCATGAACCGGCAGACGTGCCATTTGGAATCGAGCCACAACTTTCATAGTTGAGAATTCAGCCATTTATGACCACTGGGTCTATAGGGGCATTCTGTGTTCGAGATCCCACAAGTGGCCGGTGGCGTAGCAACCCCGTGCAGTGGTAAATCGGCTACCAAACACGAATGAACTCGATCAGAGACTGGAGTATTCATGATATGGTGAGACGTGGTACCCTGGAACAATTGGAGTTCATACCTAAATAGAGAGGCTGACTCATGAGAACAATTGTGTTACGGGTGTTATTACGGCCTATCGCTCGATGTTGAGAGGTTACAATCTCCGGAGTACATGAATTAGAAAGATAATATTGAAGTCTCATGCATTAATATAACTGATGAATGTTTTTGAGACGTTGTGCTGTATTATAGAAATACCTGTTCATATAACTGTTTTTATGCTGTTTGTCGCTGTACGGCTATCGTGATAAACTTTATATGAGTATCTCACCTTTGCCTGTACATATTGGACACCTTGTTGTGTTTTTGGAACACATGTACAGATGTTGATCATAGGTTCCAGCGAAGACATGAGGACTGGGACAATGGAAAATTCTGAAGGATCTGACGTTGGGTTGTACCCCAATGGCTACTTTTAGCCGACCAGCTTAGGAGTCTTTTGTTTTTGAACAATATTATATTATTACTGCATGTATGTCGAACTTATTTCTTAAGTCTGTAATCTGATACATATTAGACCAGGTTTTACGTTATGTTTATGTTTTTAGGAACAATGAATATGAAATTTATTTCTTCGTCTTGAGTTGTTTGCCTATGCATGCAGAAAATTTTTAGAACCGCGTTTTTGAACGTAGCTACTTAATTAAAGTATTTTCCGAAAGCAACCAGCATTTTATTTTCTTGTTTTATTCCGCATTCGAGTCCGTGTATGTTGCACCTGAGGAGGGTGTTACAATAACTTTCTTGGATATGATAAAAGGAGGATTTTGGGATCTTCCCCAAGCATCATGGCCAAATGGCCTTGGCTAAATGTAACAAGAATAGTTACATTCTCATTTAGTTAGGAATTAGGTAATTAGGGTTTTTACCAAAAATGGATAATTGGTTTTTACTACTTTTGGTAAATTTTTGGATTTTAAGAAAGCTAATTCTCTTCATTAGGAATAATCAACAAGGTAATGAAAAATGTAATTCAACATTACATCTCACTTAATTCTCCGTTTCCCGGCCTTCGGCACGCAAAATGAGAAATTACTCGATAACGATCAAAATAGAACTTTTATCGGTTTTTCGTCTCTTAACGACAAAAGAAACTTTACCACCACATAACCATGGATATAAACCATCATATAAACATTAACATATATATATATATATAAATATATATAAGTCATATCAAACATAAGGTAGCGATCACAATTAAATGTTGATCTTAAATAGTTACAAAAATGGGGGTGTTACAACGGGACCCACTTTCACACGACTTGCCATTAGTCGCCCATTCTTGGTTCCATTCCTTGCGTCCGCGTACAACTCTGTCGTTCGGAAAACGATGTTTAAGTCTTATGATATATCATTCCATATCCTAGCGTATTATGGATAACAAGATCCACAAGGATTCCTTTATCATGTCTTACTTATCTATCAAGGGAAACATTACGTATTTTGTATGAGTAACTCTTTGTGGTTAAGTATTATGGATCCTTAGATGACCTAAGTCATCAATGTTTTGGGACATGGTTTTCCCATGACCACAAGGTATAGTTACATATCTTTTATTTAGTCTTTGTGAGTTCATTATGGAACTCATTGAATTCCCTTTTTGAAGATAATACATAAATACACTACTAAAATAAAATCTTCAAAATACTTTCCTAGGTGGTAAACTAGTTCATGAAACCCTCTTTATCAAACATAATTTGAACACTCTATGCATATGTTCATAAGACATCCAAAACCCTAAGATACGTAATATCTTGTCTTTTATAAATTTAGTGTAAAACTCCTTTTTGAAAATGATTCCTATTCTTTTTACTTAGCGTAAGAAGTAAATGTATCTTACTTTAAATCACCCTTTTCATTTTCAAATGAAAACTATAACTCATTTATTTTTTAAGATTCCAAAATTAATCATAGTAGAGTAAAGACTCATTATTTTAAAGAAAACACCTACAAGAATTCTGATTTCTCATGAAAGTAGGTTTACTAACCAAAACCTTTGGAAACCACATGAATCGATTAGAAAATTCTTTTGTTCTTGAAAATCTTTTTCTTAAAAAAACATGTTAGAATAGGTGGTTGATCACCATCAATTTCCCTATCCTAAAAATACTTTTCATATAACTCTAAAGATACTCATTTTCCAATACTTGGTTCTTTTGAACCAAAACTTGATCTCTTAGAAAACCTTTTTAATTTCTATTTCCATTATATACCTTAGTATGAACATATTAAACCCCTTAACATCAACATTTTCGGTTCCTAGCCCTAGTTACTATGGTATGGCCGAATGCCTCCATGTAAGTAAGGCCAGTCTTTTTAATTTTATTTGCATTCTTGGAACCACTTAAGTCCATTACACCATTACGTGAACATAGAAGCTTCGGCTTCCCTTTTTAACTCAACAAGGTCGAACCATACATGATGTTTTTCAACAAAATACAAGCCATCCAACGATATTCGAGCATTATGAAAATCATCTCAACATATAGTCATTTCATCAAGTGTTGAAAGCATGAACAAGTTCCTCATTCAAAAATCCTATCCTTAGGTCTTGAACCTAAGAATAGTTTTTCACCATTCCAAAATGATTTTCAACACTAGCACTCAAACACAAATAGTCACACCAACACCATAACTTACAATTCCAAAAATCAACACCAAAACTCGTATAGATAAAATTTCAGCATTTCAAGCATCAACTTGTGACACACATTTGATTGACCAAAACGAACTCGGATTTGAGCAAATGATGACTCATATGAAAGCTTAGGATGTCTAGTTTTTGGATATAAAATTTATTTTCACAAAAAGTAACTGAGTTAGTATAGTTTCACGAAATAAATCACTGAAGTCAGAATCCAAGGCAGAATTTTTATGCTTAGATTGAAACAAGTTTTTGAGGGTCAAATCTTCATGAAATCACATGAAAATTGTGCTAAAAATGAAGCCCAAGATGTATAGTTTTAGGTGCAAACAGAATTTTTGAAATTCAAGATCTAGTTTGAGAGAAAAACCGAAATGATGCATACAAGTTCAGATCCGAAAATCACATTTTTACAGGCCCTTTTCAACAAAAATATGGAGGAACCCTAGGTTAGGGATTTCCCTCACGTAAAAGTTATTTTCACCCATCCAAACACATGAATGAACACAAATCAAGCAATAAATAATTCTTACAATATTGTTGTCATAGAGAACCAAATAGATAATATAGAAAACCCTTGGTTTAGGGTTTTCCCAAACCAACCCCAATAGACCCTTTCCACCATGTGATGTGGTTCACTCCCCCATTACCTTAATGAAGATCCTTAGGACGAGCAAAACCCCAAGCTCCAAGAAAGAGTGACAATGCCGAACCTTCATAAAAAAAAAAAGGTAAGATCTTGAACTTGTTTCACAAAAATCATGAACTAGAAGATATTGCTTCATGATTTAATAAAAGGAAATGAAGATAAAATTAAGATTAGAGACTTACTTAGTGAAGAACAGTTGATGAACAAGGTTGGTATTCTTGAGGGTCAAGGACAAAGGTCCTCCAAAATGGAAGATCCTAGCAAGACAAACACTAAGCTTTAAAGAGAGCTTATTTTCGAAAAACACTTGATCAAAGGTGATTGCTTTTAACTTCTAAAAGGAGAAATGAAGAGGAAGACTTATCCTTGAAGAACAAACTTGAAAAGATGAAGTCTTGAACTTGAAATTTGAAAATGAAGTTGCTCCAATGTGAAAACTTTCTTCACCAAAGTTGTAGTAGAAGAGAAGGTGTTCACAAATATGAGGTTTATTTGAAGAGAAGGAGATTGGCTCATGGAGATCAAGCCATGGCCGAATATGAAGAGGTAGGAGAGGGAAGAGAGAAAATGAGCTATGTTCTTGAAAGAAAGGAGTGTTTGATCCTTAGAAGCCAAAGTGAGAAGTGAATTTAGCGTAAAACCACTAAGTTTGGCCGTGTGGCCTTAGGGAGTTTGGTCACCCAAATGAATCAAAGTTTATAACATAGTGATGTGATTAGGTGTAAGTAATCCAAGGTCCAAGAATTAAGGAGGTAATACTTGTTGATCTCATATTAAAAGAAGTAGAGATTAACCATAAATAGGTTGATTAGCTTTTTCCATAAAAGGAAAAGATGCTAGGTTAATAACCAAGAGTCATAAGAATTTAATCCATTGGTTAAAGGAATGAAAAGGTGATGGATGGTTGACAATGTCTCGTAAAGCGTGAGATATAGTCATGAACTGCTTCCTGCACTAGGCCAGAATAATTTCCCGACCCTGGGCTAGATTACTTCCCGACCCTGGCACGATCCCAAGGTAAAGCGGTCCCGATTAAAATAATAATACTTTTATCGGTTCCGATTCAAAACAGCACACTGGGTTCAAAACATCTTATGATTATTAAGCTCATAATTGAAATTCAAATATGAATTTCCAATCATCAACTATTATTATGATTATGATTAATCGAATTGTGTTCTCAGTCAAGTTATTCACACAAACAATTAAAAGACAGACATAGGGTTTGTGGGATGTTACAATGAGTTCAACAGCCTTATGAATGTGCCCAATGGATAACCAAGCATCTTATCTCATTTAAAAAGCGTCCAGTGAAGCTGACCATGCGTCTACTCAGAATACAGAACATTATGACGAATGGAGAAGTAATTTTGAATGAATTATTAAAATATCCAAAGCCCAAGCTTGATAAGAAAATGAGGTACCATTTTAAATAAAGTTCTGAAACTCTAACAGAAGAAAAATAAAAGAAGCCCAAACAAAGACAAAATTACTAAAGTTGCAAAAGCAAAAACACTGAATATTGAAGTAAAGCGTCTGCTGCTGACAATCAAGCATACGAAACGTATTTGTAGGAACACTCATCCAAATGATGTGATCTTGGTTTAGAAAGATATGATAAATACCCACAAGTTTCCAGAAGAAGTCGAGATTTGAATCAATTTCATTTTGAGTGAAATTCTTTCTTTAAGGCGGAGATGTGATATTACTGTTCGATCTTGGAATCTTTGGAAGGCGCACAGAACAATCTTCAAATCACATGAAGAGGTCGAGAAGCGAAATCGATCTCTGTCTTTGTCAAATTGTATCCGTAAATTGGTGACGTGATGTTGTTCCTGACAGTCATACCTTTGTAGCATCTATTGGCCATATCTTTCGCTATAGGTGTCTGAATTTGATGAAACTGGTCTCTCATTAAACCTAATATCCATATATACAAGTTTCAGGAAGACATCGAATCCTAATTCGGCAGTTAAGAAGGTCAAGGAAGCATAATATGCTAACTGGTCGGAATGCTACAAGTTAAACAACCTTGTGAATGTGCCTCGTAGATAACCAAGCGTCTTATTTCATTTAAGAAGCATCCATTGAAGCTAATCAAGTGTCTACTCAGAATACATAACATTATGATGAATGTAAAGTTATTTTGAATGAAGTATTAAAATATTCAAAGTCCAAGCTTGACCAGAAAATGAGGTACCGTTTTCAATAAAGTTCTGAAGCATCAAGTACTGCAACAGAAGAAGACAAAAGCTTCAGCAAGTCAAATAGAGGAAAGATGAAAGAAGCCCAAACAAAGACAAAAGTGCTCAAGCTGCAAAAGCAAAAACACTGAAGATTGATGTCAAGCGTCTGCTACCGACAATCAAGTGTACGAAACGTCGTATTTGGAGGTACACTCGCCCAAATGAGGTGATCTTAGTTTGGTTAAAAAGATAAGAGAAATACTTACATTTTCCTGAAAAATTCGACATCTGAATCAATCCATATCTGAGTGAAATTCCTTCTTCAAGGTGGAGATATGATATTGTTCGTGACAATTAGAACATGCAAGCATCTGCTGACAATTTCTGGAGCTTTAGGTGTTCAAATTAATCTATCTTGGTATCGGTGGAAGGCACAAAGAACTATCTGCAACTCCCATGAAGAGGTCGAGAGTGAAATCAATCTCTATCTTTGTCAAATTGTATCCGTAAGTTGGTGGCATGATGTTATTCCTGACAGTCATACCTTTGTAGCGTCTATTGGCCATATCTTGCACTATAGGTGTCCGAATTAGACGAAACTGGTGTCTCACTAAACCTAATATCCATATATACAAGTTTCATGAAGACATTGAATCTTAATTTGGCCGTTAAGAGGGTCAAGGAAGCATAATACGGTAACTGGTCCGAATGCTACGAATTAAATAGCCTTATGAATGCGCCCGGGATGTAACCAAGCATCTTATCTTTTTTAAGAAGCGTCCAGTGAAGCTAACCAAGCGTCTACTCAGAATACAGAACATTATGATGAATGTAAAGTAATTTTGAATGAAGTATTAAAATATTCAAAGTCTAAGCTTGACCAGAAAATGGGTACCCTTTTCAATAAAGTTATGAAGCATCAAGTACGGCAACAGAAGAAGACAAAAACTTTAGCAACTCTAACAGAAGAAAGATAAAAGAAGCCCGACCAAAGACAAAAGTACTAAAGCGGCAAAAGCAAAAACACTAAAGATTGAAGTCAAGCGTTTGCTGTGCATAATCAAGCGTACGAAACGTCGTATTTGTAGGTAAACTCATCCAAATGAAATGATCTTGGTTTACTTAGAAAGATAATATAAATATTCACAAGTTTCTTGAAGAAGTCAAAATCTGAATCAATCTCTATCTGAGTGAAATTCCTTCTTCAAGGTGGATATGTGATACTATTCGTGACAATCAGATCATGCAAGCGTCTGCTGACAATTTATGGAGCTTTATGTGTTCAAATGCATCGATCTTGGTATCTTAGGAATGCGCAGAAACTATCTGTAACTCTCATGAGGGGTTCAGAGCAAAATTGATCTCTATCTTTGTCAAATTGTATCCGTAAGTTGGTGACGTGATGTTGTTCCTGATAGTCATACCTTTGTAGCGTCTATTCGCCATATCTTGCACTATAGGTGTTTGAATTGGATGAAAACGGTGTCGCATTAAACCTAATATCCATATATAGAAGTTTCATGAAGACATCGAATCCTAATTCGGCGGTTAAGAGGGTCAAGGAAGCATAATACGCTAACTGGTCAAAATGCTACTAGTTAAACAGCCTTGTGAATTAGCCCAGCGGATAACCAAGAAGACAAAATCTTCAGCAACTCTAATAGAAGAAAGATAAAAGATGCCCGAACAAAGACAAAAGTACAAAAGCTTCAAAAGCAAAAACACAGTAGATTAAAGTCAACTGTCTGCGGCCGACTGTAATGCCCCGATTTTTCACGTTTTCTAATTCTTCAGTATTTTAATGTCTTTATTTTATTCGAGGTCTTAGGAATGGAAATAAAATATTCCGAGACCATAGTCATGCTCGACGATATCGTAGGAAGCTACGATTAAGTTTTGAGTCGAAAACTCAAACGGTGTCCGGTCTGCATTTTTACACTGACAGTATGATTTTACTGCTCAGAAGACCTCACATGGACCCGTGAATGGGACAGTAAATCTTAGAATTCGATTACCTACGACCTTTGTTCAAGCGAAATCCTCAATCGGGTGACGAACGGAGCCACATATGGATTTACCGGGACTCGCCGACAGATAATCTTGATATCACATCATCCTCGGACACTGAGGAGAGTATGCCAGAGTCGTCAGGATGTTTGGAAATATCTGGACGTAAAATGACCAAAATGTCCCTAACCTTAGTCTTTTACACTTTTACCATTTTACCCTTTTGGGCAAATGACCTTTTTACCCTTAAGTGAGCTCTCAAGAGCTGAACTCAGCCCCTCACCCTCTCACTTTCACGCACAACCCCTCACCCTTTAGAGCTCCATAGTTGTTCTTGAGAGAAACTCCATTTTCATCCTTGAAAAGCTTGAATCACTTGTTGGAATCACTTGATTCCTTGAGCAATCATCCTTCATTTCAAGGTAAGATCACTTATATGATCTCTTAGCTTCTTGAATCTTTCTTTATTTCAAGATCAATCTTCATTTTCATGAAAATAATTTCTTAGATCCAAAACTTTGAAAATCCATAGGAAATTGTAGAAAAACCCTTTTGACGTAAGACCAAGTTCTTTGAACTCACATCATCATTCTCTACCTAAACCCAAGAGTTTATGATTCAACTCTCATCATAGCTCAAAAAGCACAATATGGCCGAACCCTTTTGATTATGATGAATAGTGTTTTTCATCAATTTTTGATTTCTAACACTTGATTTCATCCTTAGCTTTCCTAATGCCCTTGAATCCATGAAATGGAAAACCAAAACCAATTCCTATCCTTTTTAACCTAGGGTGACCGAAATCCTCTTTGTTAGGATTGTTGAGATTGGCTTTGATTGTTGTTTAATGTTTGATTGTTGTGTTGTTGTAGTTGTTGACGATTGCCAGGAGGTTCACAAACCGATCAACCGACTTTGATCTGGGAATCTTCTCATCAACAGGTATGGGGGATGAACCTTATTCACACCAAGATGGTGGTAGTGAAGATGGTTGTTTAAGTTATGTGTGGGTGAAACCCTTTAGTTTGGGTTCACTTTTAATGGTTAAGTTGTGTTAAGTTCTCTTGGAGAACAATGTGTGATATTTGTAGTTATGCTTGTATGCCTTATCATGTGTTTTATGATGATGTTGTCTAGGTTAGAAAATGATTTCTTGCATGATGAAAAACCTACCTTGATTACTAGATCAAGTATGGACTTTTGTGCTTATGTGATTAAGTATGGACCTTTGTGCTTATGTGATTAAGTATGGACTTTTGTGCTTAGGTGCTTAATTATGATGCAAAGTTGTGTGTTATTGTTGATCATAATTGTGTAAGTTTTGTTAGCCATGATTTGATTAGTTGATGAAGTAAAACTTCACATTGGTTCCAAGTTGGCTTTTAGCCATGACCTTGAGAAAAGGAGGGTAATGTGTAGTTCTTGAATAATTCGAGTTTTGATGTAAGAAAAATGTTTTTAGTGGCTTATGCCTTAAACAAAAGCCATAAATGATTTTGATCCAAAGATCAAACAAAGTTTCAATCTCGAAGTGTTTTCACCAAAGTGAGACATGTTTTATACCTTATCCTTAGTTCATCTAGTTAATCAAGTAACTTAAAAGTGGATTAATGAAAAGTTTCATGAGGAATCAATATAGTTCCATAAGGCTTTTCTTTAACAAAGTTAATGTCTTGTTTCAAGGCAATTTTCGCTAACCGAATCCAATTTCGCTGGGCGAAAACAGAGAAAATACAAGTTAGGCATCATTGCCTCCTTTTTGCTAAGCGAAATAATCTTCACTAAGCAAATGAAGCAAATTTCGCTGAGCGAACCATTTCTCGCCCAGCGATACAGGGGAGTTTTCAAAGAGGTATTACTGCCTCATTTTCGCTAAGCGAATTTAACTCTGCTAAGCGAATTTCTTGTTTTCAGAAAGTGCTAGAAATAGAGTAAGTGGTTCAAAAGTTGTTTCAAATCAAATGAGTTTCAATTGAGAAGTTGTTTTGGTTTACAAAGGAGTTTTTAACTCAACTCGTAAAGTTTTGCATATAAAAACCTAAGTTAAGTAATTAACTTAGAGTTGAAGACAAGGGTTAATTATGTATGGTATGTGGTGGAACAAGACCATATGCTATACCATTGATGACTTAGTACATCAATGACTTCATAAGACATAAACACAAACATGAAACGTTTTGGGTTTTGAAACAGTAGTTCGATGACGGACCGGTGATTCGGACCCCGATCAGTCGTTCAATTGTTTCAGTCTTGTGATGACTCGATCCCGAAGGGATCACGAGATTTATCCGATGGATAAAGGTTTTGTTTTTCAAAGACGCGTATAGTTCCTAAGGAAGAGAACCTTAGTAGACTTCGAGGTTTATCCGGGGGATAGACATTGCTTGATCGCATCTGCTTTGTGTAAGCATTAGCATTTCATTTGCATAGTTGTAAGGCCTTGAGCCTAGGAGTTGAGCTGACACCTTGATGCAAGTGCGAATCTTATGGTGACGATCTTCAATGGTCTTTTTGGAAGTATCAGAGTTGGAAGGGCTTACATGTGACCATTTGGTAGCTCTTCTGTGTCGTGGTGAATACGTGCAATACACTGATATGCTCTACTAGATGCCGTACTTTTCACGTTTGGTCGAGAGTGTTTCCGTAAAGTCAGATACGTGCACGTTACGAATGTTGTAGCATCTTGCTCATGGCTGGCAGAAACTGGAACATGTCCTCCTATTCACTCTCTTCGAATGCTTTGTTAGCTCCATGGAGTAGGGGTCAGAGTAGTACCTAGTGACATTGGCATTGAGTCATATACATTGCACTGCATTGCATGGCTGTTGATGTTTACATTTACTGTTATACATCGCTGTATTGTTTAAGAATGCCTTATATTATGTTGTCAACTGTTTAACATGATTTATATTGAGAACCTTAGTAAGCATGTTGGGTATGCTGTTACCCAGTGAGTCGTCCCGTTTTTATTACTACTGTTTTGTTGTGTTGTTGAACGGGAATCTCACCCATATCTGTATGTTTTTTGTTGGTACTTACTATTGCTGCTTGAACAGATGGACGTGACGGTGGTCCAGTTCAGTAGTCTCCTTGAGCCCGGAGGCGGACTCTTTTTTGTAGTTTAGTTTTGTTGTTGGACAGACTATGTCAGTTTTGTAGTACCTTTTGGGAGCTACGACCCCTAGTACTTATTGTATTTCTTATGTCAGTTATACATTAGACCTATGTCTGTATATAATATTATTTCTATTTCTGTTTCTGTTCCGTGTTTATTATACAGTATGTTCTAGAAATGCATGGCGAACCTAAGTTCGTTTATTAGTATTATTTACCTTTACTAAATCCCATTACATCTCATGAAAAGAAAAAAAACAAATAAAACCATATTTTCCGTGTTAATAAATTTTTTCAGCCTCATAAACGTTCGGGAATGTGACACTCGAGAGAGGGTGTTGCACCGACAATCAAGCGTACGAAACATCGTATTTCTAGGAACACTCGTCCAAATGAAGTGATCTTGGTTTAGTTAGAAAGATAAGATAAATACCAACAAGTTTCCTGAATAAATCGAGATCTAAATCAATCTCTATCTGAGTGACAATCAGAACATGCAACCATCTGCAAACAATTTTTGGAGCTTTATGTGTTCAAATTCATCTATCTTGGTATAGTTGGAAGGCACAGTGAACTATCTGCAACTCTCAAGAAGAGGTCGAGAGCGAAATCGATATCTATCTTTGTCAAATTGTATCTGCAAGTTGGTGATGTGATGTTGTTCTTGACAGTCATACCTTTGTAGCGTCTGATGGCCATATATTGAACTGTAGGTGTCCTAATATGATAAAACCGATGTCTCATCAAACCTAATATCCATATATACAAGTTTCATGAAGACATTGAATCCTAATTCGGCTGTTAATAGGGTCAAGGAAGCATAATTCGCTAACTGGTCAGAATGCTACGAGTTAAACAGCCTTATGAATATGCCCAGTGGATAACCAATCGTCTTATCTCATTTAAGAAGCGTCCAGTGAAGCAACCAAGTGTCTACTCAGAATACAGAACATTATGATGAATGGAGAAGTAATTTTGAATGAAGTATTGAAATATTTAGAGTCCAAGCTTGACCAAAAAATGAGGTACCCTTTTCAATAAAGTTCTGAAGCATCAAGTATTGTAACAAAAGAAGACAAAAGCTTCAGCAACTCTAACAGAGGAAAGATAAAATAGGCACAAATAACGAAAAAAGTAATAAAGCTGCAAAAGCAAAAACACTGAAGATTGAAGTCACGTGCCTGCAGCAGACAATTAAGCATACGAAAAGTCCTATTTGGCGGTAAACTCGTCTAAATGAAGTGATCTTGGTTTATTTAGAAAGGTAAGATAAATACCCAAAAGTTTCCTGAAGAAGTCGAGATCTGAATCAATCTTTATCTGAGTGAAATTCCTTCTTCAAGGTGGAAATGTGATATTGTTTGTGATAATCAGAATATGCAACCGTCTGCTGACAATTTTCAGAGCTTGAGGTGTTCAAATTCATCGATCTTGATATCGTTGGAAGGCGCAAAGAACTATCTGCAACTTTCATGAAGAGGTCGAGAGCGAAATCGTTCTCTATCTTTGGCAAATTGTATCCGTAAGTTGGTGACGTGATGTTGTGTTGGAACCATAGTGTTTATGGTATGATGTTAACAAAGAACTAATATCAGAAGAACAAAGATTTCTTATGGATTAACGCTTTATCTTAAGTGTGCAGGATAAAATATATATAAGTCCAAAGACTATCTAAGTCCAAAGACTTTCACTCGTCCAAACTACAAACAGGATTAACTCTCTATCAGACCAGACGATAATAAAGTTGTAACAATAGAATCTTGTGTCCAAAGACTCTTCCTGTTATTATGTAATCGTCATAAGTCCATTATTGCTTTATTTTTTTAGCGCGAATACATATGTAAAGCTTTTGAATTTATTATTCTCTGCAAAAAGCTTATATCCTTTAAACAAATATTCCCTGCAACACTCGTTCAAACAAAAGCAAAAGCCAGACTGTCCCTGACACAAAAAGAAGTTGACCTTCTCCAATAAGAAAGACAAAAGGCAACTTTCGAGTACAAAGAAGATATGTCAGTCCCATTTCTAGCTGTCAAGCCTGATGGTCTACTTTGCTGATCAAAAGCTTCAAGGAAGTTATCAGACTCAATGGACTAACACATTTAATGCTCAATCAGAACAGATCATTTTCCATCTGTTGAAGACTAAAATTCATCAAATCAAGTCTGCTATAAATACCTCTGATCTTGAAGATGTTCAATAAGAACAAGTGAACTAGAAGCGAAGTGCTGGACAACTGATTCAAAGATTTGAAAAATAGTCAAGCACACAAAGCAATCAAGAGAAATACTCAAAGCTTGAAAATCTAAATCTGAAATTTATTTTCATATCACTCTCTATGTTGAGTATTTTTCAAGATTTCTAAGCTTTAGTTTCAAAGTCTCACACTTAGTGAGTTAGTAGAACAAAATTCTTTTCAAAACCTAGTTGGTTAAGCCTGAAGAGGCTTGTGTAGAAAGAATACTTAATGTGCCTGAAGAAGTGTAGAATACTTACCTGAAGAGGTTTAGAATACTTGCCTGAAGAGGTGTTGAATACTTGTAACAAAGGGTTTTTGTTATAGTGGATAAAGCTCTCAAGTAGAGAGGACTGGACGTAGCTCTTTGGTGAAGAGTGAACCAGGATAACATCTTTGTGTTCCTTTCTCTCCCTTATATTTGCTTTAGATTATTTTCCATCTAACTCCTTGGGATTGAAGTGTTTTCTTATTACGCTTGTTCTCTTTATTTTATCTCTTTTGAGTAAGCTAGCGTCCAACTGGTGTTTGGAATCACTCCTTGCGTTCGTTATCGTTTTAACCATCCATCCTTTGCGAAAACTTATATCTGCTTGCGAAAAGTTTTAAAAACTTAAGAAACACAATTCGACCCCCTTTCTTATGTTTCAAACAGGTTCCTTCAATTGGTATCAAAGCTCAGCCTCTGGGTTGAGCACTTAGTTGTGTAGAGGAAAATATCCTACAGCAGATATGGCAGGACAAGGTAGGCCAAGCGGGAGTCAACCTGTTATGGAAGGTACTTCCATGACCCGACCTCCATTTTTCAACGGAACCCATTACTTGTACTGGAAGGAGAGATTCAAAGGTTTCATCTTAAGTACAAACTCAGCTCCTTGGGCCAGAATCATGATTGGTCCAAATGTATGTCTTAACTCTGATGGAATAGACAAAGCAGAAGATGCCTGGACTGATGCTGAAAGAGCAAGGATGGAACAAAATCATAAAGCCAGATATGCTTTAATGTGTGCTCTCAGTCCTGATGAATTTTAGAAGATTCACGCATGTGAATCAGCAAAGCAAATCTGGGATACTTTGTCGAATCTCCATGAGGGGAAGATCCAAAAATCATCATGCTGGTTGGCTAGTATGAATTGTTCACCATGGCCGAAGGAGAGTGCATCCTGGACAAGATGGGTCGCTTTCAGACGATCATCAACAATCTAAAGTCCCTTGGGAAAGTCTACACTATCAAGGAGAATATCACCAAATTCTTAGGAGCCTGCCTAAGAAGTGGAGACCTCTTGTTACTGCAATCACCCAGGCCAAAGATCTCTCTACTTTGACTCTGGTTGATTTGGTTGGAACGCTTCAAGTTCATGAGCAGGAGCATGATCTTGATAATCCTGGAAAGAAAAATAAAGGGATTGCCTGGAAAGCTTAGAAGTCCAACAACTCAAAAGCTCTAAAAGCTGATGAGTCCAGTGATGATGCTGATCAATCTGATAATGAAGTATCAGACGATGACGAGTTATCCTTCATCTCCAGAAAGATTCAAAACATGTGGAGAAAAAAAAATGGGATGAAAAGAAGGTCATTTCAAAAGAAAAACTTCAAAGATCATGCTGAGCCTAAGGACAAAAGTCAGCTCGATCATCTGCTTCGAGTGCAACAAGCCAGGTCACTTCAAGCCTGACTGTCCCATGTTAAAAGACAAGAAGAAGTTTTCAAAAAGAAGAAAAAGAACTTTATGGCAACATGGGAGATTCTCAACTCTTCTGAAGAAGAAGAAGAAGAAGAAGAAATAAATGAGGAGGCTAATCTATGTCTTTGGTCCAACGTCCAAAACGAAGACTCTTCGGATGATGAACAACTTGTTGTTCCCGAAGAAAGAACTCAGGAAGCTATCTTTGAAAGAGGATGGAATGTTCCACTCATCTTCAAAGGAACGGACTATCCTTATTGGAAATCAGTTTTTCAAATATATGCCCAAGCTTAAAATTATGAGTTACGGAATATATTCACCAATGGAGATCATCGTTCAACAATCACTCTTGAGGACGGATCAACAGCGTCCAAACCTAAAGCTGACTGGACAAATGAGGATATCAGGCGGTATTTGCTAAATGCTCATGCCAACTGGTGTCTCATCAACGCTCTTGATCAATTAAGACTGGAGATGGTCTTGCAATTCCAAACTGCTAAGGAGAACAACTGTTCAGTCGAAGGAGTCTATCTGCCTCAAACTTCTGTCTAATGGCAAAAACTTCATCAGACTCTGAATCGGAAGAAGATGAGGTATCTGTTTCTGATTCTCTTCAAGAAGCATATGATGAACTGCTTAATGATTCCTATTTATTGCATCATCAATATCTTATGCTTAAAAGAAAATTTTCAAAAGTAAATAAAGAGTTGGAAAATGCCAACAAGCAAAATAGGCAGCTTATTGATGAAAACAATAAGCTGAAAGCTAAGAATGTCAGTCTAACTGACAAACTCACCCTTGGGTATAGTGAACCTCATGAGGTAACCAGACTAAAACAAGAGGTATCTGACCTAAACAAAAGCGTATCAAAGCTTGTGGGATGTTTAGAGAAGCTAAACTTGATATTGAGGTATTTAAGATCACCTCACGATAAGTCTGGCCTAGGCTATGACTCTGAGAAACAAGAAGCTTCTCAGAAAGTATCAAGAACCAATCAATATCATAAGGCTTTTCAATCTCATAGAAAGCAAAAAGAAAGCAAACAGCATGCATCCAATACTTATTGTAATTTATGTGGAAAGAGTGGTCATGTCTTTTCGAAATGCATACACAAAAACAAAAATAATATGCATGGACGAAGACCACAGACTAACCAAAAAGGACCCAATTCTATCTGGGTACATAAGAACATGATAATCCTTGTTGCAGATCTTCTTAGCAACACAAAGAAGACCCCATTCCTGGTACTTGGACAGTGGATGTTCACGTCACATGACGGGAGAAAAGTTCCAAGAACTACGTGAAAAGACTGGTGGATGGGTCACCTTTGGAGGCAACCAGAAAGGAAAGATAGTTGGAATTGGTAAAATTGGTAAGCATCCTTTTCCCTCTATTGATAATGTTCTTCTGGTTGAAGGATTAAAACACAACTTGCTTAGCATAAGTCAATTATGTGACAGTGGGTCTGATGTTTCCTTCAATAAAGGTAAATGTATGGTCAAGAACCCTGATGGGTCCATCTTATTGACTGCCAAGATGCAAAACAATCTTTATAAGATTAACTTGGGGGAACTCTCAAATCAAAGTGTATCATGCCTAGTGTCTGTTGAAGATGAGCGATGGATCTGGCATAAAAGACTTGGTCATACAAGTCTGATATTAATCTCAAGACTAAACAAGCATAACCTCGTAAGAGGTCTACCAAAGATCGTGTATAGATCGAACGCTCTCTGTGAGCGTGTCAAAAAGGAAAACAAGTTAAGAACTCTTCTGAGTCCAAGAACATTATTAGTACTTCAAGACCACTAGAGCTGTTGCATCTTAATTTGTTTGGTCCAACAAGGACTGCTTCTGTCAGTGGTAAGAAATATGGGCTTGTCACAGTAGACAACTATACTAGATGGACATGGGTTAAGTTCCTTGCTCACAAGGATGAGTCTTTTAAGGTTTTTACTATATTCTATAAGCGCGTCCATAATGAAAAAGGCATATGTATAAGCTCAATCAGAAGTGACCATGGAGGCGAATTTGAAAATGAGCTTTTCCAAAGGTTCTGTGATGAAAGCGATATTCATCACAATTTCTCTGCCCTTAGAACACCATAATAGAATGGTGTTGTTGAGAGAAAGAACCGATCTCTTCAAGAGATGGCTAAGGCAATGCTCAATGATAATTCTGTTCCTAAACACTTCTGGACTGAAGCTGTAAATACTGTCTGCTACATTCAAAACAGAATATACATAAGACCTATCTTGAATAAGACTCCTTATAAATTGTGGAAAGGACGCAAACCCAGCATTTCTTATTTCCACCCCTTCGGATGTCAATGTTTTATTTTAAATACGAAGGATCAACTTGGTAAGTTTGATGCCAAAGTAGATAATGGAATGTTGTTAGGGTACTCTGAAATGTCCAAAGCTTTTAGAGTCTATAACTCTAGAACATTGGTTGTTGATGAATCCATCCATGTTAAGTTTGATGACAAACAGCCTGATAAGAGATTATCAGAGCTAGATGATTCTTTTGCAGATATGAATCTGAACGATACAGAAGATCGTCCAACGTTTAACACAAACGAAGTATCAGACGCAACTCAAGACGCATCATCGTCTCAGCAAGTGGTTAACACCCCTCGTTCGTGGCAATTCAGGACTTATGACCCTGAGGATCAAATCATTGGCAAACCAAATGATAGAGTCCGGAGAAGGTCAACCTTCAAAGAACAAGCTGACTCAGCCTTCGTCTCTGAAATGGAACCAAAGTCTGTGGACGAAGCCTTAATGGATGAATGTTGGATCCTCGCTATGCAAGAGGAGCTCAACCAGTTTCAACGTAGTGATGTTTGGACGCTGGTCTCTCTGCCAAAGGATAAGTCTGTCATTGGATCCAAGTGGGTCTATCGTAACAAGCGGGACGAAGATGGCAAAGTTGTGAGAAAAAAAGCAAGGTTAGTTGCTCAAGGCTACTCTCAAGAGGAAGGTATTGACTATATTGAAACTTTTGCTCCAGCAGCTAGACTAGAAGCCATACGCATTTTATTTTCATATGCTGCACATCATAACATCATGCTTTATCAAATGGACGTAAAAAGTGCTTTCTTGAATGGTTTTATTAATGAAGAAGTTTATGTTGTTTAACCACCTGGTTTTGAAGATGAAAACCATCCTGAGCATGTATATAAGCTTAAGAAAGCTTTATATGGACTCAAACAAGCTCCTAGAGCTTGGTATGAGAGACTCAACACTTTCCTAATGGAGAATGGTTCCTCAAGAGGAAAAGTGGATACAACTCTTTTTAGAAAGTCAAGCAAAAATAATTTTATTGTTGCACAAATTTACGTTGATGATATAATATTTGGTGCAACTGATGAATCTCTTTGTCAAGAGTTTTCTTAGCTAATGCAGAAAGAATTTGAAATTAGTATGATGAGAGAATTGAAATTCTTCCTTAGACTTCAAGTAAAGCAAACTCCGGACGGAGTGTATATTCATCAGACGAAGTACACAAAGGAGCTTCTGAAACGCTTCAAGTTGGATGATTGCAAACCAATGAATACACCGATGCATCCAACGTCCATACTAAACAAGGATGCCAAAGATAAAAAGGTAGATTAAAAGGTATATAGAGGTATGATTGGTTCTCTCTTATATTTAACTGCGTCTAGACCAGATATCATGTTTAGTGTTTACTTATGTGCTCGATTTCAGTCTGATCCAAGAGAGTCTCATCTCTCAGCAGTAAAGAGAATCTTTAGATATCTCAAAGGTTCTGCTAATCTGGGTCTTTTGTATAAGAAATTTGATGAATAAATATTAGTTGGATTCTATGATGTTGACTATGCTGGAGACAGAATAGAAAGAAAAAGTGTCAGTGGAGGTTGTCACTTCATTGGAGCTAATCTAGTCTCATGGTCAAGCAAAAGGCAAAGCACAATTGCTTTATCAACTGCTGAAGCTGAGTACATTGCTGCTGCAAGTTGCTGCTCACAACTTCTTTAGATTAAACATCAGTTGGAAGGCTACAACGTGTTTGTAAGTAACATTCCAATAATGTGTGATAACACTGCTGCTATCAATTTGTCTAAAAATCCCATATTGCATTCTAGAGCAAAGCATATAGAAATCAAGCATCATTTCATTAGAGATTATGTGCAAAAAGGAATAATTGATATTCAATTTGTTGCTACTGACCATCAATGGGCAGATATCTTCACCAAACCTTTAGTTGAAGATAGGTTCACATTTATAAGATAATACCTGAACATGCATTTTATTAATTAATTGTGAGTCCAATGCATGTGTCCAATAATTGCCTTAGTCCAATACGTGTGAGTCCAATATGCTCGTCCAATGCATTTATTGAACTAAATCTTTGTCGAATGAAAAATTAATTCTCATTCCCTTAACTGAGTCAGTTTAGTTTTCAATAAATTGCAAAACTGCTTTTTTACGGTTTCAAGGTCTAGAACGTGTGTCATTCATTTAATGCACGTCGTTTCACCATCTTCTCTCTTCTTTGAAAATATGAACGGTTTTCTCTTTTCCTTTTCTTTTTCTCTATAAAACCCAAAACTCGTTAAAGATTGAATCTTTACAATCTCTTCATATTCAAACTCTTCTCTCTCTCTCTGTGAAAACCCTTCTCTGAGACAATGGCAACTTCATCCTCCACCGCTGTTGCTAAGAGAAAAGGAAAGAACTTTAATGCTCAAACTGCTGATGTTCTAGTGGAATTCACGTTCAACCTATAGTTTCTTGCTGATAATGGGATAGATGTCTTCCCAAATATTCACGCTGCTGGATGGTCAAGCTTGAGGGTTCTCCTATTATCTACCCTGTTCTGGTTAGGGAGTTATGGACAAACCCTACCATTTTTGCAAGGGAAATCAAAAATAAAGTGATTGACACTGAAGTCATTGTCTTTGAAGCAACTATTTCCAACGCCATTGGGTGTGCTCAATCGGGAATAACTTGTGAGGACAAATGGGAAGAAGAACTTGGAGGTTTTGACACCATTAAAGAATGTCTCTTGAAGAACTTGTCAGACAAGCTGATAGCCTCAAGAATGACTAGCAAGATTAGAGTTCTTCATCAGATTTTGAAATAATCTATCCTTCACAAAGCTGGGTCGAAGGACAATGTTTCTAAGGCACATCAATTCTGCCTAGTTCATCTGATTTTGGAGAAGCAGATAAATCTTCCTCACCTTCTTTTCCCATACTTCAAATTCGCCATTGAAGGCTCTAGGAAAAATACCTCCATCATCTATGTTGCTCTTCTGTCAAGAATCTTTGAGAAATATACGGTTTATGAAGACCACATTAATCTGAATCCAGAACAAAGACTCAAATATGACGGTTTTCATGGAATTGATCGTGTGCATCAACCTGAGTTCAGCAAGCAAAGCTTGGTGATGATGCAACTGGACTGTCACAAGAAGTCCAAGCAAGAGGGAAAGCTGAAAGGAGCTCAGACGCAAGGTTCCGATGAAGCGTCTGATCAACAAGTCTCAGCTAGACGCTCAACAGAGCCTGCTTGTCCAAAAGCTAGGACTTCTTCTGCTCATCCAAAGCCTACCGCCCAACCCTCAAGAAAAAGGAAGCTAGTTCTAGCTTCTATTGATGAGGAAGATGAGGATGATTAGCCTATCTCCAAGGTGATCAAAGGTCCTAGAAGGGAGTCTGCTTCTGAATCCTCTCAACCTAAACCTGCTGCAACAAGGGCAAGGACCACTAGATCCATATACAAAGGTAATATTGAACCTCAGTCTAGTTCAGTTATTACTCCTGTTGTTGAGCAACCCCTTGAGAATGAAGACCTAGCCCTGGAGTCTCAACCGTCCATACCCTTCTCCCCCTCCACCTTACCTTACACACAAACCCTTCCCTCATTATCCGAACCTCAAGACTGGTTCACACCATGGGGAGATCACCCCTTTCAACCCTATGGTGAACCTTACCCCAAAATGCTTTACCCTAAAAGAAAATACAAATGTATACCCAGAATTACCTTCAGAAATGAAAGCTCCAACTAGGCTGACGTTCAAAGAAGGTTCCCAGCTCTCTTCCACAAACAGTCACCTCCCTCTACCTCTCAACATCCCAAAAGCCTTATTCCTCCACCAGAATGCCAATACGAAACATCTTCCCCTCCACCTCAAAACCCCTCTAGTCCACCCCCTGAATATGGCTACTACCCCATTCCTTATACTCCCACCGGTCCTCTGGCAACTCAATTGTACACTGCCTTGGACCCTTGGTCGTCTGCCTTGAGAAGAAAAAGTTCCCTCCAAGGAAAATTTACCCAAATCCTATCAAGGACAAGGCTTTCCAGTGGTGCCACTACAATGTCAAAAGGCAAGTAATGATTCTGAATGAAGAGAAGAAAGGTTGCAAAACCACAGACGAGAGGAGATCAAGGACGTATAGTCTAACCAACATCTTCCTTGATCAAGACGTCAAGTTCATTCCAAGCTACCCCTCAGCCTGGAAAGAATACTCTGATGTCAGAGACTTTCTTCCTTACTACGCTATCAGAAAAGAGTGCGACATGTCACGAGAAGCCAAGATCCATCACAACTTACCAAAGAAGTTTTAGTCCAGAAGCTCTAAGACAAAAGTTGCAGTTGTTCCTCCTAGAGCCTATCCAAGGATTCCAATTCTGGACCCAAATAAAAACTAAGATGGACGCAAAAGGCTTGAGACATGGACGCTGCCTTACAAAAATGACTTTGATCCTCTCTTCTGGAAAAGACCCAGAGATGATTTAGTAGAGCTAGCCCACATTTGGCAGAAGTATCCAATCAAGAGGTTTGACCCAGACGCTTGAATCTACTGCAAAAACTTCGTTTGGAGATGCTCTCAAGAAGCGTCCTCCTCTGGTCTTTCTATTGAGGAAAAATAGAGTATTCGTGTATTTCCTAGACAATACAGAATCTTTGATGCTGACTTCCTCATAATGGACGACATCTTTGGTATACCGCTGTATCCAAGCGACATGCTTCCAGCACCTAAACCCAGATGGAGAGAAAATAGATATGATGATGCTGAGATCATCCTTGATGTGCTTCCACCTCCACCCAAACCAGTCATTCAAGATGATCCTAACTCTGCTGCACCCTCACCTGCACCACCACCGGTTGTTTACGAAGAAACTGGGGACACAGAGATCGTCTATGAGGACTTTTGCTCTGAAGAGAATGCAGAGGAAGTGGAACAAGTTGCAGACTCAGTACCCTCTAGGTCTCAACCTATTCCCCTTTCAGTGATCCACCCTGCTGATCCTTCTCCCTCTCAAGCTCTCAGTGTAGTTTCTGGTAAGAGAAATGATGAAGCAACAAAGGCCACAACTGAAAGTTCTGTCTCTGCTGTTCCTCCAGAGTTTCAGGAGTTCGTCCAAAGGTCTATTGAAGCCAACAATGTTGTTCTGCTTCAACAAATTGCGGCTATGTTTCAGAATTTCTTACCCAAACCTCCTCCTTATCCTTCTTAAAATCTTTTTTGTTGTTTAGTTTTGTTTTCATTCAAAAACTGACTATGATGTGGTTCTCTCTACTCTGGCTGATGACAAAAAAGGGGAGAAAAGGGTTTGATTGAAATACAAATAAAATTCATATTCATAGTATGTTTTGTCTTGGTATATATGCTTACATCCTTGATTGCCTGCTCTGTCTTACATGCTTTATATGCTTAGAATATTTGTCCTAGGGGGAGCTTTTAAGCTATGCTTTATATACTTAGAATATTTGCCATAGGGGGAGCTTTTCAGCTCTTTAGGAAACTTTGTTCAATCAAATTAGTATGTTTTATCATCATCAAAAAGGAGGAGATTCTTGGAACCAAAGTGGTTATGATCCAATAATCCCTTATGTTTTGATTTTAACAAAGGACTAATTTCAGAAGAACAAAGATTTCTTATGGACTAACGCTTTATCTTAAGTGTGCAGGATAAAATATATATAAGTTCAAAGACTTTCACTCGCCCAAACTACAAACAGGATTAACTCTCTACCATATCAGACGATAATAAAGCTGTAACAACAGAATCCTGAGTCCAAAGACTCTTCCTGTTATTATGTAATCGTCATAAGTCCAATAATGCTTTATTTTTTTAGTGCGAATAAATATGTAAAGCTTTTGAATTTATTATTCTCTGTAAAAAGCTTATATCCTTTGAACAAATATTCCCTGTAACACTTGTTCAAACAAAATCAAAAGCCAGACTGTCCCTGACACAAAAAGAAGTTGACCTTCTCCAATAAGAAAGACAAAAGGCAACTTTCGAGTACAAAGAAGATATGTCTCAGTCCAATTTCTAGCTATCAAGCCTGATAGTCTACTTTGCTGTTCAGAAGCTTTAAGGAAGTTATCAGACTCAACGGACTAATGCATTTAATGATCAATCAGAACGGATCCTTTTCCATCCATTGAAGACTAAAGTTGATCAAATCAAGTTTGCTATAAATACCTCTGACCTTGAAGATGTTCAATAAGAACAAGTGAACTAGAAGCGAAGTGTTGCACAACTGATTCAAAGATTTGAAAAATAGTCAAGCACACAAAGCAATCAAGAGAAATACTCAAAGCTTGAAAAGCTAACTCTGATCTTTATTTTCATATCTCTCTCTGCGTAGAGTATTGTTCAAGAGTTCTAAGCTTTAGTTTCAAAGTCTCACACTTAGTGAGTTAGTAGAACAAAACTCTTTTTAAAACCTAGTTGGTTAAGCCGTGTAGAAAGAATACTTAGTGTGTCTGAAAAGGTGTAGAATACTTACCTGAAGAGGTTTAGAATACTTGCCGGAAGAGGTGTTGAATACTTGTAACAAAGGGTTTTTGTTATAGTGGATAAAGCTCTCAAGTAGAGAGGATTGGACTTAGCTCTTTGGTGAAGAGTGAACCAGGACAACATCTTTGTGTTCCTTACTCTCCCTTTTATTTGCTTTAGATTATTTTCGATCTAACTTCTTGGGATTGAAGTGTTTTCTTATTGCGGTTGTTCTCCTTATTTTATCTCTTCTGAGTAAGCGTCCAACTAGTGTTTCGAATCGCTCCTTGCGTCCGTTATCGTTTTAACCGTGCATCCTTTGCGAAAACTTATATCTACTTGTGAAAAGTTTTAAAATCTTAAGAAATACAATTCAACCCCTTCTTGTCTTTCAAACAGGTTCCTTTATGTTGTTCTTGACAGTCATACTTTTGTAGCGTCTATTGGCCATATCTTGAGCTATAGGTGTCCGAATTGGATGAAACTGTTGTCACATTAAACCTAATAACTATATATACAAGTTTCACGAAGACATCGAATCCTATATCGGCAGTTAAGAGGGTTAAGAAAGCATAATACGCTACCTGGTCAGAATGCTACGAGTTAAACAGCCTTGTGAATTAGCCCAGTGGATAACCAAGCATCTTATCTCATTTAAGAAGATTCCAGTGAAGCTAAGCATGTGTCTACTCAGAATACAGGACATTATGATGAATGTAGACGTAATTTTGAATGAAGTATTCAAATTTTCAAAGTCCAAGCTTGACCAGAGTATGAGGTACCCTTTTAAAAAAAGTTCTGAATCATCAAGTACTGCAACAGAAGAATACAAAAGCTTCAGCAACTCTAACAGAAGAAAAATAAAAGAAACCCGAACAAATACAAAATTACTAAAGCTGCAAAAGCAAAAACACTGAACATTGAAGTCAAGCTTCTGCTACCAACAATCAAGCGTACGAAACGTTGCATTTGTAGGAACACTCATCCAAATGAAATGATCTTGGTTTAGTTAAAAAGATAAGATAAATACCCATAAGTTTCCTGAAGGTGTGGAGATCTGAATCAATCTCTCTCTCTGAGTGAAATTCCTTCTTCAAGGTGGAGATGTGATATTACTGTTTGTGACAATCAGAACATGCAAGCGTTTGCTGGAAATTTCTAGAGCTTTAGATATTCAAATGCATCGATCTTGGTATCTTTGGAAAGCGCAGAGAACTATCTGCAACTATCATGAAGTGGTCGAGAGCGAAATCGATATCTATCTTTGTCAAATTGTATCTGTAAGTTGGTGACGTGGTGCTATTCCTGACAATCATACCTTTGTAGCGTCTATTGGCCATACTTCCATGAAGACATCGAATCCTAATTCGGCCGTTAAGAGGGTCAAGGAAGCATAATACGCTACTTGGTCAAAATGCTACGAGTTAAACAACTTTGTGAATATGCCCAGTGGATAACCAAGCATCTTATCTCATTTAAGAAGCGTCCATTGAAGCTGACTATGCGTCTACTCATAATACAGAACATTATGGTGAATGGAGAAGAAATTTTGAATGAAGTATTAAAATATCCAAAGTCCAAGCCAGACCAGAAAATGAGGTACCCTTTTCAATAGAGTTATGAAGCATCAAGTACTGTAACAGAAGAAGACAAAAGCTTCAGCAACTCTTACAGAAGAAAAACAAAAGAAACCCGAAACAAAGACAAAAGTACTAAAGCTGCAAAAGCAAAAACACTGAAGATCGAATTCAAGCGTCTGTTGCCGACAATCAAGCGTAAGAAACGTCATATTTGTAGGAAAACTCATCCAAATGCAGTGACCTTGGTTTAGTTAGAAAGATAAGATAAATACCCACAAGGTTCCTTAAGATGTCGAGATCTAAATCAATCTCTATCTGAGTGAAATTCCTTCCTCAAGGTGGAGATGTGATATTACAGTTCGTGACAATCAGAACATGCAAGCGTCTGCTGGAAATTTCTAGAGCTTTAGATATTCAAATGCATCGATCTTGGTATCTTTGGAAAGCGCAGAGAACTATCTGCAACTATCATGAAGTGGTCGAGAGCGAAATCGATATCTATCTTTGTCAAATTGTATCTGTAAGTTGGTGACGTGGTGCCATTCCTGACAATCATACCTTTGTAGCGTCTATTGGCCATACTTCCATGAAGACATCGAATCCTAATTCGGCCGTTAAGAGGGTCAAGGAAGCATAATACGCTACTTGGTCAAAATGCTACGAGTTAAACAGCCTTGTGAATGTGCCCAGTGGATAACCAAGCATCTTATCTCATTTAAAAGCGTCCAGTGAAATCGATCTCATTTAAATGCGTATAGAACTATCTGCAACTCTCTTGAAGAGGTCAAGAGTGAAATCGATTTCTGTCCTTGTAAAATTATATCCATAAGTTGGTGACGTGATGTTGTTCCTGACAGTTATACCTTTGTAGCATCTATTGGCCATATCTTGCGCTATAGGGGTCCGAATTGGATGAAATTGGTTTCTCATTAGACCTAATACCTATATATACAAGTTTCATGAAGACATCAAATCCTAATTCGGTCGTTAAGAGGGTCAAGGAAACATAATACGCTACCTGGTCAGAATTCTACGTGTTAGACAGCCTTGTGAATATGTCCAGTGGATAACCAAGCGTCTTATCTCATTCAAGAAGCATCCAGTGAAGCTGACCATGCGTCGACTCAGAATACAGAACATTATGATGAATGGAGATGTAATTTTGAATGAAGTATTAAAATATCAAAAGTCCAAGCTTGAGCAGTAAATGAGGTACCCTTTTCATTAAAGTTTTGAAGCATCAAGTACCGTAACAGAAGAAGACAAAAGCTTCAACAACTCTAACAGAATAAAAATAAGACAAAAGTACTAAAGCTCCAAAAGCAAAAACATTGAATATTGAAGTCAAGTGTCTGCTGCCAACAATCAGGCATACGAAACATTGTATTTGTAGGAACACTCGTCCAAATGAAGTGATCTTGGTTTAGTTACAAAGATAAGATAAATACCCACAAGTTTCCTGAAGAAGTCGAGATCTGAATCAATCTCTATCTGAGTGAAATTACTTCTTCAAGTTGGAGATGTGATATTACTGTTCGTGACAATCAGAAAATGCAAGCGTCTGCTGTCCATTTTGGGGGCTTTAGATTTTCAGAGAGAGAACTATTTGAAACTCTCATGAAGGGTTCGAGAGAGAAATTGATCTCTATATTTGTCAAACTGTATCCGAAAGTTGGTGACGTGATGCTGATCCTGACAGTCATACCTTTGTAGTGTCTATTAACCATATCTTGCGCTATACGTGTCCAAATTGGATGAAACCGGTGTCTCATTAAACATAATATCCGTATATACAAGTTTCATGTGGACATCGAATCCTAATTCGGCCATTTAGAGGGTCAAGGAAGCCTAATACGCAAACTGGTCTGAATGCTAAGAGTTAAACAGCCTTATGAATGTGCCTAGTGGATAACCAAGTGTCTTATCTCATTTAAGAAGCGTTCAGTGAAGCTAACCAAGCATATACTCAGAATACAAAACATTATGATGAATAGAGAAGTAATTTTGAATGAAGTATTAAAATATTCAAAGTCCAAGCTTGAGAATAAAATGAGGTGCCCTTTTCGATAAAGTTCTGATGCATCAATTACTGTAATGGAAGAACACAAAAGCTTCAGCAATTCTAACAGAAGAAATATAAAAGAAGCCCGAAGAAAGACAAAAGTAATAAAGCTGCAAAAGCAAAAATACTGAAGATTGAAGTCAAGCGTCTGCTACCTACAATCAACCGTACGAAACGTCGTATTTGAAGGAACACTCGTCCAAATGAAGTGAACTTGGTTTAGTTAGAAAGATAAGATAAACACCCACAAGTTTTCTGAATAAGTCCAGATCTGAATCAGTTTCTATCGGAGTGAAATTCGTTCTTCAAGGTGGAGATGTGATATTATTCGTGACAATCAGAACAAGCAACCGTCTGCTGGCATTTTTTGGTGCTTTAGGTGTTCAAATGCTTCGATCTTGGTATCGTTAGAATGCGTATAGAACTATCTGCAACTCTCTTGAAGAGGTCAAGAGCGAAATCGATCTCTGTCTTTGTCAAAATGTATCCGTAAGTTGGTGACGTGATGTTGTTCTTTCTAGTCATACCATTTTAGTGTGTATTAGCCATATCTTGCGCTATAGGTGTCAGAATTGGATGAAACCAATGTTTCATTAAACCTAATATCCATATATACAAGTTTCATGAAGACATCGAATCCTAATTCGGCCATTAAAAGGGTCAAGGAAGCATAATACGCTAACTAGCCGGAATGCTACGAGTTAAACAGCTTTGGGAAGGTGCACAGTGGATAACCAAGCATCTTATCTCATTTAAGAAGCGTCCGGTGAAGCCAAATAAGCATCTACTCAGAATACAGAACATTATGATGAATGGAGAAGTAATTTTGAAAGAAGTATTAAAATATTCAAAGTCCAATCTTGACCTGAAAATGAGGTACCCTTTTCAATATAGTTCTGAAGCATCAAGTACTGTAACAGAAGAAGAAAAAAGCTTCAGCAACTCTAACAGAAGAAAGATAAAAAATCCCGAGCAAAGACAAAAGTACTAAAGCTGCAAAAGCAAAAACACTGAAGATTGAAGTCAAGCGTCTGCTGCCGACAATCAAGCGTACAAAACATCGTATTTTGAGGAACACTCATCCAAACGAAGTGATCTTGTTTTAGTTAGAAAGATAAGATAAATACCCACATGTTTTCTGAATAAGTCCAGATCTGAATCAATCTCAATCTTAGTGAAATTCCTTCTTCAATGTGGAGATGTGATACCGGTCGTGGCAATCCGAACAAGCAACCATCTGCTAACAATTTCTGGAGCTTTAGGTGTTCAAATCCATCGATCTTGGTATCGTTGGAATGTGTATAAAACTATCTGCAACTCTCTTGAAGAGGTCAAGAGCGAAATCGATCTCTGTCTTGGTCAAATTGTATCCGTAAGTTGGTGACGTGATGTTGTTCTTGACAGTCATCCCTTTGTAGTATCTATTGGCCATATCTTGCGCTATAGCGGTCCAAATTCGATGAAATTGGTTTCTCGTTAAATCGAATATATATACAAGTTTCATGAAGACATCGAATCCTAATTCGGTCATTAAGAGGGTCAAGGAAACAAAATACGCTATCTGGTCAGAATGCTACGAGTTAACCATCCTAGTGAATATTCCCAATGGATAACCAAGCGTCTTATCTCATTCTAGAAGCGTCCAGTGAAGCTGACCATGCGTCTACTCAGAATACAGAACATTATGATGAATGGAGATGTAATTTTGAATGAAGTATTAAAATATCCAAAGTCCAAGCTTGACCAGAAAATGATGTACCCTTTTCATTAAAGTTCTGAAGCATCAAGTACCGTAACAGAAGAAGACAAAAATTTCAGCAACTCTAATAGAATAAAATAAAAGAAACTCGAACAAAGACAAAGTAATAAAGCTGCAAAAGCAAAAACACTGAAGATTTAAGTCAAGCGTCTACTGCGGACTTTTGTTAGTAAACTCGTCCAAATGAAGTGATCTAGCTTTAGTTAGAAAGATAAGATAAATACTCACAAGTTTCCTGAAGAAGTCAAGATCTGAATCAATCTCTATCTGAGTGAGAATCCTTCTTCAAGGTGGAGATGTGGTACTTTTCGTGACAATCAGAACATGAAAGCGTCTAGTGACAATTTATGCAACTTTAGGTGTTCAAATTCATCGATCTTGGTATCTTTGGAAGGCTCAGCGAACTATCTGCAACTCTCATGAAGAGGACGAGAGTGAAATCGATCTCTATTTTTGTCAAATTATATTCGTAAGTTGGTGACGTGATGTTGTTGCTGACAGTCGTACCTCTGGAGCGTCTATTGGCCATATCTTGCGCTATATGTGTCCCAATTAGATGAAATCGGTGTCTCAGTAAACTTATTATCCATATATACAAGTTTCATGAAGTCATCGAATCCTAATTCGGTCGTTAAGAGGGTCAAGGAAGCATAATATGCTAACTGGTCGGAATGCTACGAGTTAAACAACCTTGTCAATGTGCCTAGTGGATAACCAAGCATCTTATTTCATTTAAGAAACATCCAGTGAAGCTGACAAAGCGTCTACTCAGAATACAGAACATTATGATGAATGGAGAAGTAATTTTGAACGAAGTATTAAGATATTCAAAGTCCAAGCTTGATCAGAAAATGAGGTACCCTTTTCAATAAAGTTCTGAAGCATCTAGTAGTGCAACAGAAGAAGACAAAAGCTTCAGCAACACTATAGAAGAAAGATAAAAGAAGCCCGAACAAAGACAAAAGTACTAAAGCTGCAAAAGCAAAAACACTGAAGATTGAAGTCAAGCGTCTCCTGCCGATAATCAAGTGTACGAAATGTCGTATTTAGAGGAACACTCGTTCAAATGAAGTGATCTTGGTTTAGTTAGAAAGATAAGATAAATACCTACAAATTTTCTGAATAAGTCGAGATCTAAATCAATCTCTATCAGAGTGACATTCCTTCTTCAAGGTGGAGATGTGACATTGTTCGTGACAATCAGAATATGTAACCATCTGCTGACAATTTCTGGAGCTTTAGCTGTTCAAATGCATCTATTTTGGTGTCTTTGGAAGTCGCAGAGAACTATCTACAACTCTCATGAAGAGTTCGAGAGCGAAATCGATCTCTATCTTTGTCAAATTGAATCCGTAAGTTGGTGACGTAATGCTGTTCTTGACAGTTATACCTTTGTAGCGTGTATTGGCCATATCTTGCGCTATAGGTGTCCAAATTTAATGAAACTGTTGTCTCATTAAACCTAGCATCCATATATACAAGTTTCATGAAGACATCGAATCCAAATTCGGCCGTTAAGAGGGTCCATTATGCATATTACGCTAATTGGTCAGAATGCTACGAGTTAAACAGCCTTGTGAATGTGTCCAATGGATAACCAAGAGTCTTATCTCATTTATGAAGTGTCCAGTGAAGCTAACCAAGCATCTACTCAGAATACAGAACATTATGTTGAATTGAGAAGTAATTTTGAATGAAGTATTAAAATATTCAAAGTCCAAGCTTGAACAGAAAATGGTATACCTTTTTCAATAAAGTTTTGAAGAATCAAGTACTGTAACAGAAGAAGGCAAAAGCTTCAGCAACTCTAACAGAAGAAAGATCAAAGAAGCTCAAACAAAGACAAAAGTAATAAAGCTGCGAAAGCTAAAACACTGAAGATTGAAGTCAAGTGTGCGTTGCTCACAATCAAGCGTACGAAACGTCATATTTATTGGAACACTCGTCGAAATGAAGTGATCTTGCTTTAGTTAGAAAGATAAGATAATAGCCACAAGTTTCATGAATTGGTTGAGATCTGAATCATTCTCTATCTGAGTAAAATTCCTTCATCAAGGTGGAGATGTGATAATGTTCGTGACAATCTGAAAATGCAAGCGTTTGCTGACAATTTCTATTGCTTTAGCTATTCAAATGCATCGATTTTGGTTTCGTTGGAAGGCACATAGAACTATCTGTAGCTCTAATGTAGAGGTCGAGATTGAAATCGATCTCTATCTTTGTCAAATTGTATTCGTAAGTTGGTGACGTTATGTTGTTCCTGATAGTCATACCTTTGTAGGGTCAATTGGCCATATCTTGCGCTATAGGAGTCCGAATTGGATGAAATTGGTGTCTCATTAAACCTAATATCCATATATATAAGTTTCATGCAGACATCGAATCCTAATTCCCCCATCAAGAGGGTCAAGGAAGCATAATACGCTAATTGGTTAAAATTCTACGAGTTAAACAACCATGTGAATGTGCCCAGTGGATAACCAAGCGTCTTATCTCATTTAAGAAGCGTCCAGCGAAGCTAACCAAGCGTCTCCTCAGATTATAGAACATTTTGATGAATGGAGAAGTAATTTTGAATGAAGTATTAAAATATTCAAAGTCCAAGCTTGACCAGAAAAAGAGGTACCCTTTCCAATAATGTTCTGAAGCATCAAGTAGTGCAACAGAAGAAGACAAAAGATTCCGCAACTCTAATAGAAGAAAGATAAAATAATCCCATACAAACCCAAATATACTAAAGCTGCAAAATCAAATACGCTGAAGATTGAAGTCAAGCGTCTGCTCCCGAGAATCAAGCTTACAAAACATTGTATTTGTAGGAACACTCATCGAAATGAAGTGATCTTGGTTTAGTTAGAAATATAATATAAATACCCACAAGCTTTCGGAAAAAGTCGAGATCTGAATCAATCTCTATCTAAGTGAAATTCCTTTTCAAGGTGGAGATATGATACTATTTGCGACAATCAGAACATGCACGCGTCTGCTGACAATTTCTACAGCTTTAGGAGTTCAAATTCATCTATCTTTATATCGTTGGAAGGCTCAGAGAACTATTTGCAACTCTCATGAAGAGGTCGAGAGTGAAATCGACATCTATCTCTGTCAAATTGTATCCGTAAGTTGGTGACGTGATGTTATTCCTGATAGTCGTACCTTTGTAGCGTCTATTGGCCATATCTTGCGCTATAGGTGTCTGAATTGGATAAAACTGGTGTCTCATTAAACCTAACATCCTTATATACAAGTTTGATGAAGACATAGAATCCTATTTCGGGCGTTAAGAGGGTCAAGGAAGCAAAATATGCTAACTGCTCAGAATGCTAGGAGTTCAACAGCCTTGTGAATGTGCCCAGGAGATAACCAAGCATCTTATCTCTTTTAAGAAGCGTCAAGTGAAGCTCACCAAGCGTCTTCTCAGAATACAGAACGTTATGATGAATGGAGAAGTAATTTTAAATGAAGTATTAAAATATTCAAAGTCCAAAATTGACCAGAAAATTAGGTACCCTTTTCAATAAAGTTCTAAAGCATCTTCAACAGCTCTAACATAAGAAAGATAAAAGAAGCTCGAACAAAGACAAAGTAATAAAACTGCAAAAGCAAAAACACTGAAGATTGAAGTCAATCGTCTGCTACGGACAAGCAAGCGTACGAAACATCGTATTTGTTAGTAAACTTGTCCAAATGAAGTGATCTGGGTTTAGTTAGAAACATAAGATAAATACACACAAGTTTCCTGAGAAGTCACGATCTGAATCAATCTCTATCTGAGCGAAATTCCCTCTTCAAGGTGGAGATGTGGTACTATTCGTGACAATCAGAACATGCAAGCGTCTGCTGACAATTTATGGAGCTTTAGGTGTTCAAATTCATCAATCTTGGTATCTTGGGAAGGCGTAGAGACGTATCTGCAACTCTCATGAAGAGGTTAAGAGTGAAATCGATCTCTATCATTGTCAAATTATATTCGAAAGTTGGTGACGTGATGTTGTTGCTGATGGTCGTACCTTTGTAGCGTTTATTGGCCATATCTTGCGCTATATGTGTCCCAATTTGATGAAACCGGTGTCTCATTAAACTTAATATACATATATACAAGTTTTATGAAGACATCGAATCCTAATTCGGTCATTAAGAGAGTCAAGGAAGCGTAATATGCTAACTGGTCGTAATTCTACAAGTTAAATAGCCTTGTCAATGTGCGTAGTGGAGCGTCTTATTTCATTTAAGAAGCGTCCAGTGAAGCTAACCAAGCGTCTACTCAGAATATAGAACATTATGATGAATGTAGAAGTAATTTTGAATGAAGTATTAAAATATTCAAAGTCCAAGCTTGATCAGAAAATGAGGTACCCTTTTCAATAAAGTTCTGAAGCATCAAGTAATGCAACAGAAGAAGACAAAAGCTTCAGCAACTCTAATAGAAGAAAGATAAAAGAAGCCCGAACAAAGACAAAAGTACTAAAGCTGCAAAAGTAAAACACAGAAGATTGTAGCCGAGCGTGTGCTGCGGACAATCAATCATACGAAATGACGTATTTGGAGCTAAACTAGTACAAATAAAGTCACTTAGTTTAATGAGAATGATAAGACAAATACCAACAAGTTTCCTGAAGAATTCGAGATCTGAGTTAATCTCTATCTGATTGAAATTCCTTCTTCAAGGTGGAGATGTGATATTGTTCGTGACAATCAGAATATGCAAGCGTCTGCTGACAATTTATGGAGCTTTAGGTGTTCAAATTCATCGATCTTGGTATCTTTGGAAGGCGCAGAGAACTATCTGCAACTCTCATGAAGAGGTCGAGAGTGAAATCGATCTCTATCTTTGTCAGATTATATTCGTAAGTTGGTGATGTGATGTTATTGCTGACAGTCGTACCTCTGTAGCGTCTATTGGCCATATCTTGCGCTATTGGTTTCCCAATTCGATGAAAACGGTGTCTCATTAAACTTAATATCCATATATACAAGTTTCATGAAAATATTGAATCCTAATTCGTTCGTTAAGAGGGTCAAGGAAGCATAATATGCTAACTGGTCGGAATGCTACGAGTTAAACAGCCTTGTGAATATGCGTAGTGGAGCGTCTTATTTCATTTAAGAAGCGTCCAGTGAAGCTAACCAAGTGTCTACTTGGAATACATAACATTATGATGAATGGAGAAGTAATTTTGAACGAAGTATTAAAATATTCAAAGTCCAAGCTTGACCAGAAAATGAGGTACCCTTTTCAATAAAGTTCTGAAGCATCAAGTAGTGCAACAGAAGAAGACAAAAGCTTCAGCAACTCTAATAGAAGAAAGATAAAAGAAGCCCGAACAAAGACAAAAGTACTAAAGCTGCAAAAGTAAAAACACTGAAGATTGTAGCCAAGCATCTGCTGCCGACAATCAAGCATACGAAATGTCATATTTGGAGGTAAATTAGTACAAATGAAGTGACTTGGTTTAATTAGAATGATAAGATAAATACCCACAAGTTTCCTGAAAAATTCGAGATCTGAGTCAATCTCTATCTGATTGAAATTCCTTCTTCAAGGTGGAGATGTGATACTGTTCGTGACAATCAGAACATGCAAGCGTCTCCTGACAATTTATGGAGCTTTAGTTGTTCAAATTCATCGATCTTGGTATCTTTGGAAGGCGCAGAGAACTATCTGCAACTCTCATGAAGAGGTCAAGAGTGAAATCAATCTCTATCGTTGTCAAATTATATTCGTAAGTTGGTGACGTGATGTTGTTGTTGATAGTCGTACCATTGTAGCGTCTGTTGCCATATATTATGCTATAGGTGTCTCAATTCGATGAAATCGGTGTCTCATTAAACTTAATATCCATATATACAAGTTTCATGAAGACATCGAATCCTAATTCGGTCGTTAAGAGGGTCGTGGAAGCATAATATGCTAACTGGTCGGAATGCTACTAGTTAAACAGCCTTGTGAATGTGCCTAGTGGATAACCAAGCGTCTTATTTCATTTAAGAAGCGTCCAGTGAAGCTAACCAAGCGTGTACTCAGAATACAGAACATTATGATGAATGGAGAAGTAATTTTGAACGAAGTATTAAAATATTCAAAGTCCAAGCTTGACCATAAAATGAGGTACCCTTTTCAATAAAGTTCTGAAGCATTAGGTAGTGCAACAGAAGACGGCAAAAGCTTCTGCAACTCTAGCAGAAGAGAGATAAAACAAGCCCGAACAAAGACAAAAGTACTAAAGCTGCAAAAGTGAAAACACTGAAGATTTAAGTCAAGCGTCTGCTGCCGACAATCAAACATATGAAACGTCGTATTTGGAGGTAAACTCATACAAATGAAGTGACTTGGTTTAATTAGAATGATAAGATAAATACCCGTAAGTTTCCTGAAGAAGTCGATATCTGAATCAATCTCTATTTGATTGAAATTCCTTCTTCAAGGTGGAGATAAGATACTATTCATGACAATCAGAATATGCAAGCGTCTGCTGACATTTTCTGGAGCTTTAGGTGTTCAAAGTCATCAATCTTGGTATCTCTGGAAGGAGCAGAGAACTATCTGAAACTCTTCTGAAGAGGTCGAGAGCGAAATCGATCTCTATCTTTGTCAAATTGTATCCGTTATTTAGAGAAGTGATGTTATTCCTGATAGCCATACCTTTATAGCATCTATTGGCCATATCTTGCGCTATTGGTGTCCGAATTGGATGAAATTGGTGTCTCATTAAACCTAATATCCTTATATAAAAGTTTCATGAAGATATCGAATCCTATTTCGAGCGTTAAGAGGGTCAAGAAAGCATAATACGCTAATTGCTCAGAATGCTACGAGTTAAACAGCCTTGTGAATGTGCCCAATGGATAACCAAGCATCTTATCTCTTTTAAGATGCATCCAGCGAAGCTAACCAAGCGCCTTCTTAAAATACAGACCATTATGACGAATGAAGAAGTAATTTTGAATGAAGTATTAAAATATTCGAAGTCCAAAATTGATCAAAAAATGAGGTACCGTTTTCATTAAAGTTCTTTAGCATCAAGTACTATAACAGTAGAAGACAAAAGCTTTAGCAACTCTAATAGGAAAAAGATAAAAGAAGCTAGAACAAGGACAAAGTAATAAAGCTGCAAAAGCAAAAACACTGAAGATTGAAGTCAAGCGTCTACTGAGGACAATAAAGCGTACGAAATGTCGTGTTTGTAAGTAAACTCGTCTAAATGAAGTGATCTTGGTTTAGTTAGAAAGATAAGATAAATACTCACAAGTTTTATGAAGAAGTCAAGATCTGAATCAATCTTTATCTGAGTGAAATTCCGTCTTCAAGGTGGAGATGTGTTACTGTTCGTGACAATCAGAACATGCAAGCGTCTGCTGACAATTTATGGACCTTTATGTGTTCAAATGCATCGATCTTGGTATCGTTGGAACTTGGAAGGCACAGAGAACTATCTGTAACTCTCATGAAGAGGTCCAGTGAGAAATCGATCTCTATCTTTGTCAATTTGCAGCCGTAAGTTGGCGACGTGATGTTGTTCCTGATAGTCGTACCATTATTGCATCTATTGGCCATATCATGCGATATAGGTGTCCAAATTCAATGTAACCGGTCTGTCAATAAACCTAATACCCATATATAAAATTTTCATGAAGACATCGAATCCTAATTCGACTGTTAAGAGGGTCAAGGAAGCATAATATGCTCACTGGTCGGACAGCGTTGTGAATGTGCCTAGTGGATAACCAAGCATCTTTTTTGATTTAAGAAGCTAACAGTGAAGCTAACCAAGCATCTACTCAGAATACAGAACATCATGATGAATGGAGAAGTAATTTTGAATGAAGTATTAAAATACTCAAAGTCCAAGCTTGACCAGAAAAAGAGGTATCCTTTTCAATAAAGTTCTGAAGTATGAAGTAGTGCAACAGAAGAAGACAAAAACTTTAGCAACTCTAACAGAAAAAATATAAAAGAAGCCCGAACAAAGACAAAAGTACTAAAGCTGCAAAAGCAAAAACACTAAAGATTAAAGTAAAGCGTCTGCTGCCGACAATCAAGCGTACGAAATGTCATATTTAGAGGTAAACTCGTCGAAATGAAGTGATCTTGGTTTAATTAGAAAGATAAGATAAATACCGACAAGTTTCCTGAAGAAGTCGAAATATGAATTAATCTCTATCTAAGTGAAATTCCTTCTTTAAGGTGGAGATGTTTTACTGTTCGTGACAATCAGAACATGCAAGCGTCTGCTGACAATTTATGAAGCTTTATGTGTTCAAATGCATCGATCTTGGTATCGTTGGAAGGTTCTGATAACTATTTGTAACTCTCAAGAAGAGGTCCATAGCGAAATCGATCTATATCTTTGTCAAATTGTATCCGTAACTTGGTGACGTGATGTTGTTCCTGATAGTCATACCTTTGTAGCTTCTATTTGCCATATCTTGAGCCATAGGTGTCCGAATTGGATGACTCTATTGTCTCATTAAACCTAATTTCCATATATACAAGTTTCATGAAGACATCAAATCCTAATTCGGCGGTTAGGAGGGTCAAGCAAGCATATTACGCTACCTGGTCAGAATACTATGAGTTAACTTGCCTTGTGAATGTGCCCATTGGATAACCTAGCATCTTATCTCATTTAAGAAGCGTTCAGTGAAGCTCACCATTCGTCTACTCAGAATATAGATTATGATGAATGGAGAAGTAATTTTGAATGTTGTATTAAAATTTTCAAAGTCCACGCTTGACCAGAATATGAGGTACCCTTTTCGAAAACGTTGCGAAGCATCAAGTACTGTAACAGAAGAATACAAAAGCTTCAGCAACTCAAACAAAAGAAAACTAAAAGAAGCCCGAACAAAGACAAAAGTACAAAACTACAAAAGCTAAAACACTGAAAATTGAAGTCAAGCGTCTGCTGCAGACAATCAAGCGTACGAAATGTTGAATTTGTAGGAACACTTGTCCAAATGAAGTGATCTTGGTTTAGTTAAAAGGATAAGATAAACACCCCCAAGTTTCCTGAAGGTGTCATGATCTGAATCAATCTCTATCTGAGTGAAATTCCTTCTTCAAGGTGGAGATGTGACATTACTGTTCGTGACAATCAGAAAATGCAAGCGTCTGCTGACAATTTATGGAGCTTTAGGTGTTCAAATTCATCGATCCTGGTATCTTTGGAAGGCGCAGAGAACTATCTGCAACTCTCATGAAGAGGTCAAGAGTGAAATCAATCTCTATCTTTGTCAGATTATATTCGTAAGTTGGTGACGTGATGTTGTTGTTGACAGTCGCACCTCTGTAGCGTCTATTGGCCATATCTTGCACTATTGGTGTCCCAATTCGATGAAAACGGTGCCTCAATAAACCTAATATCTATAAATACAAGTTTCAAGAAGACCTTGAATCCTAATTCGGCCGTTAAGAGGGTCAATGAAGCATAATACGCTACCTAGTCAAAATGCTACGAGTTAATTAGCCTTTTGAATGTGCCCAGCGGATAACCAAGAATCTTATCTCAATTAAGAAGCGTCCAGTGAAGCTAACCAAGCGTCTACTCAGAATACAGAACATTATGATGAATGGAGAAGTAATTTTGAAAGAAGTATTAAAATATTCAAAGTCCAATATTGACCAGAATATGAAGTACCCTTTTCAATAATGTTATGAAGCATCAAGTAGTGCAATAGAAGAAGACAAAAGCTTCAGCAACTCTAATAGAAGAAGGATAAAAAAAGCCGGAACAAAGATAAAAGTACTAAAGGTGCAAAAGCAAAAACACTGAAGATTGAAGCCAAGCATCTGCTGCCGACAATCAAGCATACGAAACGTCGTATTTGGAGGTTAACTCGTCCAAATAAAGTAATCTTGGTTTAATTAGAAAGACAAGATAAATACCCACAAGTTACCTGAAGAAGTCGAGATCTGAATCAACCTCTATCTGAGTGAAATACCTTCTTCAAGGTGGAGATATGATACTGTTTGCGATAATCAGAACATGCAAGCGTCTGCTGACAATTTATGGATCTTTAGGCGTTCAAATTCATCTATCTTGGTATCGTTGGAAGGCTCAGATAACTATCTGCAACTCTCATGAAGAGGTCGAGAGTGAAATTGATCTCTATCTTTGTCAAATTGTATCCGTAAGTTGGTGACGTGATGTTATTCCTCACAGTCGTACCTTTTTAGCATCCATTGGCCATATCTTACGCTATAGATGTCCAAATTGGATGAACTGGTGTCTCATTAAACCTAAAATCCTTATATACAAGTTTCGTGAAGACATCGAATCCTAATTCGGGCGTTAAGAGGGTCAGGGAATCATAATATGCTAACTGGTCAGAATGCTACAAGTTAAACAGCCTTGTGAATGTGCCCAGGAGATAATCAAGTATCTTATCTCTTTTAAGAAGCGTCCAGTGAAGCAAACCAAGCGCATTCTCAGAATGCAGAACATTGCGATGAAAGGAAAAGTAATTTTGAATGAAGTATTAAAATATTCAAAGTACAAAATTTACCAGAAAATGAGGTACCCTATTCAATAAAGTTCTGAAGCATCAAGTACTGTAACAGAAGAAGACAAAAGCTTCCGCAACTCTAACAGAAGAAAGATAAAAGAAGCTCGAACAAAGACTAAAGTAATAAAGCTGCAAAAACAAAACACTGAAGATTGAAGTCAAGCATCTGCTTTGGACAATCAAGCGTTTGAAACGTCGTATTTGATGGTAAAATCATCCAAACGAAGTGATCTTGGTTAAGTTAAAAGGATAAGATAAATACTCACAAGTTTCCTTGAAGAAGTCAAGATCTGAATCAATCTTTATCTAAGTGAAATTCCTTCTTCATGGTGGCGATGTGATACTTTTCGTGACAATTAGAACATGCAAGCGTCTGCTGACAATTTATGGAGCTTTATGTTTTCAAATGCATCGATCTTGGTATCGTTGGAAGGCGTAGAGAACTATCTGTAATTTTCATGAAGAGGTCCAGAGCCAAATCGATCTCTATCTTTGTCAAATTGTATCCGTAAGTTGGTGACGTGATGCTATTTCTGAAAGTCATACCTTTGTAGCATCTATTGGCCATATCTTACGCTATAGGTGTCACAATTCGACGAAACTGGTGTCTCATTAAACCTAATATCTATATATAATAGTTTCATAAAGACATCGAATCCTAATTCGGCCGTTAAGATGGTCAATGAAGCATAATACACTACCTGGTCAAAATGCTACGAGTTAATCAGCCTTTTGAATGTGCCCTGTGGATTATCGAGCATCTTATCTCATTTAAGAAGCGTCCAGTGAATCTAACCAAGCATCTACTCATAATACAGAACCTTATGATGAAAGGTGTAACACCCCCCTCGCGGGTGCTACATACTCGGACTCTAATGCGGAAATAAATCAAGAAAATAAAAAGCTGGTTGCTTTCAGAAAATACTTTAATTAAGCAGCTACGTTCGAAAACGTGGTTCTAAAAATTTTTTGCATGCATATGCAATACAAACTCAAGATGAAGGAATAAGCTTCATATCGCACGTTGATATTCACTGTTCATAAAAACGTAAACATAACATAAAACCTAGTCTAATATATAACATATTACAGACTTAGAAATAATTCCAACATATGTGCAGTAATATAATATAAGACTGCTCAAAATAAAAGACTCCTAAGCTGGTAGGCTAAAAGTAGCCATTGGGATACAAAGCAACGACAACTTCATCAGAACGCTCCATCATCCGAGTCCTCACGTCTCCGCGGGGACGTATGACCAACATCTGTACATGTGTTCCAAAAACACAACAGGGTGTCCAACATGTACAGGCAAAGGTGAGATACTCATATAAAGTTTATCATGATAGCAGCACAAGCGACAAACAGCATAAATACAGCCATAGAACAGTTATCTATACAGCACAATATAATATCTCAAACACAATCATGATTTATAATAATGCATGAGACTTCAATATCATCTTTCTAATTCATGTACTCCGGAGATTCTAACTTCCCAACATTGAGCGATGGGCCGTAGTAACACCCGTAACACAATTGTCCTCATGAGTCGGCCTCTCTATTTAGGTCCGAACGCCAATTGTTCTAGGGTACGACGTCATAACCATATCCTGAATAGTCCAGTCCCAGATCGAGTTCATTCATGCTAGTTAGTCGACTCACCACGGCACGGGGTCACAAGGCCACCGGCCACTTGTGGAGTCTCGACACACAGAATGCCCTTACAGACCTAGTGGTCTTAACCAGTTCCATTCTCAACTACTAGAGTTGTAGCTCGGTTTCAAATGGCACGTCTGCCGGTTCATGCATTTACACAGAAAGTTTTCTGTTTTCTTTGCGTTCATTCTTTCAAATGTCGAGACATAAAGTCCATGACTCGTTTCAAAAAGGCATTAATTCCACTCAAATCAAAAACACAGGACACGAAGTCCGAGTGCTCAATCCACAAAATGCTAGCCACGACATCTCGGCCACTAGGTTTGAGTTCATCTCAAAGGTTCATCAATTTCCTTTTCGGTCAAACTTTCTCAAAACAACTTTGGAAAACAAAATACACTTTTGTTTTCTTGAAATAAAACATTTCTTGATTAAAGAGAACATTTTTCGGGGAAAAGCACTTTTCCGTAAACAAAACCGTTTTCTAAAGATCTCACGCCTTTTTTTTTTAAACACTTTACAGAATAAAACACATTTTGCACGAATTTTCACAAAGCCACTTTTTTTTTCTAAAGAACATATTTTTCAAAAGAACATACTTTTCAAACGGGAACTTAACTTTCCTTGAAAAGCAACACGTTTTCCAAAAATCACTTTTTGATTTCCAAAACACGATTTTCAAAACTTTGATTTCGATTCCGAGTCTTTTACCAATTATCGAGACATAGCCAGTCCTATGCTCATCCAGGATATAAATATATGTGTAGATATATATATCAACAATTCAATATCACAATAAGATATCATCCAAGGCATCCATGCCACAGTTATATCAAATAACCAGCTATGCACAACACTTAACATCCAATCAATCCAGGATATAAGTATACATACATATACATCAAGTCTTAATTCAATCATAACACACTAATCAATCATATGTCATGAGGCTACCAAACTCAAAATGAACTACCTCCCTTTACCTCACAAAGGAAGTTCAATGCAAACTCGATCGGTTCTCTGCTCCGGCTCCGGTTCCGTTCGTGTCGCCTAAAACAATCAAACACAATTCAATTCAAACAACAAAGCAACATCAATCTATAACATCAAAACATAAGTTTTCTTCCTCAAGAGGGTATAAGGTTCGGCCATGAAAGGATAAAAAGGCTAGGGATCTTATTTGGTTCTAAACTTTTGGATGGATGGTCCTTAAGCATGATTAACACTAAATCAAGTCCTATGACCCAAAAATTTGAGACAAAACTCATGGTTCTACACCCTATATGTTTCGGCCATGAAGAGGATAAATAGGTTATGAGCTTTGGTTGATGTTTTGCTCTTGGGCTTAGTGTTCAAAGACATCAAGTAAGCTAGAACAAGTGCTATATAGCCAAAAATTGCAACAAAACCCATCCTTTCATCATGATTAGGATTCGGCCCTCCCATGGAAGAATAGGGAGAAAATTTCTTTTGGGTTCATGCTTCTAGACACTCAAAGTACACATCATGATGGTTTCATAGAAATTGGTTTCATGATCATAGGATTATTCTACAATTTTCTATGGATTTTCAAAGTTCTAGATCTAAACTTGGATCTTCATGAATCAAGTGATTCAAGAGATGAAATAGAGAGATTGAGAGAGTTAAGATGAGGATTATACCTCGTAGGATCAAAGATTAGTGAAGAAGAAACAAATTTTCACTCAAAAACTTCAACTATTGAAGATCAAACTAGGGTTTTTGTGAAGAATTTATGAAGAACACATGAAGAACTTCAAGAACTCTATGAATTTGGATGAACAAGTGAGAGAAAGAAGAGAGAGAGTGTGTGTGGCCGAAATGGCCAAGAGAGAGAAAGAGAGAAATATATATTGATGTCATGGCAAACATGTAAATAACCAAAAGGGTAATTTGGTAATTCCTTCAAAGACTAGGGGCATTTTGGCCATTTCCCTTATAAATATCTTGATATTTCTAGAAAGGCAATGATGACATGGTGAGTCACAGGATCAGAATGGTTATTCCATAATTCTCAGGGACAAAACGGTCTTTTCATTCAAGGGCAAATGGTAATTATGAAAAGGGTCATGGGCATTTTAGTCATTTCACGTCCAGATATTTTCTAAACTTAACCATTACACTGATGAGTCATAGCACACCATGTGACTTCAACCTTATCCGTAGCAGGTCACTGAAATCTCGTATTCAGCTCTGTTCTTCACCCGATTTAGGTTTTCGCCCAAGAAAGTCGTATGACAACTTATTTATTTTGAATATTTTCAAAATAACCGATATCGTTGGAAATAAAATATAAAACCTAACTGTTTCATTCACGAGTCAAAATTAGGTCTCGATAGTAGAAAAAGACCACTATCCGTGAAAAACGCAGACCGGGCTCCGTTTGAGCTTTCACCCGAAACTTAACCATGGCTTTCTATGGTTGTGTAGGACATTCCTATCTGGTCAAAATATTTTATTGCGATTTCTAAGGCCTCTAATAAAATATAAGTTCATAAATACTGATTAATTAGGAAAACTTGAAAAATCGGGGTGTTACAAAAGGAGAAGTAATTTTTTAATGAAGTATTAAAATATTCAAAGTACAAAATTGACTAGAAAATGAGGTACCCCTTTCAATAAAGTTCTGAAGCATCAAGTACCATAACAGAAGAAGACAAAAGCTTCAGCAACTCTAACAGAAGAAAGATAAAAGAAGCTCGAATAAAGACTAAAGTAATAAAGCTACAAAAGCAAAAACACTGAAGATTGAAGTCAAGCGTCTGCTTTGGACAATCAAGCGTACGAAACGTCGTATTCGATGGTAAACTTGTCCAAACAAAGTGATCTTGGTTTAGTTAGAAATATAAGATAAATACTCATAAGATTCCTATAGAAGTCAAGATCTGAATCAATCTCTATCTGAGTGAAATTCCTTCTTCAAGGTGGAGATGTGATACTTTTCGTGACAATCTGAACATGCAAGCGTCTGCTGACAATTTATGAGCTTTATGTTTTCAAATGCATCGATCTTTGTATCATTGGAAGGCGCAGGGAAGTATCTGTAATTCTCATGAAGAGTTTCAGAGCAAAATCTATCTCTATCTTTGTCAAATTGTATCTGTAGTTGGTGACGTGATGTTGTTCCTGATAGTCGTACCTTTGTAGCGTCTATTGGCCATATCTTGCGCTATTGGTGTCATAATTCGATGAAACCGGTGTCTCATTAAACCTAATATCCATATATACAAGTTTCATGCAGACATCGAATCCTAATTAGGCGGTTAAGAGGGTCATGGAAGCATAATACGCTACCTGGTCAGAATGCTACGAGTTAAACAGCCTTATGAATATGGGCAGTGGATAACCAAGCATCTTATCTCATTTAAGGAGTGTCCAATGAAGCTAACCATGAGTCTACTCAGAATACAAAACATTTTGATGAATGGAGAGGTAATTTTCATTGAAGAATTAAAATTTTCAAAGTCCAAGCTTGACCAGAATATGAGGTACCCTTTTCAAAAAAGTTCTGTAGCATCAACTACTATAACAGAAGAATACAAAACTTTAGCAACTCTAACAGAAGAAAAATAAAAGAAGCCAGAACAAAGACAAAAGTACTAAAGCTACAAAAGCAAAAACACTGAAGATTGAAGTCCTGCTGACAATCAAGCGTATGGAACGTTGTATTTGTAGGAGCACTAGTCCAAATGAAGTGATCTTGGTTTAGTTAAAAATATAAGATAAATACCCACAAATTACCTGAAGATGTCGAGATCTGAATCAATCTCTATCTGATTGAAATTCCTTCTTCAAGGTGGAGATGTGATATTACTGTTCTTGGCAATCAGAACATGCAAGCGTCAGCTGATAATTTCTAGACCTTTAGATGTTCAAATGCATCGATCTTGGTATCCTTGGAAGGCACAGATAACTATCTGCAACTCTCATGAGGAGGTCGAGAGCAAAATCGATCTCTATCTTTGTCAAATTGTATTCATAAGTTGGTGACGTGATCGATGTTGTTCCTGACAGTCATACTTTTGTAACGCCTATTGGACATATCTTTCGCTATAGGTGTCCAAATTGGATGAAACCGGTCTCTCATTAAACCTAATATGCACGTATACAAGTTTCATGAAGACATCGAATCCTAATTCGGCCGTTAAGAAGGTCATGGAAGCATAATATGCTAACTGGTCGGAATGCTACGAGTTAAACAGCCTTGTGAATGTGCCTAGTGGATAACCAATCGTGTTATTTCATTTAAGAAGCATCCGATGAAACTAACCAAGCGTCTACTCAGAATACAGAACATTATCATGAATGGAGAAGTAATTTTTAATAAAGTATTAAAATATTCAAAGTCCAAGCTTGACCAGAAAATGAGGTACCCTTTTCAATAAAGTTCTGAAGCATCAAGTAGTGCAACAGAAGAAGACTAAAGCTTCAGAAACTCTAACAGAATAAAAATAAAATAAACCCGAACAAAGATAAAAGTACAAAAACTGCAAAAGCAAAAACACTGAATATTGAAGTCAAGTGTCTGCTGCCGACAATCAAGCGTACGAAACGTCGTATTTGCAGGTAAACTCATCCAAATGAAGTGATCTTGGTTTAATTAGAAATATAAGATAAATACCCACAAGTTTCCTAAAAAAGTCGTGATCTGAATCAATCTCTATCTGAGTGGAATTCATTCTTCAAGGTGGAGATATGATACTGTTCGTGACAATCAGAACATGCAAGCGGTCTCTGCTCGGTCGTTGAAGATTAAAGAAAGAAATTTTCAAGAGAGGAAATTTTTTTTCCTTGTCTTACTCTCATAAGAAAATATATAGAAGAATTTTATCACTCTGAAAGGAATGCAAGAATATCTAGTATGTAAAAAGATTCTTCAATAGGTTCATGAGTGTAAAAATTCATAGCTAATACATGTTTACAACCATGACTCTAATAAAGTCAGCAAATTTGGGAATCGAAAGATGAACAGTCTGGCCAAAAAAGTCAGACTGGATCACATTTACCAAATGTAAAAGCGATTAGACAAAGTTTCATCAAGTAACTTCCAGTATCAAGAAGTTGTTTATGTTATAACTCAAGAAATAGTCAGAACACATCTTTCAGTGAAATAATATGAAAATGTCCAGACCATTGGACACCATTTAACCAATTCACTCAATTGTCTAATGCACTGAGGAATATGTAGGAGTGTGAACACAAATGTTCCCTTGAGATCAGGCAGCACTAACACAGGTGAAGTAGTCAACCTTCTCTTAAATTCTTGGAAACTTTCCTTGCAGGCTTCAGTCCAAGTCCTCGAAAGTTGAAAGTATCGAAACAAAGAGTCAACAATATATTAGGATAGTTGTTATTGCAAGCGAGTCCAAACTTATATGTCCTACTTATCTACACCGGTCTCTTAAGTTCTCTTAATGAGACACTATTCCTATCTCTGTAGGATCCATTATAATTCTTTCCCCTTCGGGTACCAGTCCTAAGGACATCCATTCTATATCCAAAATTCATATTTTCATCCTTGTTCACTCAGTCTCTGATAACTCGTAATCTTCGGACAAGTTGTACTTAGGTATCATACATACTCTTCACCATCATCAGCTTGGATTACGAGTCCACTCATATCTGTCCTAGTGGAACATATGCCTTATCCATCAAATCCAGAAACATCAGAGATTCTAATTATTTCTTAAAAATACTTTCAGAAGAAACTTCACGTGATTACCACACTTCAAGAAAAATCATCGTTGAATTATCATCAGGCTAATATGTCCTATCCTTTCGAACAAAGATCTTCATCAGGTGTAATTAACTCTAGAAAGTCCAAGAATATCGGCCTATTCCAAGTCATTACAGCTCCTTCTACTGTCAACAAGCTATTGGGCAGTCAATGTGACAACTTATCATCAAGTATTTGGAAAACTATTGTATAGGCTAACTTAAATCATATGGTTAAACCATCATCGAATCATCACAAAATAGTTATACAAATCTAAAATAGACAGGTACAAACACTAGAAGGGGGTCGAATGGTGTTTATTAAATTTAAGCAGAATTATAAACTTTTTCGCAAGCACAGACGGGTAAGGCACAGACGAGTAAACTCAAACAGGTCAATCAGACTAATAACTCATCTGAAGGTCTTCACAGAAAGCAAACAATCATGGAAGATGAAAATAGGTTTGATAAACGCAATTATAAACCCCTTTAGTTAGATGATAGTTAAGATAAATAATCAAACTAAAGAGTTAAGGGAAAGAGAGACATCACTCAGCAGGTTTTATCCTAGTTCAACCCTTAACAATGAGGCTACGTCCAGTCCTTAGCAGCACCAAGTTTTCTCATTATAACTGAATCAGGTTACAGGATAGACAAGTATTATTTTCACACCTAGCCTCTTCAAGCTCCAGACGAGTATTGTTTGCACACCTAGCCTCTCCAGGCTCCAAACAAGTATTGTTTGCACACCTAGCCTTTTTTTTTTTTTAAAAATAAAAGACACATTAGAGGCCTCATTAAAACCTTATGGTGCAAAACACTCCTTAGGGATAAAAGCACCAAAAAGGAAAGAGTACCCCTAATGCTACCTCAATTTTATTAAAAAGATAAAAATAGATACAAGGAAAGCATGAGGGGACATAAGACCAAAACTCGTGCAAAGAAAGAAAAAATTATTTAAACCTGTAGGTAGGGAGACCTAACCGATTCCTGAAAAAATCACTGGTATTGGAAAAAGGAATATTCTACCACCACCCAAAACCAGAAATTGAGAAGCCCAAATTAGCAAGCTTATCAGCACAAGCATTGCCCTCTCTATAAATGTGAGACACCCCAAACCAATGAAATCTCCTAGTTAAAGCTAAACAATTGAGCCATTGGTTACTTAACCTCCAAGGAACCAAGCTAGAGTTTTTGAAAGCAGAAACCACCAACTGAGAATCACATTCAAGCCATAACCTTAGCCAACCCTTTTTAAAAGCCAACTCAATGGCTAGCATGGCAGCAATAAGTTCTGCTTGAAAAGCAGTAGACACCCCAAGATTTTCAGCAAAACATCCCATAAAAGCAGCTCTACTATCTCGGAATAAGCCTTCACAAGCAGCAAGACCAGGAAATCCTCTTGTAGCTCCATCTGTGTTGCATTTGACAGTGTTACAAAGAGGAGGATGCCATTTAACCTCCTTGATGACAGGAGCAGAAGGAGGATGAGGGACAACCTTAAGATTCTTTAAAATCAACAAATCCTGGACTGAATTAGTCATGCAATTAGTAGTATAAGTGCCTGAAAGAGAAACAAAAGAAGAGATTTGGGAGATAGCTACATGGAGACTGCAACCCTTATCTTCAAACCTTAACATATTCCTACAAGACCATATCATGCATATCGAGTGAACAATGCAAGCAACAACAACATCCAAAAGTTGAGGACTCCAAGATCTTTTGCAGACAGATAGCAGGCTATGAAAGTCAGTAGTATCCAAACTGCAGCCAATGCAAGAGCCCAACCATTGCCAAATTTGTTTAGCAAAGGAACATTCCAAGAACAAGTGTAAAGCAGTTTCTGCCGCACATCCACACAGGCTGCACATAGAGACCATTATGCAACCTCTCCTCCACAGTATGTCATCAGTTGGCATAGAGTTATGCAGGATTCTCCAAACAACAAAAGATTTAGAAGGTGGAATGAATTGTCTCCAAAGAAACTTAGACCAGTAAACAGCAGGCCCAGGAGGAGCATGATGCAGATAAGCAGTCTTAAAAAGAGCAGACCAGTAATGTTTGCACACCTAGCCTCTTCAGGCTCAGACGAGTATTGTTTGCACACCTAGCCTCTCCAGGCTCCAGACAAGTATTTTTTGCACAACTAGCCTCTTCAGTCTCAGACGAGTATTGTTTGCAAACCTAGCCTCTCCAGGCTCAGACGGGTATATTTGAGAGAAGTTGTAAAATAAATTACAATTTGCAAGTCTTTCACAATCACTGACGAGTGTATTAAATGTGAAGTTCTAAAAGACTGCATTATAACTTCAAATGATTGAAGAATAAATAATGAAAGAATGAAGATATAAATGCTCAGAGTAAATGCTCTTTGTTTGCTTTGTTCGTTCTCTTCTCTACTTGAATCTTCAAAGTATTCTTCATTAAATAGGCTTCAAGATTTTAAAGCCGTTAGACACAATGTTTGAAGGCTTGGCTTTTTGCAGATCTTCAATAAATGCAAAGAGTCGTTCTGATCAGCCATTAAGGCCTTGAGAACTTCGCTTGTTCTCTCTCATCAGAAGGGTGAAGACTTCTGATACACCTTTGGTCTTAGCAGGTCTTTATTCTTGCTTTTTGCCATCAGAGGAAAGACTTTCCCTTTTGGTGCAAGATGCAGTTATGTTCAGGCAAAGCACTTCGTTTAAGTTCCTTTCCAGAGACGAGACAGCTTTCATCAAATATATTCTTCAACGTTAGTCACCAGACGGGTGAGTAACTTCATTAGATGGGTTGATTCTAAATAAAGAGAATGACGTCGGTTGCGTAGTCTTTCAGACAGGTGAGTCTTCCTTTGATCAGACGGTTGATTTCTTCATTAGACGGTGTAACACCCCCCTCGCGGGTGCTACATACACGGACTCTAATGCGGAATAAATCAAGAAAATAAAACGCTGGTTGCTTTCGGAAAATACTTTAATTAAGTAACTACGTTCGAAAACGCAGTTTCTAAAAATTTTCTGCATGCATAGACAAAACAACTCAAGACGAAGAAATAAATTTCATGTATTACAGACTTAGAAATAAGTTCAACATATGTGCAGTAATATAATATAAGACTGCTCAAAATAAAAGACTCCTAAGCTGGTCGGCTAAAAGTAGCCATTGGGGTACAACCCAACATCGGCTCCCTCAAAAGTTTCCATCGTCCGAGTCCTCACATCTCCGCGGGGACCTATGATCAACATCTGTACATGTGTTCCAAAAACACAACAAGGTGTCCAACATGTACAGGCAAAGATGAGATACTCATATAAAGTTTATCACGATAGCCGCACAGGCAACAAACAGCATAAATACAGTTATATGAATAGTAAAGTATATAATATAGCACAACATCTCAAACACTATCATCAGTTATAATAATGCATGAGACTTCAATATCATCTTTCTAATTCATGTACTCCGGAGATTCTAACTTCCCAACATCAAGCGATAGGCCATAGTAACACCCGTAACACAATTGTCCTCATGAGTCGGTGTAATATTCCAAATTTCCTAATTGGATAAATAACTTTACCCATTAAATAGAGGGAGACTATCTTTGAGGGAGAAGTGTTTTAATGGTGGTTAAGAATAAATGTTTTTGATTTATGAAGGAAGAAATGTTTAGAATTAAGGCATGGGTGTATTAAATAGTTGAAGGGGGTGTAAAGAGTAAGTTAGGTTTTATTATTAAAAGGAAAACAAAAAAAAATAAATAGAAAGGGATAAGAGGAAGGGGAAGAAAACAACAGAAAAAAGAAAGAGAAGAAGAAAGGAAGAGAGAAAGAGAAGGGGAAGAAGAGGAACTCCATCAAATGCCCAAAGCTTGCATGTGAGTAGAGAGGAAGAAATAGAGCAAGGTGAACCTTAGGATCATCAACCCACTCCATACCTTGTGTTCCTACACTCCTAATCTTGGTTGAGGTGAGTTCTTGCTTGTTTGTAACATTGGGTAACCATAAATCCCAAATAATTGCTACATGATTTATTGACTTTGTAAATTGTTAATTTTTGACTCTATTTGTGGTATGAATAATTGGGTTTAATTGCATGTTTGAATAAGGGGCTGATTTGGGTTAAATTGATAAAGGGGGAGGAATTAATCTCCAAACCCGTATTGACACCCTGTCAGTATTTTGTCAATAACTTCCTCCACAGAAGTCGTTCTGAAACGAATTTTAAACCATTGGAAACTAGACACAATTTTCCACGAAATACGCACTGTAATGACTAAATTTCATTAAGTGTAGAAGAAGAAAACGGACTTGCAAGTTGCTGTCAAAAACAGAGGATTTGTTTTTATGTTGTTGTGGTGTTCTAGCCCTAACTCCCTGCACAGCCACTGGATTGGGACCATTCTTGTGCCATTAGGAAATAGATATGTTTGGCTACATTTTAGGCTCTGGAAATTCTAATTTTGATAGAGTTTTGGTGGAGAAAACCCAGTTCCAAGTTGCTGCAAATTCTGTTTATATAACTGTGAGCATAATGGTACTTGATTTGTGTAGAATAGATTCCTATGTGTTTTAATTCTGTCCAAACATGAATAATATGTATATGTGCAATTGGTATGGTGCTCTTTGTGACTGTATGTTCCTCCTTAGTTTTAGAGCTTGGTAACCGTAAACCCAAGCATAAGTTATACTCTTTGAAGATGTTGTGATGTTCCTTGTGTTGCATGCATATTGTTATGATATGGTCATTAGTTGGTATGTTGTAGTTAATTTATGGATATGCATGCATAATTGTAAATTGGTTTTGATATTGGGGTGATTTGGATATGCCAGCATGTGAGAATAGACATGTTAAAAATCCTGCTTGATAGGTGTTTGTTATATTGCTTATTAGGAAATGTTCTAGTTTCTGTCCTCAAACCCGTATTGACATAGGTTCAGTGTTTTGCTTATAAATGTTTCTATAAAACTCCTTTCTAAATTATTCTTCTTTTGTTGGAAACTAGACTCTATTTGCTACAGTTTAGGCACTGATTGTTCTGTTTTTCATTGAGTATTGATGAAGAGAAACCTGTTACAAGTCAGAGGATAGTTGCTGTCCTGTTTTTCGAATGCAGTAGCTTGTTGGTTAAAACTGTACTTTTTGGTCATCTGTTCCTCAAAATTAAAATTTTATTTATAAACTAGACATGTTAAGATTTCCATAGAGGGGTAGTTTTCCCAAATACGATATCGTTTGGTATTTTAATAAATTCATAGAATTTGGCTGAAAACTGGAAATTTCTGCAGGTGCTGTTGATGTTTTAATTCTTGATAAGCATTTGTTTGAAGGTTATTTGGGCTGATTTAAAATGTTTTGTATTGTAACGATAATGCATAAAAGTAAACTATAGCTTGGCATCCAATAATGACGACCATCCTCTATCCGATATGATTCGAGTTAGAATGGAGGTCAGAGACATTTCAGATGTCGAGTATAGAGTCCTTCCCATTTGGAAGGCAATCACAGAAGTCCTTTCATTTAGGAAGGCAAGAAGGTAAGTGCAAAGCAAGTGGGACGCCGCTTGTGATCATAGACGTATGAGCTGCCTTACATCATAGAGCTAGTTCCTCTTAAGTACCTTGGTGCACGGGGGACAGCGACGTTTTTCACTGATAAAACTAAAAGGATGTCCAAGTGTGTGAAGTTTACTTTCATTGATTATGTATCGATGTTGCTTATACTTATATATATTGAATTGAGTGTCTATTTGCAGGAATTCGCTGAGATTATTATATCTCACCCCTCACCCTTTTGTTTCAGTTTGACCGCTTCTATGTTGGGGGCTGTAAAGTATGTCCGAAAATGCTTTAGCAGCTGTCCCATGTTAGCTGGGGTCCTCGAGGTTGTTGCTAGATCAGAGTCCTGAGTCTTTTTTTTTTTTTGTTTACAATTTGTGTAAATGTCTAGTGTTTTTTCTTTAAAATGAGACGTATTCCAAGTCAAACCTTGTACCATGTTTTGTAAATGATTTTAATTAAAATCCTTTTGGTTGTTTAGGCGTTATATTTATCTTATGTAGTTAATGGTAAGTAGTATCCTAATGTACATTGGGGTATTACATTATGGTATCAGAGCAGTTCGATCCCATCGGACTGTGAGTTATGTGTCAAGTATGGTCCAGCTTAGGGTGTCTGTCAGTCAAGTTATGTGGGTTGATATTGTTCCAATTTCTTCATACGAATTAATGAGGTAGGCCACCCCAGGTATTCGCATAAACAATGGTGAGGAGTATCACCCTACTAGAACAAGTCATTTGTAAAAGTCCATCTTTTCGTGAATGTTTTTGGTTGTACACCCTTTATAGAAACCGAATTTCAAACCTTTAAAATGGTTGAAGCTTGTGAACATATTAGTTGTTTATAAATCGAGTTGAGCCGTACTTGCCTGTGAAGTGTTTGATTAGTAAAGGTTATAACTGGTATGAAAGTACAACATATTCGTGAATTGGTTGAAAAATTTTCCTCGGATACCAATGTCTCATGATGCTCCTTATTTGTCCATTTCGGATTTCATCTTCAGAATAGTTTGCTTCCTTTTGTGCCTTTCTTTTATCGCATGTCTGCTGCATGATAAAATGATAGAATCGCTGCTCCCATCAAAATTTACTTCTGCCATTGCTTAAACCTTTTTGGTAAGGGGACCCTGTATGCGAAACGTGGAATCTAAGAACACAAATGGTGTCCTTCTGACACTGTGAGGACTGTGTAAAATATTGCTGTCATAACATGCTTGGTGTTTGGTTTATCCCTCAAAGGGTACTGACCTGGTAGCTAAATGAGATTATAAAAGGGTCCTTGTGACGATAACAATGGTATTAGGAGTCGCTATGGTTCTATTTGTAATTTTGGGTAATTGATTCATAAGTCATTTTAATGTTTCTTCTCGTTTTAGATCTCTTTTCCTTTCCTGCCAATGCTGTATGTTCACATGTTGATTATAGCTTATATGTTTTTTTGAATGTTGTTTGCCATTCCCTGTTTGATAAACTGCTTTTGGTCGTTGCTAAATTTTTTGGCTTGTAAATTAAATGTATGAATTCAAGGTGTTGGCCTAGTTTGTTTGGAATGTTCACGACATGGGATCAAATGCTAATAAAAATATTACAACCTTGCACAGATTAGAAATTGTCCTTTTACCCTCTTTTCTTACTTGTTTTTTTACATCAGAGGATACTAAATATTGGATAATTGTGAGTGTTATAACCCTTGCATGCTTATGTGGTGCTATTATACTCTATTGCTCGCATTGGGAGTATCTAATATGATCTTTAAATTCCTCCCACTAATCGGGTACGTTTGAACATTGCAAGTCCTAAATGCTTGCAAGGGATGGATGCTCGTGTCTACTCCCAAGTTTCATCTGTTGCACTTAGGCAACCTGAAGTTGCCAAGATAATCGCATGTTGAGTTATGTTTAATCATGTGTTTTCATTTCTAAAATAGAAAGGAAAATAGATGTATGTCAAAAGTTGAAAAACATTCACAAACAAGGAACTAGACTATGGAATGAGTTGTTCTTCATCTTTTCTCCTTCCTTGTTGGTTCCCTTGAAACCTTGGGTTGCTTATATACTTGATTTCATGAGGATTGATCATTTCCTTATTTTGGGATTTGCTTAGTTTGGTAATGTGATAAATATATATGTTTATATGTGTGTTTTCTGTCTTGCGCAAGATTTTTGGCTTAAATGCATGTTTAGATAAGAGTTATGGAGCTGCATAAATGTTAGATCTATGATATTTGACCTATTGAAGTTTGTATGTGGATTTGAATGACTTAGAACAAGTTATATCATGGCTTCCTAGAGTTTTCACTTATAGCATGCTTTGTTTTGTGTTCTTTGGTTGCCTAACTAATTTGCCTAATGCCAAGTATGAATAAAGTTCAAAAAAAAAAAAAAATTTGATTAATCCAGATCTATGATTGTGTACTTGTCATGCTTAGTTTAATAGGATATTGAAGAATGCACAGTATTACAATTATAATGATTGTGGATTTCCATCTGGCTGGGACACTGGCCTTAGGTTAAGAAACTTAAATGAACGAAGTGTGTTGCCTTCCAAATTCCGTGATTAAAAGTTCTGGGTTAGGGGCTTAAGTTTTATTACCTCCTGCATCCCTTTAAATTCTTCCTTACAGAACACAAAACTCTTATGTATGATTTTAAAATTAATATAGATCCATCAATATATCTCTTGGATAGTTTTACCTTACTTGGACTCAATTACCTCTCTGTATTGCCTTATCATTGTTATGAGTGTCATGATAGATGTTAAAGTGTTAGTGAAGTAAGTTTACAGATTCATGGTTTTGTTGTTGCCAAACCAGAGTTTTGTTTTTGGTTCTTGTCGTTTTCATGATTGAAGGCACTGCCAAACTAATTTATTAGAAAGTCATAACTTGATGATAATTGTTGTTAGGAGACATGAGGGAGTTTGGATAGAAGAAGGAATTAAAAAAGGAGCTTGTGAAATTCTCCCGATCTCTTAACCCATAAATATAGACTTTGAATCGTGAAGATAAGGATTCTAACCTTAGTTGGTAACTTTCTAGTTAAAATAAATGAACAACATGATCTTTTCTTTCTTCACCCATTTCCTATGTCTTTTGATGTTGAATGGTTTAACCTCTACATTGTTTAGTTGTGAACCATGAAGGATTATTTTTTTTTTCTTTTTGTTGAATTGGATAAAAAAAAAAATGGGCCAATAAATAGTTTTAATATGTAGTGCCTAGAGAAACATCTTCTGTATTACAATCTATATATGCAAAATGGTTTAAAGAATAGATGAGTGTAATGAAAGTATGGGAAAGATGTGTATTTGCATGAGACTCCAAAAATTTGATTAAATTTTACGATGATTTGAAAGTGCTTAAGGATGCATAAGATATAGCTAACTAATTGTGTAAAGACTTGATACCTCTAGAAGTTTCAGAATGTTTGTCAATTTAGACTAGTTTTACCTGTTGTTTGATATAGATGATATATAGCTTATGCAGTGTGATTTCACAGTCATGAATGTTAGTATTGATGAGACTAGCAGTAGTAGACCAACACGTATTAATTGATGTCGTGTGAGTTGTAACATTTGATGTTGATGCTAATCAACCCAGTGTATGTGTGATAGTAAGCTGAGAGATAGCAACATCAATAGTTTGGGTTGTATGTTTAAGGATCATGTTGGTAGTTTACACTTTGTAGTTCTAATTTTGTTACGAAAGAGCAAGAACTTCAAGATTAAAGAGAGTTAGTGTGCTGGAACTAATGTTTTGGCTGGAGAATTGGTGCTCGAGTCCTAGGATCGTAAGAGCTGGGAGTCCAACCATAGAACTAAGACATGAAGGATTTCAACTCTTACCATAAATTCATAAATAGAGAGAGTTAAGCTTACATGCAGGATTTGAGAGATCAGAGTCCGCAGCGGAAGCTCAACCGCTATTGCTATGAAGGATCTTGTGGGAAGCCATGTGGAGACCCAAGTGAGGCGTGGAGTACAAGTATTCGTACTCATTTCATTGGTAAACCTTATCGAGTTATGCAACTTTAATCTATGCCGGTAGGTATATGTACCCCCAAATCCAATCTAGAGTTGTCGCGAGTATCAAATCCTCACTCGCAAACTTTGCATCATGCAAGTAAAAGAAGGTTTGTTATGTTAGCAGCAAGTGCTATCGTATGAGAATAATCCTCCAGGCTATGAGCCTTTAGTAGAGTTGTGCCTAATTTTGAGGACAAAATTATTTAAAAGGAGGGGAGTAATGTAATATTCCAAATTTCCTAATTGGATAAATAACTTTACCCATTAAATAGAGGGAGACTATCTTTGAGGGAGAAGTGTTTTAATGGTGGTTAAGAATAAATGTTTTTGATTTATGAAGGAAGAAATGTTTAGAATTAAGGCATGGGTGTATTAAATAGTTGAAGGGGGTGTAAAGAGTAAGTTAGGTTTTATTATTAAAAGAAAACAAAAAAAAATAAATAGAAAAGGATAAGAGGAAGGGGAAGAAAACAACAGAAAAAAGAAAGAGAAGAAGAAAGGAAGAGAGAAAGAGAAGGGGAAGAAGAGGAACTCCATCAAATGCCCAAAGCTTGCATGTGAGTAGAGAGGAAGAAAGAGAGCAAGGTGAACCATAGGATCATCAACCCACTCTATTCCTTGTGTTCCTACACTCCTAATCTTGGTTGAGGTGAGTTCTTGCTTGTTTGTAACATTGGGTAACCATAAATCCCAAATAATTGCTACATGATTTATTGACTTTGTAAATTCTTAATTTTTGACTCTATTTGTTTTATGAATAATTGGGTTTAATTGTATGTTTGAATAAGGGGCTGATTTGGGTGAAATTGATAAAGGGGGAGGAATTAATCTCCAAACCCGTATTGACACCCTGTCAGTATTTTGTCAATAACTTCCTCCACAGAAGTCGTTCTGAAACGAATTTTAAACCATTGGAAACTAGACACAATTTTCCACGAAATAGGCACTGTAATGACTAAATTTCATTAAGTGTAGAGGAAGAAAACGGACTTGCAAGTTGCTGTCAAAAACAGAGGATTCGTTTTTATGTTGTTGTGTTGTTCTAGCCCTAACTCCCTGCACAGCCACTGGATTGGGACCATTCTTGTACCATTAGGAAATAGACATGTTTGGCTACATTTTAGGCTCTAGAAATTCTAATTTTGATAGAGTTTTGGTGGATAAAACCCAGTTCCAAGTTGCTGCAAATTCTGTTTATATAACTATGAGCATAATGGTACTTGATTTGTGTAGAATAGATTCCTATGTGTTTTAATTCTGTCCAAACATGAATAATACGTATATGTGCAATTGGTATGGTGCTCTTTGTGACTGTATGTTCCTCCTTAGTTTTAGAGCTTGGTAACCATAAACCCAAGCATAAGTTATACTCTTTGAAGATGCTGTGATGTTCCTTGTGTTGCATGCATATTGTTATGATATGGTCATTAGTTGGTATGTTGTAGTTAATTTATGGATATGCATGCGTAATTGTAAATTGGTTTTGATATTGGGGTGATTTTGATATGCCAACATGTGAGAATAGACATGTTAAAAATCCTGCTTGATCGGTGTTTGTTATATTGCTTATTAGGAAATGTTATGGTTTCTGTCCTCAAACCCGTATTGACATAGGTTCAGTGTTTTGATTATAAATGTTTCTATAAAACTCTTTTCTAAATGATTCTTCTTTTTTTGGAAACTAGACTCTATTTTCTACAGTTTAGGCACTGATTTTTCTGTTTTTCATTGAGTATTGATGAAGAGAAACCTGTTACAAGTCAGAGGATAGTTGCTGTCCTGTTTTTCGAATGAAGTAGCTTGTTGGTTAAAACTGTACCTTTTGGTCATCTGTTCCTCAAAATTAAAATTTTATTTATAAACTAGACATCTTAAGCTTTCCATAGAGGGGTAGTTTTCCCAAATACGATATCGTTTGGTATTTTAATAAATTCATAGAAGTTGGCTGAAAACTGGAAATTTCTGCACGTGCTGTTGATGTTTTAATTCTTGATAAGCATTTGTTTGAAGGTTATTTGGGCTGATTTAAAATGTTTTGTATTGTAACGATAATGCATAAAAGTAAACTATAGCTTGGCATCCAATAATGACGACCATCCTCTATCCGATATGATTCGAGTTAGAATGGAGGTCAGAGACATTTCAGATGTCGAGTATAGAGCCCTTCCCGTTTGGAAGGCAATCACAGAAGTCCTTTCATTTAGGAAGGCAAGAAGGTAAGTGCAAAGCAAGTGGGACGCCGCTTGTGATCATAGACGTATGATCTGCCTTACATCATAGAGCTAGTTCCTCTTAAGTACCTTGGTGCGCGGGGGACAGCGACGTTTTTCACTGATAAAACTAAAAGGATGTCCAAGTGTGTGAAGTTTACTTTCATTGATTATGTATCGATGTTGCTTATACTTATATATATTGACTTGAGTGTCTATTTGCAGGAATTCGCTGAGATTATTATATCTCACCCCTCACCCTTTTGTTTCAGTTTGACCGCTTCTATGTTGGGGGCTGTAAAGTATGTCCGGAAATGCTTTAGCAGCTGTCCCATGTTAGCGGGGGTCCTCGAGGTTGTTGCTGGATCACACTCCTGAGTCTTTTTTTTTTTTTTTTTTTTACAATTAGTTTAAATGTCTAGTGTTTTTTTCTTTAAAATGAGACGTATTCCAAGTCAAACCTTGTACCATGTTTTGTAAATGATTTTAATTAAAATCCTTCTGGTTGTTTAGGCGTTATATTTATCTTATGTAGTTAATGGCAAGTAGTATCCTAATGTACATTGGGGTATTACAGTCGGCCTCTCTATTTAGGTCCGAACTCCAATTGTTCCAGGGTACCACGTCATAACCATATCCTGAATACACCAGTCTCTGATCGAGTTCATTCGTGTTTGGCTGCCGATTTACCACGGCACAGGGTTGCTACGCCACCGGCCACTTGTGGGATCTCGAACACAGAATGCCCCTATAGACCTAGTGGTCTTGACTTATTAAATTCTCAACTACTAGAGTTGTAGCTCGGTTTCAAATGGCACGTCTGCTGGTTCATGCATGTACACAGAATGTTTTCTATTTTCTTTGCGTTCATTCTTTCAAATGTCGAGACATAAAGTCCATGAGTCGTTTCAAAAAGGCATTAAGCCCACTCAAATAAAAAACACAGGACACGAAGTCCGAGTGCTCAATCTACAAAACATTAGCCCCGACGTCTCGGCCACTAGGTTTGGGCTCATCTCAAAGGTTCATCATATTTCTTTTGGTTTCGTTTTTCTAAAAACAACTTTGGAAAACAAAACACGTTCATTGTTCTTGAAACAAAACATTTCTTTATCAAAGTAAACATTTTCTGGGAAAAACACCTTTCTTGAAAATAAAATCGTTTTCTAAGGTTTCACGCCTTTTTAAAACACTCTACTGAACAAAACACATTTTGCACGACTTTTCATAAACCACTTTTTAATTTTCAAAAGAACATACTTTTCAAAAATAACGACAACTTTTCTTGAATAAGCAACACGTTTTACAAAAATCACTTTTTGATTTTAAAAAAAACGGTTTTCAAAACTTTGACTCAGTTTTTTCGAGTCTTTTAATAATTATCAAGACATAGCCAATCCTATGCTCATCTAGGATATATATATATATATATATATATATATATATATATATATATATATATATATATAGCCAGGGCATTTATAACACGACCCAAATAAGCCTCACTTACTAGTATCTGAGCAATTCTCCCTGTTGCTTTTACCGAACTTCCCTCTTGTATCATCAAACCAAAACATCTTCAACTTCAGAAAAAACAAAATCCAAAAATGAAATTAGCCATCTTTTCTTATATATATATATATATATATATATATATATATATATATATATAGACGTCAACAATCCATAATCATCATCATAATATCAACTAAGGCATCCATGCCACAAATTATTAACAAGTGAGCAAATATGTTTCATTACGTAAAACAACTTCAAATATCATTCAACTCATCTCCAATTATATAATCAAGTCATCATAATACATATATCAAACATGGACTATGAAGCTACCAAACTTAAACAACTATCTCCCTTTACCTCTCAAAGTTGTTTAGTCCAAACTCGATTGATTCTCGGCTCCGGCTACGTTCTCGTTCGTGTCGCCTAAGACAATCAAACACAATAAAATTCAAACCACAAATCAACATCAAAACATAAATTTCCTTCCCCTAAAAGGCATAGGGTTCGGCCATGAAAGGGTAAAAAGGGTAGGGATCTCATTTGGTTCCAAACTTTTGGATGGTTTGCTCATAAGCTTTGTTAACACTAATTCAAGTCCTATGACTCAAAAATGTGAAAACTCATGGATTTTCTCATGAAGCTATCGGCCTCTTTGGACAAACTAGGCTAGGAATTGATTTGATTTTCCATCACTTGGATTCAACGACACTAGGAAAGCTAAGGATGGAATCAAGACTTAGAAATCAAAAATTTGATGAAAAACACTATTCATCATCACTCTTAGGGTTCGGCCATATTGGGGATAATGAGCTAGGATGGGACTTGAATCATAAGCTCTTGGGTTTAGGTAGAGAATGATGAGGTGAGTTCAAAGAAATTGGTTTCACATCAAAAGGATTTTTCTACAATTTCCTATGGATTTTCAAACTTTTGGATCTAAGAATGAGTTTCATGAAAATAGAGTTTTGATCTTGAGATTGAGGGAGATTCAAGAAGCTATGAGACCATAGAAGTCATCTACCTTAGAATGGAGGAAGATTGGTCAAGGAATCAAGTGATTTCTTCAAGTGAATCAAGGTTTTCAAGAAGAAATGAATTTTTTCTTCAAGAACAACTACGGAGTTCTTCTTGGTGAGGGCTGGCTGAGTGAATGGGGGCTGAGAGGGGCTGTGTTCAGCCTTTTAAAATGTCACTTCAGGGTAAAAAGGTCATTTGGTTCAAGGGTAAAATGGTAAAAGGTGAAAAAGCTTAAGTTAGGGGTATTTCGGTAATTTTGCAACCCGAAATTCCCGATTGCCATGACGACTTCGGCATGCTCTCCCAAGTGAGTTGACATGATGTGATATCAATATTATCCGTTGTCGGGTCTTGGTTAGTCCATATGCGGCTCCGTTCTCCACCCGATTAAAGATTTCGTTAGAACGGAGGTCAGGAAGTGATTTTTTTGAAATTTTTGTAAAATTTAACCAAAACGTGGAGAATCGAATTCTAAGACTTACTATCTCGTTCATGGGTCCATCTGAGGTCTCCTGAGCAGTAAAATCATACTGTCAGTGTAAAAACGCAGATCGGACTCCGTTTGAGTTTTCGACTCAAAACTTAATCGTAGCTTCCTATGATATCGTTGAGCATGATTATGGCCTCGGAATATTTTATTTCCATTCCTAAGACCTTGAATAAAATATAAGTTCATAAACACTGATTAAAAAGGAAAACTCGAAAATTGCGGTGTTACAGAACTCACTTCATCATCCTCTACCTAAACCCAAGAGCTTATGATCCAACTCTCATCCTAGCCAATAATCCCAAAAGTGGCCGAACCCTTAGAGAAGAAGGTGAATATTTTTTTGTTCAATTTTTGATTTCTAACTCTTGATTCCATCCTAACCTTTCCTATTGTCCTTGAATCCAAGTGATGGAAAACCAAATTAATTCCTAGTCTAATTTTCCATGGCTGAAACCTATGAGTATGAGAAACTTTGAGTTTTGTTTCATATTTTTGGGTATTAGGACTTACACTAGTGTTCACCTAGCTTAAGAACCAACCTTCCAAAAACCAAATGTGATCCCTAGCTCATTCTATCATTTTTGGCCGAAACTTAGACTATTCTTGGGGAAAGAGAACTTATGTTTTGATTTTGTTAATATGTTTTTAATTGTTGATGATTTGTTTGGTTGTATGTTTGTAGTTGTTGTTGGGTACTTGGACGAGGAATCGGGAGAATTCGTAGACCGATCGGGCGACTTACCTTCGGAGGATGACTCCTAAAGATAAGGGGAGATTAGCTCCAATAAGTTTGATAGCCTTATGAGTTTTCTTGTTGAATGTTGTAACTATGGTGTGAAGTTGATGTTTTGCCTAGTTGATGCATTATTTGATCTATATGCTTGTTTAGTATTTGAAGACATGTTATATGTGGTGTTTGAAATATGAATTGTGGCATGGATGCATTGAATTGATATATATATATATATATCCTGGACTGGTTAAGAGCATAGCACTGGCTACAACTCAATAACGAAGATTAAGCTAGCTAAAAGACTTAATCAACGTTTTGAAATGTTTTGATTTTGAGGAACGAAAAGCTTCTAAGCTAAACGTTATAATGGCCATTTTTATTTAAAAGCCACTAAGATTAAGAACTTGAAATTATTTTGAATAAGACGTAGGAAGTTGAGTGTTGGTGAGGAAAATAGAGAAAATTTGTTTTATCATTATTTTCTAAACATGTTGAACAAAGAAAAGAAAACCTTGAAAAGTATTTAGTTTGTCAAAGAAAGATCTTCTGAAAGTATTTGATGTTCCGAAAACGAAAAAGCTTCTTCATGAAAGTTACTCCAGTAACAATCTTTAGCAAAATGTTTTAAAACGTGGAACCTTTAGAAAAGGGCTTTTTAAGCCAAAATCCTTTGAAAGTGCATCTTTAGAACTTGAGCCTTTGACAATGTTTTGTAAAGAAAATTTTTATGGAAAATAAGTTTTAGATCGAAAATGAGTTTTGTTCATGCCAAAGAGAACCTATGTTTTGTTTTTGAGATTTGAACTACAAAAATGGATTTGATAAACCTGGTGATTACCCCTTCACACATGTGAAGCACATGAGCCTAGTGACCGAGACGTCGGGCTAGAGTTCTGTGACATGAACGAACTTTGTATCCTATGTGAGTCTAGTATCCGCGACGTCGGCCTAGTACATCGTGGATTGATGATGACAACCAAATTAGTGGGTTGCCTTGTTGATGATCTTAGGTTGAATTATCAAGCACAATTGATGAGACTTCCATAGAAACTTAAGAAAACATGTAGTATTCAATTCAAGAAAGAAAGAAACAAGAAAATGGATGGAGATGAAAAAGGGGGAGAGGCGCCAAAAATCCAAGGGGATTTGATAAGCCTAGTGAAGATCGCCAAAAAAGTCTTAGACTCTTGATAAGATCAAAGGGGGGTGGCTCAATCAAGAACCGAAGAGAGACAAAACCCTCACAAATGGATTCAATCCAAAATCAACTTCTTAGTTACCTTTTACTCATCATAGAATTCGCATACATATAGGGGATGGGGCTGCATAGAATTTGCATACAAAGGGTCATCACTAGATGACAAAACCCCATTCATGAACATCCCACTAAGTGGTGTAATAAAAGCTTTTACTCATCCACTAAGTGGCTAAATAACTATCCTACTTAAGTAAGTAATAAAAAGTGGTTCCACATCTTCTAAAGGAGTTACCTAGGCATGCAAGCCAAAGGTTGCCCTTCTAGAAGCTTCCCATTTTCGTGCATCCTCATGAAGTGGGCTTGGTCATCATACAAACTTAGTGTAGCCCACACTTCATGGACACCAAAGTGAAGTTCCCCCAAAATTGGATCCACACAAAGTCTTTTATACTTTATTCAAATAAAACTAGTAAATGGGCTTTGAAGAAGCTCATGCCCATCAACATCATATGTGTTCAAGATGGATAAGACAAGTAACCAATTTGGGCTCCACTCCATCAAGACTTAAACTTGGGCTTGGTTCCATCAAGGTTGTCACCACTTGGTTTAAGACTTCTTGGGCTTTCTTGATCCTAGCTCTTGTCAAGGGTCCACCAAGTCCTTGTAGTGCTCCTTGGTCCAAGCTCCTTAGTGGGCTCACATCATCCCCTCCTTCTTTAAGTGAATTCGACCTCGAATTGAAATCTTCATCATCTACATCAAAAAGAGATAAATCAGCCACATTGAAAGTTGCACTAATTCTACCATACTCACCCGGAAGATCTATCTTATAGGCATTATCATTGATCTTGGCAAGCACTTGGAATGGCCCATCTCCTCTTGGTTGAAGCTTGGATTTCCTTTGTGAAGGAAACCTTTCTTTTCTCATGTGCACCCAAACCCAATCTCCGGGTTCAAACACCACATTTCTCCTCCCTTTGTTGGCTTGTCTAACATAGCTTTCAGTCCTCTTTTCAATTTGAGCCTTCACTTGCTCATGTAACTTCCTCACATATTCAGCCTTAGCCTTGCCATCTTTATGCTTTAAAAGTGAAGAGTTAGGCAATGGCAATAAATCAAGAGGAGTTAAAGGGTTAAATCCATAATCAACCTCAAAAGGAGAAAATTGGGTAGTACTATGAACAACCCTATTATAAGCAAATTCCACATGAGGCAAACATTCCTCCCAAGACTTAATGTTCTTTTTAATTACAGCCCTTATAAGGGAAGAAAGTATCCTGTTTACTACCTCAGTTTGCCCATCCGTTTGGGGATGGCAAGTAGTGGAGAAAAGAAGCTTTGTACCTAGTTTTCCCCACAATGTCCTCCAAAAGTGACTTAGGAACTTTGTGTCCCTATCACTAACAATACTTCTTGGAAGGCCATGAAGCCTTACCACTTCTTTAAAAAATAATTCAGCAACATGACAAGCATCATCAATCTTTTTGCATGGTATAAAATGTGCCATTTTTGAAAACCTATCCATAAACACAAAGATTGAATCCTTACCATTCCTTGTCCTAGGTAGTCCCACAACAAAATCCATTGACAAATCAATCCAAGGAAAATCAGGAATAGGTAAAGGAGTGTAAAGACCATGAGGCATCACTTTAGATTAGACTTCTTACAAACAATGCATTTTTCACAAAACTTTTGCACATCATGTTTCATGTGTGGCCAATGAAAATGCTCTTGCAACATATCTAAAGTCTTTTGGACCCCAAAATGCCCCATTAGACCCCCTTCATGCTCCTCTTTTAAAAGTAAGTCTCTTATGGAACTTTTAGGCACACATAATCTTTTTTCTTTAAACAAAAACCCTTGGAACCTAAAATAACCATTTTGAGCCGCATGCACACATGTAGCATAGATATGGGAAAAATCTTTATCATGCTCATACAATTCCTTTATGCATTCAAGTCCAAACAATTTTGTTTCAAGGGTAGAAAGTAAAGTATACCTCCTTGAAAGTGCATCCGCCACAATGTTGGCCTTACCCTTTTTATGCTTGATGACATAGGGAAATTGCTCAAGAAACTCAACCCACTTGGCATGTCTTTTATTCAACTTCCCTTGTCCTTTCAAATACTTCAAGGATTCATGGTCACTATGGATGACAAATTCCTTGGGCAAAAGATAATGTTGCCATGTTTGCAACGCCCTCACCAAGGCATACAACTCCTTATCATAGGTGGGATAATTAAGGGCAGCACCACTTAATTTCTCACTAAAATAAGCAATTGGATTCCCTTCTTGCATCAAAATAGCTCCAACACCAATATTAGAAGCATCACATTCAATCTCAAAAGATTTAGCAAAATTAGGCAAAACAAGTATTGGTGCATGAGTAAGTTTTTCTTTTAGCACTTGAAATGCAAGTTCTTGTTTCTCCGCCCATTTAAAAGCAACATTTTTCTTGACAATTTCAATAAGAGGTGCAGCCAAAGTACTAAAGTCCCTCACAAACCTCCTATAGAAACTAGCCAAGCCATGAAAGATCCTCACTTCACTCACATTTTTGGGGGTTGGCCAACCTTGAATGGCCTTAATTTTCTCTTTATCAACATGGACCCCTTTTGCATTTACAACAAAACCAAGGAAGATCACATGGTCCACACAAAAAGTGCATTTTTCAAAATTTGCATACAACTTCTCTTTTCTTAACACATGCAAAACAGCCCTGAAATGTTCATGATGTTCATCTAGACTTTTGCTATATATCAAGATATCATCAAAATATACAACAACAAACTTACCCAAAAATTCTCTCAAAACATGGTTCTTTAACCTCATGAAAGTGCTAGGTGCATTAGTTAAGCCAAAAGGCATAACCATCCATTCATAGAAACCATATTTCGTTTTGAAAGCAGTTTTCCATTCATCCCCTTCCCTTATCCTAATTTGATGGTACCCACTCTTTAAATCAATTTTAGAAAATAAGCAAGCACCAAACAATTCATATAACAAGTCATCAAGTCTAGGGATAGGGTGTCTGTACTTGATAGTGATGTTGTTGATAGCCCTACAATCAGTGCACATCCTCCAACTCCCATCCTTTTTGGGCACTAGGATGACTGGTACAGCACATGGGCTCAAACTCTCTTTGACCCATCCCCTTTGTATCAGCTCCTCAACTTGCTTTTGTATTTCTTTAGTCTCTTGAGGGTTGCTCCTATAGGCTGGCCTATTGGGTAATGATGCACCCAGAATGAGATCAATGTGATGTTCAATCCCCCTTAAAGGAGGTAGGCCATGTGGCACTTCCTTTGGAAACACATCACCAAATTCCTGCATAAGAGTTTCAACACCACTAGGCAAAGAGAGTTCATTAGAAGCATTAGCATTCAAACAATATTCTTTGCAATAAAGCATGTATAGGGGCTGCCTTGAAATCAAAGCCCTCTTCACCTCACTTTTTGTTGCCAAATAACTCTCTTTCTTCTCACTTTTTTTCTCACTTTTTTGTTCTTCTTTTTGATCTTTATTCTTTCGGCCATCACTCTTGTTTTCACTCTCTTTTTCTTTTTCTTCTTGCATTTTTTTCTCTCTCAATTTAAGTTGATCCTCACTTACTTCTCTTGGAGACAATGTGTAAGAGCGACCTTGCGGTCTTGGTGCATAAAAGAGAACTTGTTTGTATATCCATCATGGTTGGCCTTTTTATCAAATTGCCAAGGTCTCCCAAGCAACATATGACTTGCCTCCATGGGTACCACATCATATAGAACATTATCATGATACTTTCCAATGGAGAAACAAACTTTAACTTGCCTGTTCACGGTCATCTCACCAACTTCACTAAGCCATTGGAGCTTATATGGCCGTGGGGTGTGGTTTAGTCACAAGATTCAATTTAGAAACCATTCTACCACTAGCAACATTAGCACAACTCCCACCATCAATAATTAAAGAACATACCTTCCCTTGGATCATGCACCTTGTATGGAAGATATTTTCTCTTTGGCTTTCATCATGCTCTTTGATTTGGCTCCCCAAAAGTCTCCTCACCATGAGCAAATCTCCTTTCGGAACTATTTCTCCCTCACGTTCTTCTTCACTAGAGGCCTCGGATTGTGTTACAACTTCATCATTCCTCAATATCATCACCTTTTTAGTTGGACATTGAGATGTAATATGTCCATGACCCAAACATTTGAAGCATTTTACATCATGGTTTCTAGGGGTGGAAAAGGCTTCCATAGGTTTCTTTTCATGTGTACTAGTCACGGCCTCCTTGAAAGTTGAGGTGCCCTCCTTCTTTGATTTGTCGTTCCAACTTGAAGATGAAAACTTTGAAGAGGAAGAAGAAGAAAATTTGGACTTCTTCCGCTTGAGTTGTTGTTCCACCTTGATAGCTTGTTGGACCAAATCCTCAATCTGCACATCGTTTTGAAGCTCCACTATGTCTTGAATCTCTTCATTTAAACCATGTAAGAACCGAGCCATAGTAGCCTCCCTCTCTTCACTAATGTTGGACCTAATCAAGGCCAACTCCATCTCTTTGTGGTACTCATCAACACTCTTGGATCCTTGGGTCAATCTTTGCAATTTGTTGTGTAGATCTCTATGGTAATGGGATGGCACATATCTTCTCCTCATGACTTGTTTCATTTCGGCCCAAGTGTCAATTGGCTCCTCCTCATACCTTCTTCTTTCTTTTTGCAATTGATCCCACCAAACAAGTGCATAGTCTTTAAATTCAAGAGCGGCTACCTTCACTCTCTTCCTTTCATTGTAGTTGTTGCAACCAAACACTTGCTCTATCTTCATCTCCCACTCCAAGTAGGCTTCGGGATCATTCTTCCCATGGAAGGTAGGAACTTTGATCTTGACTCCTTCAATTCTATCCTCTCTATCACGCCTCCTTCCTCTATGTCCTCCTCCTCTAGGCCTTCCTCTTTCACTTTCATATCCACTTGACTCATCACGGGTTTGAAGGTTGGCAAGTTGTCTATCATAATTTGCTTGCATTGCCTCCATTTGCCTTGTAAGGGTGCGGATTTGATTAGTCATCCAAGCTTGGAAAACTGCGGACCTTGGAGAAAGAAGTGGGCTATCATCTGCCATCACTTGAAACACAAGATCAAATACAACATGAATTTTAAACTTCTCACTACACTCCCTCACGTGTTTCACTCGAAATTGTGATACACTCAATTAGGCTTTTTCCACACAATATGTAATTTTGCACTTTTGCCTTTTTCCTCTCAATATGTCCTCTTATAGTTCTTAAAGGAGTCAACCTCCAATCCACACAAAAATGTCCAAATCCAAATAGCAATATTCAGCAAGACTTATCAAGAACAAAGGAAAAGCAAGACAAGGAAAAGCTTTCACAAGAATACAAACAAGAATGAAGGGAAACTTTGTCATGAACATAATTTGCCCAAATAACATTTTTTTTTTCCTATTCTTTCTCTCTCTTTTTTTTTTTGCGCTAGTTTCTTTTTTTTTTTTTTTTTTTTTTTTACACTTCCATGAAGAGAAAAACACTTGCAAACTTGTTTTGGGGCAGAAACATAAAAGCAACGAAAATTCCCTTCAAAACAGAATCAAAGTAATATTTGGATAGAAAAGAAGAAAGGTTGATGATGATGAACAAGAAGAAAATTAAAGAACAAAACACAAAAATAATTCAACCAAACCTGTGCTCTGATACCACTTGATGACAACCAAATTAGTGGGTTGCCTTGTTGATGATCTTAGGTTGAATTATCAAGCACAATTGATGAGACTTCCATAGAAACTTAAGAAAACATGTAGTATTCAATTCAAGAAAGAAAGAAACAAGAAAATGGATGGAGATGAAAAAGGGGGAGAGGCGCCACAAATCCAAGGTGATTTGATAAGCCTAGTGAAGATCGCCACAAAAGTCTGAGACTCTTGATAAGATCAAAGGGGGTGGCTCAATCAAGAACCAAAGAGAGACAAAACCCTCACAATTGGATTCAATCCAAAATCAACTTCTTAGTTACATTTTACTCATCATAGAATTCGAATACACATAGGGCATGGGGCTGCATAGAATATGCATACAAAGGGTCATCACTAGATGATAAAACCCCAGTCATGAACATCCCACTAAGTGGTGTAATAAAAGCTTTTACTCATCCACTAAGTGGCTAAATAACTATCCTACTTAAGTAAGTAATAAAAAGTGGTTCCACATCTTCTAAAGGAGTTACCTAGGCATGCAAGCCAAAGGTTGCCCTCCTAGAAGCTTCCCATTTTCGTGCATCCTCATGAAGTGGGCTTGGTCATCATACAAACTTAGTGTAGCCCACACTTCATGGACACCAAAGTGAAGTTCCCCCAAAATTGGATCCACACAAAGTCTTTTACACTTTATTCAACTAAAAATAAAACTAGTAATTGGGCTTTGAAGAAGCTCATGCCCATCAACATCATATGTGTTCAAGATGGATAAAACAAGTAACCAATTTGGGCTCCACTCCATCAAGACTTAAACTTGGGCTTGGTTCCATCAAGGTTGTCACCACTTGGTTTAAGACTTCTTGGGCTTTCTTGATCCTAGCTCTTGTCATGGGTCCACCAATTTCTTGTAGTTCTCCTTGGTCCAAGCTTCTTTGTGGGCTCACATCAATTGAGCACTTGGACTATGTGTCCTGTGTTTTGGAGAAAAAACGGACTTAGTGTCCTATATGCGAATCTAGTGTCCGCGACGTCGGCCTAGTACTTTGTATCTCAAAATTGAAGTTGAACGGGCTATATGTCTTTTAAAAGAAAGAATTGAACGAAAAGAAAGAAACGAACAAAAAGAAAGAATAGACGCCCTCCTGCATACACGCATGAGTTGGCCGACGTGCCATACGAACCGAGCCACAACTTACGTAGTTAAGAATTCAGCCAGTTAAGACCACTAGGTCTATAGGGCATCCTGTGTTCGAGATCCCACAAGTGGCTAGAGGCCTCGTGACCCCGTGCCATGGTAAATCGGCTATCCAACACGGATGAACTCAATCAGAGACTAGAGTGTCCATGATATTGTTATGACGTGGTACCTTGGAACGATTGGAGTTCGGAACTAAATTAAGAGGCCGACTCACGAGAACAATTATGTTACGGGTGTTACTGCGGCCTATCGCTCGAGGACGTGAAGTTAGGAATCTCCGGAGTACATGATGTTAGAGAGTCAAATTAAGGCATCATGCATTCATTTGACTGGCATTGATGAATGAGTATGACATTTTGAAAATAGAATTATCCCACTGTGATATTATATTGAACATTGATATTTTGTCGCATGACTGTGTTGATGCATGATTTGTATGCTGTTTTACTTGTGTGGCTATTATGATAAACTGTATAAGTGTAATCTCACCCTTGCCTGTATATGTTGGACACCCTGTTGTGTTTTTTTAACACATGTACAAATGCCTTTCCAGTGGTGCTATGGGTCACTGCGAGACCCTACAGCTGAGTTCCTTGGTGTTGGCGATGAAGATGGATGGACTATTGATAATGAAGCCCAGTATTATAGGGGTGGTGCATGCTAGGTAGTATGCTTTATTATTCTTAGAATTTTGTTAGACCAGCTCTTAGGATTTTGATATTTGAAGTCAGGTCCATTGACCGTGACTAAGTATGGTGTGTATTAAGAAAGTGACTTGATGTACGCCTCAAGGCAAAGTGAATGAGTTTTATAAATGATGAGTTTGTATTTGTTTCCTTTGTTATTATTAATGTTTTAAGTGGTATCAGAATTTTCGCAAAAAATCTAATAAGTAATTTCGAAAAAGGTTTTAATTAACCAAAAAATAAGATTTGGGTTACAAACTGTGACACCTCGGGGGGGGGGTGTTACAATGTTCAAGTTCATCTATCTTGGTATCATTGCAAGGCGTAGAGAACTATCTGCAGCTCTCATGAAGAGGTCGAGAGTGAAATCGATCTCTATCTGTGTCAAATTGTATCCGTAAGTTGGTGACGTGTGTAACACCCCCCTTTAGGCATTACATAAAGAACATGTGCGGAAATAAATTTAGAAGATAAATGTTTGTTGCTTTCGCAAAAAGGATAATTTACTTTAAGTCAGAAAACTTGGGTGTAAAAATTTTTCGGCATAATGCTTCAGAAAGTGATAAACACATCACAATAATAAAATCACATTATACTCGACAATACACATAACTGGGTCTATTCACAAACCCTAAACCATCACATACAAGTTTTTTTGAAATTGTCTTTCATACAAAAGTTCCAAACTATACGGAGGTTTTGAAAACCACATACACCGACTTTCTCAACATTATACATTAAAATCTTAAGAGCTGGTTTGATAAAAGAACTCTAAGGACAATAGAGCCTACTACCTAGTATACGGCATACCAATGAGACTGGGCCTCTTTGTCGACGGTCTACACATCTTCATCGTTGGCATCGAGAAACACAAGCTATAGGGTCCTGAAGTGACTCAAATGACCATTGAGAAGTATCTGTATACGTATCCAAAAACACAACAGGGTGTCCAACATGTACAGGCAAGGGTGAGTAACCAATATATGGATTTAAACGCGATAACTACATGCACGACACACAAAACAACAAATGAACATATGTAGTATCAACACAGCATAATAGCAGAAGTAACATAGGGCGATATACCAAGTAATCACATGCTCAACATGCATACCATAAATCGTAATATTTCATATTAATCAATTAGCAGCATACGAAATCTTTGAAAACAGGATAAAGATGTACAACAGTAAATGTAATCATCAACAGCCAAGCGATGCAGTGCAATGTACATGGCTCAATGCCATATGCCACAGGGTAACACTCTGACCCCTACTCCATGGAGCTAACAAACAGTCGGAGAGAGTGAATGGGTGGACATGTTCCGGTTATTGCCAGCCATGGGTAAGATGCTACAACATTCGTAACGTGCACGTATCTGGCTTTACGGAAACACTCTCGAGCAAACATGAAAAGTACGGCATCTAGTAGAGGATATCAGTGTATTGCTTGGATTCACCACGACACAGAAGAGCTACCAACTGGTCACATGTCGGCCCTTCCAACCCTGCTACCTCCAAAAGACCATTGAAGATCGTCACGTAAGATTCACACCCGCATCAAGGTGTAAGCTCAACTCCTAGGCTCAAGGCCTTACAACTAAGCACATTAAATGCCAATGCTTACACAAGGCAGATGCGATAAAGCAATGTCTATGCCTCGGATAAACCTCAAGATTCGCTATGGTTCTATTCCTTAAGAACTATACGCGTCTTTGTATTATAAAAAATTTATCCATTCGATAAATATCTCGTGATTCCTTTGGAATGATTCGGACCGCTTTCTGAATTGACGACTGTCCCCATAAACCAACACGGGTCTTTTCAGCGTGTTTTGTCCTCACTCACATGCTTTCTAGGAGATTTCCCAGAAGGTCACCCATCCTACAAGCACGCTTAACTATGGAGTTCTTATGTTTTGGGCTTCCGGAAAGAAGATAAATCTTGTCGGTATAAGTAGTACCAATCAATTCTTATAAGCCTTCCTTCAACTATACAGTCCCATACCTACACAGCATCAAGATTCCTTCAACTATAAAGTCCCATACCTGCATAGCCTCTGGGTCCCTCTCGTCCCGATCATTACAAGACTGAAATAATCAAATGATTTGTCTTGGATCTGGACTACCGGTCCATTTATTGAATTACTGTTTCAAAACCCAAAACGTTTCATGTTTGTGTTTATGTCTTATGAATCACATCTCAAATCCTATGTATTCTGAAGAAGGATTGAGAATCCTCTTCGATAAGTCTTTGATCCTTTCTAAGATATTAACTCCTTAATTTTCAATTAATGAAATAAGTATTGCTTTACTTAAGTCTTATGAAGTCATTGATGAACTAGTCATCAATGGTATAGTGCATGGTCTTGATCCACCATATACTATACTTAATTATCTCTTTTCTTTTACTCCAAGTTAATTACTTGAACTTAGGTTTTCACGCGTAAAACTTTACGATTAAGAGTTGAAAACTCTTTTTGTAAACCAAATCCTTTCTATATGAAAACTCATTGATTTGAAAGAACTTTGTTACTTGAATAAGGTAAAGTACCTTAACTATTTTGAAAAGGATTTTCCTTACTAGCATAGTGTAAAACCAACTTCTTTCAACGCGGGGCGATCATCGGTTTGGCGTCGTGAGGCCGAGAGGCTATTTTTACTTCTTAGACAGTCCTTCTGGTTCGCGAGGCGAGAATGGTCTCGCGTCGCGAGGCCGAGAAGCTGTATCTTTACTGCTCAGGTTAGCCCTCTGTCTCGCGTGGCGAGACGAGGTTAGCCAGGAGAATACCTTGTTTTCCCTTTTCCTTAACTTCTTCATTATTTCTCTTTTTGAAGCACTTAGTTTAATTAAATGACCTATGGCTAAAGTAAAAGACATTTTTCACTTTGGTGACACACTTAAATGTTGAAACTTTATTTGATCTTTAGATCAAAAACACTTTTTATTTGATATTTGATTTGGTATTAAAAGGATTTTTCTACACTTTTCTATGAATTTTCAAAGTTCATGAATCAAAGTTGGATCTTCATGAATCAAGAGATTCAAGAGATGAAATAGAGTGATTAAGAAAACTAGGATGGAGTCAATACCTCCTAGATGATGAAGGTTAAGAGAAACTAGCTTGAATCACCCAAAAATCACTAAGTTCTCAAGATTAAACTTGAAGAACACTTGAAGAACAAAGAGAGAAAATGAAGAACAAGGAGAGAAGAGAGAGAAAGAGAAAGGCAGTGTGGCCTAGAGAGAGAGAGAGAGTGAGTGAGATATTTATTTTGTCTCAATGGCAAACTTGTAATAAAGCAAAAGGGTAATTTGGTAATTTTGCTAAACAACCAGGGGCATAATTGTCATTTCCCCTATAAATATCTAGATATTTCTAGAATGCAATGATGACATCGGTGAGTCACAGAGTCAAAAGGGTTATTTCACAAATTCTCAGGGGCAAAACGGTCATTTCATCCTAGGGCAAATAGTAATTATGGAAAAGGTCAAGGGCATTTTGGTCTTTTCGCGTTCAGATATTTTCTAAACGTAATAATTACACTTATGAGTAATGGCACACCTTCCTAGGTGATGTGCATCAACCCTATCCGTTTGCGGGTCCTGTTAAATCCATTTTTAGCTCCGTTGTTCACCCAATTTAGGTTTTCGCCCAAGAAAGTCGCGAGAACTTATTCATTTTTTTTCTCTCAAAATCGCAGATATTGTTCGCAATTTTATTTAAAAGCTAAATGTTTCATTCACGAGTCAAAATTAGGTCTTGATAGTAGTAAAATACTACTGTCGATGAAAAACGCAGACCGGGCTCCATCTGAGTTTTTGACCAAAATTTAACAATAGCTTCCTACGATAGCGTAGAGCTTGACTATGGTCTCAGATTATTTTATTTCACTCTCTAAACCCTCCAATAAAATACAAACTCGTAAATACTGTTTAATTAGAAAATCGGGGTGTTACATTACTACCCTACTAAAAAAAATTTTGTCCTCGAAATTTCGTGACTCAAAACTAAATAGGATTTCTTTATTCTCAAGTTCCACATTGTACCCCGTAAGTAATCCTTCCCTAGGTAACATTGTAACCTAATGACAACCTCATACATATCCTCTGTTTGATTTACCATTAAAATCAAATCGCTTACCCTCAGTCCATACCATAATATCTTACCTTAATTTCTTCACATGTGAGAAATATAATTAAAGGTTAACCACTTTTCTTCTAATACGAATCCACTTAGGAAAGTCTTCCTCTGACATCTTTAACTCTTAATGTTAACACCAAGATTTAAACAATGGTACACATTTCTTTTACAACACATCCATCAGTTCCGATCCAAGATATCCAATCTTAGTCTTAGTTCCTTTTGAACGCAGTCCACCTCTTCAACTTACATCATAATCATGCACCTCGATCTTACAGAACTTGATTGCACCTCTTAATGCAACTACAACCAAAAGAAATCGCATCGGGTAGATTTATCCAAATTCATAAGTCTGAAACCCTTCTAACAACTTAGTTTTACTCAAGAACTCCTTTTTTCTGCTTATATTCATCTTAGACAAAACTGCTAAGAACATTTTCTTATAAATCTTCTAACTCATATAATTAATCTTAACTACAGACATTGATCATTACCCTAGGTTCTCCAACTACTAATCTGCCTTGATCAATACTTGACTCATAGTAATTGTCTCACTTTCTCATATGGATCTTAAAGACTCACATCTTATCAATCACAACTATATCTTCAACAAAACTTCCATCACTCTTGTCTATCCTGCTGAAAGGATGTTCGTAGTTAGCTTACTCCTAACCAACCTTCCAAAGATCAAAACGTCCTTCTCGTTCGTCCAATTGAGTTGAGGATGATCAGTCGAACTCGGTCTCTACTCGGTCTTTGAAGATTAAAGAAAGAAATTTTCAAAGATGGAAATTTTTTTTCCTTGTCTTACTCTCATAAGAAAGTATACAGAAGAATTTTACCACTCTGAACGGAATGCAGGAATATCCAGTATGTAAAAAGATTCTTCAATAGGTTCGTGAGTGTAAAAATGCATAGCTAATACATGTTTACAACCATGACTCTAATAAAGTCAGCAGATTTGGGAATCGAAAGATAAACAGTCTGGCCAAAAAGTCAGACCGGATCACATTTACCAAATGTAAAAGCAATTAGACTAAGTTTCATCAAGTAACTTCCAGTATCGAGAAGTCGTTTATGTTATAACTCAAGAAATAGTCATAACAAATCTTTCAGTGAAATAATATGAAAATGTCCAGACCAATGGACACCAATTAACCAATTCACTCTATTGTCTAATGCACTGAGGAATATGTAGCAGTGTTAACACAAATGTTCCCTTGAGATCAGGCAGCACTAACACAGGTGAAGTAGTCAATCTTCTCTTTAATATTTGGAAACTTTCCTTGCAGGCTTCAGTCCAAGTCCTCGAAAGTTGAAAGTATCGAAACAAAGAGTCAACCATATCTTAGGATAGTTGTTGTTGCAAGCGAGTCCAAACTTATCCGTCCTACTTATCTACACCGGTCTCTTAAGTTCTCTTAATGAGACACTACTCCTATCTCTGTAGGATCCATTGTAATTCTTTCCCCTTCGGGTACTAGTCCTAAGGACATCCATTCTATATCCAAAATTCATATTTCCTTCCTTGTTCACTCAGTCTCTGATAACTCGTAATCTTCGGACAAGTTGTACTTAGGTATCATACATACTCTTCACCATCATCAGCTTGGATTGCAAGTCCACTCATATCTGTCCTAGTGGAACATATGCCTTATCCATCAAATCCACAAACATAAGAGATTCTAATTATTTCTTAAAAATACTTTCAGAAGAAACTTCACGTGATTACCACACTTCAAGGGAAATCATCATTGAATTATCATCAGGCTCCTATGTCCTATCTTTTCGAACAAAGATCTTCATCAGGTGTAACTAACTCTAGAAAGTCCAAGAATATCGGCCTATTCCAAGTCATTACAGCTCCTTCTACTGTCAACAAGCTATTGGGTAGTCAATGTGACAACTTATCATCAAGTATTCGGAAAACTATTGTATAGGCTAACTTAAATCATATGGTTAAACCATCATCGAATCATCACAAAACAGTTATACAAATCTTCACTATTCAAATCACCAAGTTTGCATTCTCCTACCTGTCTAAGCCATACTTGTTCAAATGTCTGACACAATCCCAAAATGATAACCGACATGTCAACATGAATACAAATATTATTTACGAAATATGAGTTCTTACAAGGCCTAAACCCAATCAGAACCCTTAAAAAACACACATACTTGCGTGTCAACACACATTGTTTCGACAAGTAAACAATTCAATCAAGGTCCAACCAAAGATCACACAACAAAACCACAACAGACATATTTCCCCAAGGTTACCGAAAAACTCGACCATCTCTGATACCACTAATGTAACACCCCCCTTTGGGCATTACATAAATGTGCGGAAAGAAATTTAGAAGATAAATGCTGGTTGCTTTCGGAGAAAGGATAATTTACTTTAAGTCAGAAAACTTGGGTGTAAAAATTTTTCGGCGTATTACTTCAGAAAGTGATACACACAACACAATAATAAAATCACATTATACTCCACAATACACATAACTGGGTCTAGTCACAAACCCTAAACCATCACATACAAGTTTTCTTGAAATTGTCTTTCATACAGAAGTTCTAAACTATACAGAGGTTTTCAAAATCACATACACCGACTTTCTCAACATTATACATTAAAATCCTAAGAGCTGGTTTGATAAAGGAACTCTACGAACAATAGAGCCTACTACCTAGTATACGTCGTACCAATGAGACTGGGCCTCGTCATCGACAGTCTACACATCTTCGTCCTTGGCATCGAGAAACACAAGCTACAGGGTCGTGAAGTGACTCAAATGACCATTGGGAAGTATCTGTACATGTATCCAAAAGCTAAACAGGGTGTCCAACATGTACAGGCAAGGGTGAGTAACCAATATATGGATTTAAATGCTATAACTACATGCACGACGCACAAAACAGCATATGACCATATGTAGTATCAACACAGCATAATAGCAGAAGTAACACAGGGCGATATACCAAGTAATCACATACTCAACAAGCATACTGTAACACCCTTCTTTTTACCCCTATATTTATATGTGTTAATAATTACTTATATATATTGTATATATGTTGTTTATACTTACTCTTGGTGCCTAAGTTCATAGTTGGGGTAGTTCAGCCTTAAGGAATGGTCAATACATTCGAGTCCAAGAAACCTGTTTTACGGTTTTGTCCATATCTTGAGTTTTAGATGTCCGATTGAGGCGATCTTGGATGCGTTGGAAAGCTTAGAGAATTATCTACAAGTCTTGTTTCATATGTCAGGACCAAATTTGGCTTCTATAGTTTCACATCATGAAAGGACATTCGCCTCGCGAACCTGACAGCCAGATTCTTGCAGCTCTCTGGTTCACCTCGCGAATGGTGACTCGCCTCGCGAATGTGCGCGTAGCAGAAATGTGTTTTTGGGCTTCTAATCAGCCCATAATAACCCTAAATCATATTTACACCATAAGACTCGACCTAAACCTATTTTCCAAGTCGAATTACTCTTAGAAACTGCCTCTTTCTCTCCAAACAGGGATTTCTAAACCCTTTTCAAAGATTCTTGAAGGAGATTGCACCATTGTTCATCGTTCTTCATCTCCTTCGCTTGAAGAGCATCACTGCCATCGCAAGCCCTCTTCCTATTTGCTGCTCTTGAACCTTTTGGGGCTGTGATCGTGAAGTCAAGCATCGTGAGATCGAGCATTCGTGAGACGCAACCTTTTCCGGACCTTTTCCCTTCCTTTGTTCATTGTGATCGTCATACCAGGTATGGGGGGAAGAAATAGATCATGAGTATGTGGGATTTGGGATAGGTTAAGATGAAGGGATTAACCCATGACCCCTATATGTTTGTCTATATGCGTTGTAAATGCCTATGTATATGCTATGAGTTTATCCATGTGCATGTTATGTATATGATATGTATATGCTAAGAATATGCCTATGTGAATATTATGTGTATATATGTATATGCCTATGGTGCTATGACCATGATTGTTGGTATTTGTCTTGATGATATGATTGAAATATTATGAGGTGCGATGAATGGTATGTACATACATACGTTATGCATTGATGAGATTGTATGATGTGGATTGATAATGGTGACTTGATGATGATGTGCGTTACGATGATGAAAATAGAATTAGTGAAAGAACATAGCTTTAGGACGTTTGGCACCCCATAATGAATAAGTTGTAATGAGAGGTGAGATTGATAATATTGGATTAGTTTTGGAACCCATAGGAATGATTCTTGAGAGATGGGATGATAGGCATAGGGATAACTTAGAGAAATTCTTAAGATTCCCACATCTGTCATGATTCGCCTGGCGAATAGCCATTCGCGAGGCGAGACAGAGAGACCATTCGTGGTCTGACGTGATTCACCTAGCGGATTGTAATCCGCGAGGCGAATGAGAAAACCAGATATTGGGACTCTCGGGCTCGCCTCGCTAGCCACGATTAGCCTAGCAAATATAAGAACCTGTTTAGGAGCTCTCGGGCTCGCCTCGCGGGCTATGATTCGCCTAGCGAATCTAGGTTTCTCACCCAGATTCTGTTGTGAAGGAATAATGAATAGGGTAATGAGAAAAAGACTGTGAGATCACAATTCAAGGTTGATAATATAGAAAAGAATGTTAATACTAATAATGACGATATGATAATATTGACAATGTTGATAAAGGCAATAACGATGGTTAGTGCCTAGTGGTTTGATGATCATCGTTGATGGTCATTGTTGATAATCAATGTGATTGATTATGATGGTGGATGGTTGGACATGTGTTTGCATGTTGCTAAGCATAGCATGCATCATACGTTGACGTTGATATGTTGGGTGGAAAGCAAACGATGAATCGCGATAGTGGAGGCCACGATGGATGTTAGCCCGGCCTTGCGGGCACATTGGTATGGAAGTTCCAGGTGACATGGCCTAGCTACCTATTGTCGGAATGACCTAATGAATAAGCTTGAGTACCCTGACTAGCCACTATACGTTATTAGGATTAGTGAGAGTATTTGGGGATGGCCCATGGTTTGGCATATCATCCACGTTGATAACCGGACATGTACTCCTAATCGTCTCTCCAGAGTTAGAGTTGTTGGCCACAGGCATACGGAATAGTGATGTTGCATTCGCATTGACAAGCATCTTTGATATATATTGATTATATCTGTGGTGATTGATGTATGTTGTATGCCATCTTAATTACTATTCCATTCCGTTTACATATATTCATGATTGTGTTTCTTACCCCCTCTCTTTGTTATTCTTGTGCATATGTTGTGGTATATGCGGAGGAGGGTGAGCATGCTGACGAGGAGTGATCCCGAGGAGATCTCTCTCAGTAGTTAGGATTTATGTTTTATGTTATTCGATTTTATTCCGATGTATTATTGGTATATGTATACCAGCTCTGATATGTGACATCGGGATCTGGGTTATGTTTATTATTTATATTTTTCGTAGTTTGTTATATGTTATAGGATTTTGATTATTTCAGATTCCTACGTTTTACGTTATAGATGATGTGATGCACATTACCCTTGAGGATATGTTTTTATTTTAATTGTTATATTATTTTTTAAAGGCATGTATGATTTTATTTATGTTTTATTATACGCGGGGTAGTAGGTGTCAAACATACCATAAATCATAATATATCATATTAATCAATTAGCAGCATAAGACATCTTTTAAAACAAAATAATTATGTACAACAATAAATGTAATCATTAACAGCCATGCGATGCAGTGCATTGTACATGACTCAATGCCATATGCCACATGTAACGCCCCGATTTTCACGTTTTCTAATTCTTCAGTATTTTAACGTCTTTATTTTATTCGAGGTCTTAGGAATAGAAATAAAATATTCCGAGACCATAGTCATGCTCGACGATATCGTAGGAAGCTACGATTAAGTTTTGAGTCAAAAACTCAAACGGAGTCCGGTCTGCGTTTTTACACTGACAGTATGATTTTACTGCTCAGAAGACCTCAGATGGACTCGTGAATGAGACAGTAAGTCTTAGAATTCGATTATCTACGTTTTGGTTAAATTTCGTGAAAATTTCAGCAAAATAACTTCCTGACCTTCGTTCGGGCGGAATTCTCAATCGGGTGACGAACGGAGCCACATATGGACTTACCGAGACTCGCCAACAGATAATCTTGATATCACAACATCCCAGGACACTTGGGAGAGTATGCCAGAGTCGTCATGATGATCGGGAAAATCTAGATGCGAAATGACCAAAATGCCCCTAACCTTAGTCTTTTGCACTTTTACCATTTTACCCTTTTGGCAAATGACCATTTTGCCCTTAAGTGACTTGTTTTAAGGCTGAACTCAGCCCCTCACTTCATCATTTTCGCACAGCCCCTCACCCCAAAGAGCTCCATAGTTGTTCTTGAGAGAAAACCCCATTGTTGGTCTTGAAGCTCCTTGAGTTTTTGTTGGAATCACTTGATTCCTTGAGCAATCTTCCTTCATTTTAAGGTAAGATCACTTCTATGATCTCTTAGCTTCTTGAATATCTCTTTATTTCAAGATCAAGATCCATTTTCATGAAAATTATTTCTTAGATCCAAAACTTTGAAAATCCATAGGAAATTGTAGAAAAATCCTTTTGAGGTAAGACCAAGTTCTTTGAACTCACCTCATCATTCTCTACCTAAACCCAAGAGCTTATGATTCAACTCTCATCATAGCTCAAAAATTAAAAAATGGCCGAACCCTTTTGATGATGATGAATAGTGTTTTTCATCAATTTTTGATTTCTAACACTTGATTTCATCCTTAGCTTTCCTATGCCTTTGAATCCATGAAATGGAAAACCAAGATCAATTCCTAGCTTTATTCTCTTTAGGGTGGCCGAAACCCTCTTTGTGAGAATTGTTGAGTTTGGTTTGATTGTTGTTTAATTATTGATTGTTTGGTTGGTTGTAGTTGGTGACAACTATCAGGAGGTTCACAAACCGATCAACCGACTTTGATCCGGGAATCTGCTCTTCGACAGGTATGGGGAGAAGAACCTCATCACACCAAGATGGTGGTAGTGAGAATGGTTGTTTAAGTTTATGTGTGGGTGAAACCCTTTAGTTTGGGTTCACTTTTATGTGTTAAGTTTTGTTAAGTTCTCATGGAGAACAAGAATGTCATGATGAGTTTATGCTTTGGCATGTTGTAGTGTGCTTTAGCATATGTTGATGATGAGATGATTGAATGAAAAACCATTTTCATGTATGTTGGAAAACCTACTTTGATCACTAGATCAAGTATGGACTTTTATTGTTGATTATGAGACCATAATGTGTGATGGACTTGGATGTTTGATTATGATGTAGTAATGTGTATTATGGTTATCATGATTGTGTAAGTATTGTGAGCCATACTTTGATTGGTTGATGAAGTAAAACCTCACATTGATTCCTAGTTGGCTATTAGCCATGACCTTGAGGAAAGGAAGGATATGAATAGTTCTTGGACAAGTCAAGTTTTGATGTAAAGAAAGTGTTTTCAGTAACTTGTGTTTTTCAAAGAAAAACCCTAAGTGACTTTAAATGGAATTAAATCTCAAAGTGCTTTCACCAAAGTGAAACATGTTTTATACCTTATCCTTAGTTCATCTAGCTAATCAAGTGACTCAAAATGAGAAAAGAAGTGTTTTCATGAAGAGAATCAAAATGGTTCCATAAGGTTGATGTCTTGTTTTAAGGCAACTTTTCGCTAAGCGAATTTACTTTCGCTACGCGAAAACAGGGAAATTCTAAGTTGGGCATCACTGCCTCACTTTCGCTAAGCGAATTCATATTCGCTAAGCTAACCAAACGAGTTTCGCTACGCGAATTAAGTCTCGCTGAGCGATCCAGAGAAGTTTCCAAAGGAGGTATAACCGCCTCCATTTCGCTAAGCGAAATTATACTCGCTAAGCGAATAAAGTGAAATTTCGCTACACGAAATCTGTTTCGCTGAGCGATCCAGAGGCGTTTACAAAGAGGTGTAACCGTCTGTACTTGCGCTAAGAGAATACATATTCGCTAAGCGAATACAATACATTTCGCTACGCGATGGATGTTTCGCCGAGCGATCCAGAGGAGTTCCAAAGGAGGTATTACTGCCGCATTTTCGCTAAGCGAATGGAATTCCGCTAAGCGAATTTCATGTTTCAGTAAGTAGTTCAAATGTTGTTTCAAATCAAATGAGTTTTCAACTGTAAAAGTTGTTTGGTTTACAAAAGGAGTTTTCTAACTCAATCGTAAAGTTTTACGCGAGAAAAACCTAAGTTAAGTAATTAACTTAGAGTTGAAGACAAGGGTTAATTAAGTATGGTATGTGGTGGAACAAGACCATGTACTATACCATTGATGACTTAGTACATCAATGACTTCATAAGACTTAAGTGAAATCAACACTTGTTTCCGTAATTGAAAAACAAGGGATTAATATCTTAGAAAGGCTTAAAGACTTACCTAAGAGGATTCTCAATCCTTATTCATAATGCTTAGGACTTGAGACATAATTCATAAGACGTAAACACAAACACGAAACGTTTTGATTTTCGAAACAGTAGTTCGATGACGGACCGATGATTCGGATCCAGGTTAATCGTTCAATTGTTTCCGTCTTGTGATAACTGGAATGAGAGAGATCCTGAGACTGTGCAGGTATGGGACTGTACAGTGGAAGGAATCCTGAGGCTATGCAGGTATGGGACTGTATAGTTAAGGGAAGGCATATAAGAATTGATTGGTACTACCCATACCAACAAGATTTATCTTCTTTTCGGGAAGCTTAGAACATAAGAACTTTATAGTTAACCGTGCTTGACTTAGAGTAATTATGGGATGGGTGACCTTTGGGAAGTTCCCTAGAAAGCGTGTGAGTGAGGACAAAACACGCTGAAAAGACTTGTGTTGGTTTGTGGGGATAGTCGACGATTCTGAAAGCAGTCTGGATCATTCCAAAGGAATCACGAGATATTTATCCGATGGATAAATGTTTTATCCGATGGATAAATGTTTTATAAAACAAAGATGTGTGTAGTTTCTAAGGAAGAGAACCTTAGTGAACCTTGAGGTTTATCTAATGGATAAACATTGCTTTATCGCATCTGCTTTGTGTAAGCATTGGCATTTCATGTGCATAGTTGTAAGGCCTTGAGCCTAGGAGTTGAGCTTACACCTTGATGCGGGTGCGAATCTTACGGTGACGATCTTCAATGGTCTTTTTGGAGGTATCAGGGTTGGAAGGGCTGACATGTGACCAGTTGGTGATTCTTCTGTGTCGTGGCGAATCCGTGCAATACACTGATATCCTCTACTAGATGCCGTACTTTTCATGTTTGGTCGAGAGTGTTACCGTAAAGCCAGATACGTGCACGTTACGAATGTCGTAGCATCTTGCTCATGGCTGGCAGAAACCGGAACATGTCCTCCCATTCACTCTCTCCGAATGTTTTGTTAGCTCCATGGAGTAGGGGTCAGAGTAGTACCCAGTGACATTGACATTGAGTCATATACATTGCATTGCATTGCATGGCTATTGATGTTTATGGCTATTGATGTTTACATTTACTGTTATACATCGCTGTATTGTTTAAGGATGCCTCATATTATGCTGTTAAATGTTTAGCATGCTATTATGTTGTTAACTGCTTAACATGATTTATATTGAGAACCTTGTAAGCATGTTGGGTACGCTGTTACCCGGTGAGTCGTCCCGTTTTTACTACTGCTGTTTTGTTGTGTTGATGAACGGGAATCTCACCCATATCTGTATGTTTTCTGCTGGTACTTGCTGTTGATGCTTGAACAGATGGACGCGACGATGGTTCGGTTCCGCAGTCCTTTTGAGTTCGGAGGTGGACTCTTTTGCTGTTTTAGTTTTGTTGTCGGCCAGACTATGTCAGTTTTTATAGTACCTTTTGGGAGCTATGACTTCTAGTACTTATTGTATTTTCTTATGTCAGTCATACATTAGACTTATGTCTGTATATATAGTAATGTTGTTATTTCTGTTTCCTGTTTTCTGTATATATGTTCTAGAAATGCATGGTGAACCTAAGTTCACTTATTAGTATTATTTATTACCTTTACTAATCCCATTACATCTTTATGAAAAGAAAAGAAAAAGAAAAATCGTATTTTCCGCATTAATAAATATTTTCGGCCTTATAAACGTTCGGGAATGTGACACTCGGGAAAGGGTGTTGCATTATTTGGTATCAGAGCTGGCCGAGTCTTTTTGGGGTTTGTAGGTTATGGTCTGTCTTGTTTGTGTTGTGTTTTCTCTGATTGTTTTCTGTGTTATTGTTTCTGAGAGAAAACAATGTTGGAGGATGATGACTTCGGTCTATCCTTTTGTATTGTTTGTTCTCTGTGTTGTGTTTCTGTGAAGAAGACAACGATTGTTTGTTACTCTCTGCATTATTGTTTCTGAAGGGGAATGATATTGGACAGGGTAGTAATGTATTTGCTTTCTTGTAAGTTGTCGCTCGCAGAGTTCTTCAGAACGAGTGTTTTCCGACGAGTGCCAGACGAGTTGAAAGACATGGAGTTCCTACAGCTACGTCAAGGAGGAATGTCTGTCAAAGAATATGCTAATCGTTTTGAGTCCCTGCTGAAGTCTTCGAGGTATTTCCATCTTCATCCCGATGAGGAGTGGAAGTGCACAAAGTTCGAAGAAGGTTTAACGGACGAGATTCGAGGAGAGGTGCTACCTCTTGAGGTCAAAGAGTTCTCGGTGTTGGTAGATGAATGCTTCCTAATCGAAGATCTGATGAAGACTCGTGGAGGAAGGCAACGTCACTCTGGACCGACTAGGTTCCATAAAGGCACCAATGGTCGTGATGATAGATCTCGATGGAAACCATATTCGAAACAGCAAGGTCAACAACAACGTTCTGTAGGGGGAAGCAGTGGGAGTATTAGTCAATCTGGAAGCGCCCCAAAGAAGTGCATGAAGTGTGGCAAGAACAATCATGTCACCAGAGGATGCTTAATCAAGGGGATCATGTGTTTCAAGTGTGGGAAGCCAGGATATACTTCACGCGATTGTGTGCAGTCAAAAGCTAGACATTCTGTCAACGATGTGCAAGCAGCGAAGCCTAAGGCAATGAGTGGAGTTTATACTGGGGATGATGCTGAGACTTCTCAAAAGGAAGATTTGATTCACGGTCAGATCGTCGTGAAAGGTAGAACCTTATCTGTATCTTTCCTTACCCTTAGATTTGGTAATTTTTGCACTTTCTGCAAAGCTTGTTATAACTGCAAAAGTCTATTTGAACTGTTCTATTTCTGTTAAAGATAGAACATTTTTGATTGATTTAATCTGTTTGCCTCTTTCGCAAATGGATTTGATCATAGGGATGGATTGGTTATCTTGTAACTATATCCTATTAGACGGTGCAAACAAAACCTTAGTTTTCCCTGATTCGGATAATTCTGGATTTGGATTGCCAACCAAGGAAACGTTTCTTTGAGAGGAGGAGGAGCAAAACAAATACATGTTACTAACGAGTTTCCGGAAGTCTTTCTTGAAGACGTACCAGGTGTACCGCCAGTTCGAGACATCGAGTTGTGATCGATCTTGTGCCGGGAACAGGACTAGCGTCTATGGCACCTTATCATATGGCACCTGCTGAGTTGGAAACCTTGAAGGAACAGTTGGTGGACTTATTTGGAAGACAGTTTGTTAGACCCAGAGTGTCGCTGTAGGGAAACGCCTGTGCTGTTGGTGAGAAAGAAAGACGAAACATTTTGCTTATGTGTGGATTAGCGCCAGTTGAACAAAGTTACCATTCAGAACAAGTATCATCTTCCGAGGATAAATGACTTGATGGATCAGTTGAGGGGAACGGCAGTTTTCTCCGAGATTGATTTGCGATCGGGTTATCATCAGATTCATGTGAAGGCAGAAGATGTACCAAGAACAGCGTTTCAAACACGCTATGGGCACTACGAGTACCTTGTAATGCCGTTTGGTATGGTGAATACTCCTCTATATTCATGGATTACATGAATAGGATCTTTCGTCCATACCTAGATAAGTTTGTCGTTGTTTCATAGACGACATACTCATCTATTCGCGAAACCAAGAAGTACACGCTGAATACCTTAGTGTGATTCTTCAGGTTCTTAAGGAGAAACAGCTGTATGCAAAGTTGTCCAAGTGTGAGATTTGGCTCGACGAAGTAAAGTTTTTGGGTCATGTGATTTCAAAGGAAGGATAAAGCGTTTGAATGGACTGAAGCCTGTGAGGAAAGTTTGCAAGGATTAGAGAGAAGGTTGACTACTTCACCTGTGTTAGTGCTGCCTGATCTCAAGGGAACATTTGTGTTCACACTCCTACATATTCCTCAATGTATCAGACATTGAGTGAATTGGTAATATGGTGTCCATTGGTCTGGACATTTTCGCATTATTCCACTGAAAGTTTCGTTATGACTATTTCTTGAGTTATAACATAAACAACTTCTCGATACTGGAAGTTTCTTGATGAAACTTAGTCTAATCACTTTTACTTTTAGTGAAGGTGATCTAGTCTGATTTTTGCCAGACTGTTTATCTTTTGATTCCCAAATTTATTGGAAGGTTCTTATGAAAGAAGGAACTTTATTAGAGTCATGGATGTAAACATGTATTAGCTATGCATTTTTACACTCACGAACCTACTGAAGAGTCTTTTTGCATACTGGATATTCCTATATTCATTCCAGATTGGTAAAATTCTTTTGTATACTTTCTTCTGAGACCAAGACCAGGAAAAATTTCCTTTGTTGAAAATTTCTTGGCTTAATTGCACTTTTGGTCCCTCAGGTATCACAATTGTGCAATTTTGGTCCCCCGGGTTTTAATTACGCCAATTGGGTCCTCTAAATATCATAATTGTGCAATTTTGGTCCCCTAAGTTTCAATTGTGCCAATTGGGTCCCCCACGTATCATGATTGTGCAATTTTGATCCCCAAGTATCACGATTGTGCAATTTTGGTCCTCCAAGTATCACGATTGTGCAACTTTTAACATCAACAGCCTACGAAGCACATATGCGATTGATTTGACACTTAATGAGACTAGTTTGACAGCTTACGTGTCATTCTTATGTGACATTTAATGACGTGCATTTGACCATTAAATTGTGTGATATGGCAATGTTATCTTATAAGAATGTCCTGTAAACTGTCAAGTTGACTTCACTAAGTGTCAAATTAGTCCCACGTGTCCTATATAGGCTACTGACGTTAAAAATTGCACAATCGTGATAATTGGGGGACCAAAATTGCACAATCATGATACGTGGGGGACCCAATTGGCGCAATTGAAACTTGGGGGACCAAAATTGCACAATCGTGATACTTGGAGGACCCAATTGGCGCAATTAAAACCCAGGGGACCAAAATTGCACAATCATGATACCTGGGGGACCAAAAGTGCAATTAAGCCAAATTTCTTTCCTTAATCTTCAGCAACCGAGTAGGTTTAGTTTTAAGTCACGGAATTTCGAGGACGAAATTCTTTTAAGAGGGGTAGGAATGTAACGCCCCGATTTACACGTTTTCTAATTCTTGAGATGTGATATTGTTCGTGGCATTAAGAACATGCAAGCGTTTGCTGACAATTTCTAGAGCTTTAGGAGTTCACATGCATCGACCTTGGTATTATTGGAAGGCTGAGAGAAATATCTGCAACTCTCATGAAGAGGTCATGAGCGAAATCGATCTCTATCTTTGTTAAATTGCATCCGTAAATTGGTGGCAAAATGTTCTTCCTGACAGTCATACCTTTGTTGCGTCTGATGGCCATATATTGAGTGTAGGTGTCCGAATTGGATGAAATTAGTGTCTAATTAAACCTAATATCCATATATATAGAAGTTTCATGTGGACATCGAATCCTAATTCGGCCAGTAACATTGTCAAAGAAGCATAATATGCTAACTAGTCAGAATACTACGAGTTATACAACCTTGTGAATGTGCCTAGTGGATAATCAAGCTCCTTAGCTCAATTAAGAAACGTCCAGTGAAGCTAATCAAGTGTCTACTCAGAATGCAGAACAATATGATCTTTGGAGATGTAATTTTGAATGAAGTATTATGATATTCAAAGTCCAAGCATGACCACAAAATGAGGTACCCTTTTCAATAAAGTTTTGAAGCATCAAGTACTGTGATGGCCATATATTTAGTGTAGGTGTCCGAAATGGATGAAATTAGTGTCTAATTAAACCTAATATCCATATATACAAGTTTCATGAGGTTATCGAATCCTAATTCCGCCAGTAACATTATCAAAGAAGCATAATACGCTAACTGGTCAGAATACTACGAGTTATACATCTTTGTGCATGTGGCCAGTGGATGATCAAGCTCCTTATGAAACTTCCTTATTCAAGCTTGAGATGTGATACTGTTCGTGACATTAAGAACATGCAAGCGTCTGCTGACAATTTGTAGAGCTTTAGGAGTTCACATGCATCGACCTTGGTATTGTTGGAAGGCTGAGAGAAATATCTGCAACTCTCATGAAGAGGTCAAAAGCGAAATCGATCTCTGTCTTTGTTAAATTGCATCCGTAAGCTGGTGACAAGATGTTGTTCTAGACAGTCATACCTTTGTTGCGTTTGATGGCCATATATTGAGTGTAGGTGTCCGAATTGGATGAAATTAGTGTCTAATTAAACCTAATTTCCATATATACAAGTTTCATGAGGACAACGAATTCTAATTCGGCCAGTAACATTGTCAAAGAAGCATAATACGCTAACTGGTCAGAATACTACGAGTTATACATCCTTGTGCATGTGCCCATTGAATAATCAAGCTCCTTCTGAAACTTCCGTCTTCAAGCTTGAGATGTGATACTGTTCGTGACATTATGAACATGCAAGCGTCTTCTGACAATTTCTAGAGCTTTAGGAGTTCAAATGCATCGACCTTGGTATTGTTGGAAGGCTGAGAGAAATATCTCCAACTCTCAGGAAGAGGTCAAGAACAAAATCGATCTCTATCTTTGTTAAATTGCATCCGTCAGGATGTTGTTCCTGACAGTCATACCTTTGTTGCGTCTGATGGCCATATATTGAATGTAGGTGTCCGAATTAGATGAAATTAGTGTCTAATTAAACCTAATATCCATATATACAAGTTTCATGAGGAAATCGAATCCTAATTCGGCCAGTAACATTGTCAAAGATGCATGATTCGCTAACTGGTCAGAATACTACGAGTTATACATCCTGGTGAATATGCCCCGTGGAAAATCAATCTCCTTATGAAACTTCCTTCTTCAAGCATGAGATGTGATACTGTTCGTGACATTAAGAACATGCAAGCGTGGACAAAGACAACAGTACAAATGAGGGCTGGAGAAGTAATTTTGAATGAAGCATTAAGATATTCGAAGTCCAAGCTTGACCAGAAAATGAGGTGCCCTTTTCAATAAAGTTATGAAGCATCAAGTACTATAACAGAAGAAGACAAAAGCTTCAGCAATCCTAACAGAAGAAAGAGACGAAAATCGTGGACAAAGACAACAGTACAAAAGCTGCAAAAGCAGAAACACTGAAGATTGAACGCCAGCGCATGCTGCCGACAATCACGCGTCCAAAACATTGTATTTTGTGGTACGCTCGTCCAAATGTAGTGATCCTGGTTAGGTTATAATGGTAAGAGAAATACCTACATGTTTCCTGAAGAAGTCCAGATCTGAATCAATCTCTATCTTAGTGAAATTCCTTCATCAAGCTTGAGATGTGATACTCTTCATGACGTTAAGTACATGGAAGCACCTGCTGACAATTTCAAGAGCATTTGGTGTTCAGATGCATCGACCTCTGTATTGTTGGAAGGCTGAGAGAAATATCTACAACTCTAATGAAGAGGTCAAGTGCGAAATTGATCTCTATCTTTGTTAAATTGCATCCGTCAGGATGTTGTTCCTGACAGTCCTACCTTTGTTGCGTCTGATGGCCATATATTGAGTGTAGGTGTCCGAATTGGATGAAATTAGTGTCTAATTAAACCTAATATCCATATATACAAGTTTCATGAGGTCATCGAATCCTAATTCCGCCAGTAACATTATCAAAGAAGCATAATACGCTAATTGGTCAGAATACTACGAATTATAAATCTTTGTGCATGTGCCCAGTGGATGATCAAGCTCCTTATGAAACTTCCTTATTCAAGCTTGAGATGTGATACTGTTCGTGGCATTAAGAACATGCAAGCGTCTGCTGACAATTTCTAGAGCTTTAGGAGTTCACATGCATCGACCTTGGTATTGTTGGAAGGCTGAGAGAAATATCTGCAACTCTCATGAAGAGGTCATGAGCGAAATCGATCTCTATCTTTGTTAAATTGCATCCGTAAATTGGTGGCAAAATGTTCTTCCTGACAGTCATACCTTTGTTGCGTCTGATGGCCATATATTGAGTGTAGGTGTCCGAATTGGATGAAATTAGTGTCTAATTAAACCTAATATCCATATATATAGAAGTTTCATGAGGACATCGATTCCTAATTCGGCCAGTAACATTGTCAAAGAAGCATAATATGCTAACTAGTCAGAATACTACGAGTTATACAACCTTGTGAATGTGCCCAGTGGATAATCAAGCTCCTTAGCTCAATTAAGAAACGTCCAGTGAAGCTAATCAAGTGTCTACTCAGAATGCAGAACAATATGATCTTTGGAGATGTAATTTTGAATGAAGTATTATGATATTCAAAGTCCAAGCATGACCACAAAATGACGTACCCTTTTCAATAAAGTTTTGAAGCATCAAGTACTGTAATGGCCATATATTGAGTGTAGGTGTCCGAAATGGATGAAATTAGTGTCTAATTAAACCTAATATCCATATATACAAGTTTCATGAGGTTATCGAATCCTAATTCCGCCAGTAACATTATCAAAGAAGCATAATACGCTAACTGGTCAGAATACTACGAGTTATACATCTTTGTGCATGTGGCCAGTGGATGATCAAGCTCCTTATGAAACTTCCTTATTCAAGCTTGAGATGTGATACTGTTCGTGACATTAAGAACATGCAAGCGTCTGCTAACAATTTGTAGAGCTTTAGGAGTTCACATGCATCGACCTTGGTATTGTTGGAAGGCTGAGAGAAATATCTGCAACTCTCATGAAGAGGTCAAAAGCGAAATCGATCTCTGTCTTTGTTAAATTGCATCCGTAAGCTGGTGACAAGATGTTGTTCTTGACAGTCATACCTTTGTTGCGTTTGATGGCCTTATATTGAGTGTAGGTGTCCGAATTGGATGAAATTAGTGTCTAATTAAACCTAATATCCATATATACAAGTTTCATGAGGACATCGAATTCTAATTCGGCCAGTAACATTGTCAAAGAAGCATAATACGCTAACTGGTCAGAATACTACGAGTTATACATCCTTGTGCATGTCCCATTGAATAATCAAGCTCCTTATGAAACTTCCGTCTTCAAGCTTGAGATGTGATACTGTTCGTGACATTATGAACATGCAAGCGTCTTCTAACAATTTCTAGAGCTTTAGGAGTTCAAATGCATCGACCTTGGTATTGTTGGAAGGCTGAGAGAAATATCTCCAACTCTCAGGAAGAGGTCAAGAACGAAATCGATCTCTATCTTTGTTAAATTGCATCCGTCAGGATGTGGTTCCTGACAGTCATACCTTTGTTGCGTCTGATGACCATATATTGAATGTAGGTGTCCGAATTAGATGAAATTAGTGTCTAATTAAACCTAATATCCATATATACAAGTTTCATGAGGAAATCGAATCCTAATTCGGCCAGTAACATTGTCAAAGTTGCATGATTCGCTAACTGGTCAGAATACTACGAGTTATACATCCTGGTGAATATGCCCTTTGGAAAATCAATCTCCTTATGAAACTTCCTTCTTCAAGCATGAGATGTGATACTGTTCGTGACATTAAGAACATGCAAGCGTGGACAAAGACAACAGTACAAATGAGGGCTGGAGAAGTAATTTTGAATGAAGCATTATGATATTCGAAGTCCAAGCTTGACCAGAAAATGAGGTGCCCTTTTCAATAAAGTTATGAAGCATCAAGTACTGTAACAGAAGAAGACAAAAGCTTCAGCAATCCTAACAGAAGAAAGAGAAGAAAATCGTGGACAAAGACAACAATACAAAAGCTGCAAAAGCAGAAACACTGAAGATTGAACGCCAGCGCATGCTGCCGACAATCACGCGTCCAAAACATTGTATTTTGTGGTACGCTCGTCCAAATGTAGTGATCCTGGTTAGGTTATAATGGTAAGAGAAATACCTACATGTTTCCTGAAGAAGTCCAGATCTGAATCAATCTCTATCTTAGTGAAATTCCTTCATCAAGCTTGAGATGTGATACTCTTCATGACGTTAAGTACATGGAAGCACCTGCTGACAATTTCAAGAGCATTTGGTGTTCAGATGCATCGACCTCTGTATTGTTGGAAGGCTGAGAGAAATATCTACAACTCTAATGAAGAGGGCAAGTGCGAAATTGATCTCTATCTTTGTTAAATTGCATCCGTCAGGATGTTGTTCCTGACAGTCCTACCTTTGTTGCGTCTGATGGCCATATATTGAGTGTAGGTGTCCGAATTGGATGAAATTAGTGTCTAATTAAACCTAATATCCATATATACAAGTTTCATGAGGTCATCGAATCCTAATTCCGCCAGTAACATTATCAAAGAAGCATGATACGCTAACTGGTCAGAATACTACGAGTTATACATCCTTGTGAATGTGCCGCGTGGAAAATCAATCTCCTTATGAAACTTCCTTCTTCAAGCTTGAGATGTGATACTGTTCGTGACATTAAGAACATGCAAGCGTCTGCTAACAATTTCTAGAGCATTAGGTGTTCTGATGCATCGATCTTGGTATCGTTGGAAGGTTAAGAGAAATATCTGCAACTCTCATGAAAAGGTAAAGATCGAAATCGAACTCTATCTTGGTTAAGTAGCATCCGTAAGTTGGTTGCAAGATGTTGTTCCTGACAGTCATACCTTTGTTGCGTCTGATGGCCATATATTGAGTGTAGGTGTCCGAAATGGATGAAATTAGTGTCTAATTAAACCTAATATCCATATATATAGAAGTTTCATGAGGACATCGAATCCTAATTCGGCCAGTAACATTGTCAAAGAAGCATAATATGCTAACTAGTCAGAATACTACGAGTTATACAACCTTGTGAATGTGCCCAGTGGATAATCAAGCTCCTTAGCTCAATTAAGAAACGTCCAGTGAAGCTAATCAAGTGTCTACTCAGAATGCAGAACAATATGATCTTTGGAGATGTAATTTTGAATGAAGTATTATGATATTCAAAGTCCAAGCATGACCACAAAATGAGGTACCCTTTTCAATAAAGTTTTGAAGCATCAAGTACTGTAACAGAAGAAGACAAAAGCTTCATCAATCCTAACAGAAGAAAGAGAAGAAAATCGTGGACAAAGACAACAGTACAAAAGCTGCAAAAGCAGAAACACTGGATATTGAACTCCAGCGCCTGCTGCCAAAAATCACGCGTCCAAAACATCGTATTTTGTGGTACGCTCGTCCAAATGTAGTGATCCTGGTTAGGTTATATAGGTAAGAGAAATTCCTACATGTTTCCTGAAGAAGTCCATATCTGAATCAATCTCTATCTTAGTGAAATTCCTTCATCAAGCTTGAAATGTGATACTCTTCATGACCTTAGGTACATGCAAGTGTCTGCTGACAATTTCAACAGCTTTAGGTGTTCTGATGCATCGATCTTGGTATCGTTGGAAGGTTAAGAGAAATATCTGCAACTCTCATGAAGAGGTAAAGATGGAAATCGAACTCTATCTTTGTTAAGTTGCATCCGTAAGTTGGTTGCAAGATGTTGTTCCTAACAGTCATACCTTTGTTGCGTCTGATGGCCATATAATGAGTGCAGGTGTCCGAAATGGATGAAATTAGTGTCTAATTAAGCCTAATATCTATATATACAAGTTTCATGAGGACATCGAATCCTAATTCGGCCAGTAACATTGTCAAAGAAGCTTAATACGCTAACTAGTCAGAATACTACGGGTTATACAACCTTGTGAATGTGCTCAGTGGATATTCAAGCTCCTTAGCTCAATTAAGAAACGTCCAGTGAAGCTAATCACGCGACTACTCAGAATACAGAACAATATGAAGGCTGGAGAAGTAATTTTGAAAGAAGTATTATGATATTCGAAGTCCAAGCTTGACCAGAAAATGAGGTACCCTTTTCAATAAAGTTATGAAGCATCAAGTACTGTAGCAGAAGAAGACAAAAGCTTCAGCAATCCTAACAGAAGAAAGGGAAGAAAATCTTGGACAAAGACAACAGTACAAAAGCTGCAAAAGCAGAAACACTGAAGATTGAACTCCAGCGCATGCTGCCGACAATCACGCGTCCAAAACATCGTATTTTGTGGTTCGCTCGTCCAAATGTAGTGATCCTGGTTAGGTTATAAAGGTAAGAGAAATACCTTAATGTTTCTTGAAGAAGTTCAGATCTGAATCAATTTCTATCTTTGTGAAATTCCTTCATCAAGCCTGAAATGTGATACTCTTCATGGCCTTAGGTACATGCAAGTGTCAGCTGACAATTTCAGGAGCTTTAGGTGTTCAGATGCATCGATCTTGGTATCGTTGGAAGGTTAAGAGAAATATCTGCAACTCTCATGAAGAGGTCCAGAGCGAAATCGATCTCTATCTTTGTTAAATTGCATCCGTAAGAGTGTGACAAGATGTTGTTCCTGACAGTCATACCTTTATTGCGTTTGATGGCCATATATTGAGTGTAGGTGTCCGAATTGGACGAAGTTAGTGTCTAATTAAACTTAATATCCATATATACAAGTTTCATGAGGACATCGAATCTTAATTCGGCCAGTAACAGGGTCAAAGAAGCATAATACGCTAACTGGTCAGAATACTACGAGTTATACAGTCTTGTGAATGAGCCCAGTGGATAATCAAGATCCTTAGCTCAATTAAGAATCTTCCAGTGAATCTAATCAAGCGTTTACTCAGAATACAGAACAATATGATGGCTGGAGAAGTAATTTTAAACGAAGTGTTATGATATTCAAAGTCCAAGCTTGACCCGAAAATGAGGAACTCTTTTCAATAAAGTTATGAAGCATCAAGTACTATAACAGAAGTAGACAAAAGCTTCAGCAATTCTAACAGAAGATAGAGAAGAAAATTGTGGACAAAGACAAAAGTACAAAAGCTGCAAAAGCAGAAACACTGAAGATTGAAGTCAAGCGCCTGCTACTGACAATCAAGCGTCCAAAACATTGTATTTTGAGGTACGCTCGTCCAAATGTATTGATCTTTGTTAGGTAAGAAAGATAAGCGAAATACCTACATGTTTCCTGAAGAAGTCGAGATCTGAATCAATCTCTATCTGAGTCAAATTCCTTCTTCAAGCTGGAGATGTAATACTGTTCGTGACATTAAGAGCATGCAAGGATCTGCGGACAATTTCACGAGCTTTGGGCGTTTAGATGCATCGGTCTTGGTATCGTTGGAAGGCTGAGAGAAATATCTGCAACTCTCAGTTGAAGAGGTCAAGAGCGAAATCGAACTCGATCTTTGTTAAGTTGCATCCGTAAGTTGGTGGAAAGATGTTGTTCCTGACAGTCATACCTTTGTTGCGTCTGATGGCCATATATTTAGTGTAGGTGTTCGAATTGGATGAAATTAGTGTCTAATTAAACCTAATATCCATATATACAAGTTTCATGAGGACATCGAATCTTAATTCGGCCAGTAACAGGATCAAAGAAGCATAATACGCTAACTGGTCAGAATACTATGAGTTATACAGCCTTGTGAATGTGCCCAGTGGCTAATCAAGCTCCTTAGCTCAATTAAGAATCGTCTAGTGAAGCTAATCAAGCGTCTACTAAGAATACAGAACAATATGATGGCTGGAGAAGTAATTTAGAATGAAGTATTAAGATATTCAAAGTCCAAGCTTTTCCAGAAAATGAGGTACCCATTTCAATAAAGTTATGATGCATCAAGTACTATAACGGAAGAAGACAAAAGCTTCAGCAATCCTAACAGAAGAAAGAGAAGAAAATCGTGGACAAAGACAAAAGTACAAAAGCTGCAAAAGCAAAAACACTGACGATTGAAGTCAAGTGCCTGCTACAGACAATCAAGTGTCCAAAACATTGTATTTTGACGTACGCTCGTCCAAATGCACTGATCTTGGTTAGGTTAGAAAAATAAGAGAAACACCTACATGTTTCATGCAGAGGTCGAGATCTGAATCAATCTCTATCTGAGTCAAATTCCTTCTTCAAGCAGGAGATGTGATATTGTTCGTAACATTAAGAACATGCAAGCATCTCCTGACAATTTCTGGAGATTTAGGCGTTCAGATGCATCGATCTTGGTATCGTTGGAAGTCTGAGAGAAATGTCTGCAACTCTCATGAAGAGGTAAAGAGCGATATCGAACTCGATCTTTGTTAAGTTGCATCCGTAAGTTGGTGGCAAGATGTTGTTCCTTACAGTCATACCTTTGTTCCGTCTGATGGCCATATATTGAGTGTAGGTGTCCGAATTCGATGAAATTAGTGTTTATTTAAACCTAATATCCATATATACAAGTTTCATGAGGACATCAAATCCTAATTCGGCCAGTAACATTGTCAAAGAAGCATAATACGACAACTAGTCAGAATACTACAAGTTATACAGACTTGTGAATGTGCTCAGTGGATAATCAAGCTTCTTATGAAACTTCCTTCTACAAGCTTGAGATGTGACACTGTTCGTGACATTAAGAACATGCAAGCTTCTGCTAACAATTTCTCGAGCTTTAGGAGTTCAGATGCATCGACCTTGGTATTGTTGGAAGGATGAGAGAAAAAACTGCAACTCTCATGAAGAGGTCAAGTGCGAAATCGATCTCTATCTTTGTTAAATTGCATCCGTAAGTTGGTGACAAGATGTTGTTCCTGACAGTCATACCTTTGTTGCGTTTGATGGCCATATATTGAGTGTATTTGTCCGAATTGGATTAAATTTGTGTCTAATTAAACCTAATATCCATATATACAAGTTTCATGCGGACATCGAATCTTAATTCAGCCAGTAACAGGGTTAAAGAAGCATAATACGCTAACTTGTCAAAATACTACGAGTTATACAGCCCTGTGAATGTGCCCAGTGGATGATCAAGCTCCTTAGCTCAATTAAGAAACCTCTAGTGAAGTTAATGAAGCGTCTACTCAGAATACAGAACAATTTGATGGCTGGAGATGTAATTTTGAATGAAGTATTATGATATTCAAAGTCCAAGCTTGACTAGAAAAGGAGGTACCCTTTTCAATAAAGTTATGAAGCATCAAGTCCTGTAACAAAAGAAGACAAAAGCTTCAGTAATCCTAACAAAATCGTGGACAAAGACAAAAGTACAAAAGCTGCAAAAGCAGAAATGCTGAAAATTGAAGTCAAGCGCCTTCTACAGACATTCAAGCGTCAGAAACATCGTATTTTGAGGTACGCTCGTCCAAATGTAGTGATCTTGGTTAGGTTAGAAGGATAAGAGAAATACCTACATGTTTCCTGAAGAAGTCCAGATCTGAATCAATCTCTATCTGAGTCAAATTCCTTCTTCAAGCTGGAGAAGTGATACTGTTCGTGACATTAAGCACATGCAAGCGTCTGCTGACAATTTCTTGAGCTTTAGAAGTTCAGATGCATCGACCTTGGTATTGTTGGATGGCTGAGAGAAATATCTACAACTCTCATGAAGAGGTCAAGAGCCAAATCGATCTCTATCTTTGTTAAATTTCATCTGTAAGTTGGTGACAAGATGTTGTTCCTGACAGTCATACCTTTGTTGCGTTTGATGGCCATATATTTAGTGTAGGTGTCCAAATTGGATGAAATTAGTGTCTAATTAAACCTAATATCTATATATACAAGTTTCATGAGGACATCGAATCTTAATTCGGCCAGTAACAGGATCAAAGAAGCATAATACGCTGATTGGTCAGAATACTACAAGTTATACAGCCTTGTGAATGTGCCCAGTGGATAATCAAGCTCCTTAGCTCAATTAAGAATCGTCAAGTGAAGCTAATCAAGCGTCTACTAAGAATACAGAACAATATAATGGCTGGAGAAGTAATTTTGAATGAAGTATTATGATATTCAAAGTCCAAGCTTTTCCAGAAAATGAGGTACCCTTTTCAATAAAGTTGTGAAGCATCAAGTACTGTAACAGAAGAAGACAAAAGCTTCAGCAATCCTAACAGAAGAAAGCAAAGAAAATTGTGGACAAAGACAAAAGTACAAAAGCTGCAAAAGCAGACACGCTGAAGACTGAAGTCAAGCGCCTGCTACAGACAATCAAGCGTCCGAAACATCGTATTTTGAGGTATGCTCGTCCAAATGTAGTGATCTTTGTTAGGCTAGCAAGATAAGAGAAATACCTACATGTTTACTGAAGATGTCGAGATCTGAATCAATCTCTATCTGAGTTAAATTCCTTCTTCAAGCTGGAGATGTGATACTGTTCGTGACATTTAGAACCTGCACGCGTCTGCTGACAATTTCAAGAGCTTTAGGTGTTCAGATGCATTGATCTTGGTATCGTTGGAAGGCTGAGGAAATATATGCAACTCTCATGAAGAGGTAAAGAGCGAAATCGAACTCGATCTCTGTTAAGTTGCATCCTTAAGTTGGTGGCAAGATGTTGTTCGTGACAGTCATACCTTTGTTGCGTCTGATGGCCATATATTAAGTTTAGGTGTCCGAATTGGATGAAATTAGTGTGTAATGAAACCTAATATCCATATATACAAGTTTCATGAGGACATTGAATCCTAATTCGGCCAGTACCATTGTCAAAGAAGCATAATACGCTAACTAGCGAGAATACTACGAGTTATACGGCCTTCTGAATGTGCCCAATTGATAATCAAGCTCCTTAGCACAATTAAGAAACGTCTAGTGAAGCTAATGAAGCGTCTACTCAGAATACAGAACAATATGATGGCTGGAGAAGTAATTTTGAATAAGTATTATGATATTCAAAGTCCAAGCTTGACCAGAAAATGAGGTACCCTTTTCAATGAAGTTATGAAGCATCAAGTACTATAACAGAAGAAGTTAAAAGCTTCAGCAATCCTAACAGAAGAAAGAGAAGAAAATCGTGGACAAGGACAAAAGTACAAAAGCTGCAAAAGCAGATACACTGAAGATTGAAGTCCAGCGCATGCTGCCGACAATCATGCGTCCGAAACATTGTATTTTGTGGTACGCTTGTCCAAATGTAGTCATCTTGGCTAGGTTAGAAAGATAAGAGAAATACCTACATGTTTCCGGCACAAGTCGAGATCTGAATCAATCTCTATCTGAGTGAAATTCATTCTTCAATCTTGAGATGTGATACTGTTCGTGACATTAAGAACATGCAAGCATCTGCTGACAATTTCTAGAGCTTTAGGCGTTCAGATGCATCGATCTTGGTATCGTTGGAAGGCTGAGAGAAATATTTGCAACTCTCATGAAGAGGTAAACTGCGAAATCGAACTCGATCTTTGTTAAGTTGCATTCGGAAGTTGGGGCCAAGATGTTGTTCCCTACAGTCATACCATTGTTCCGTCTGATGGCCATATATTGAGTGTAGGTGTCCGAATTGGATGAAATTAGTGTCTAATTAAACCTAATATCCATATATACAAGTTTCATGAGGACATCGAATCCTAATTCGGCCAGTAACATTGTCAAAGAAGCATAATACGCTCAGATGCATCGATCTTGGTATCGTTGGAAGGCTGAGAGAAATATTTGCAACTCTCATGAAGAGGTAAACTGCGAAATCGAACTCGATCTTTGTTAAGTTGCATTCGAAAGTTGGGGCCAAGATGTTGTTCCCTACAGTCATACCATTGTTCCGTCTGATGGCCATATATTGAGTGTAGGTGTCCGAATTGGATGAAATTAGTGTCTAATTAAACCTAATATCCATATATACAAGTTTCATGAGGGCATCGAATCCTAATTCGGCCTGTAACATTGTCAAAGAAGCATAATACGCTAACGGGTCAGAATACTACGAGTTATACATCCTTGTGCATATGCCCATTGAATAATCAAGCTCCTTATGAAACTTCCTTCTTCAAGCTTGAGATGTGATACTGTTCGTGACATTAAGAACATGCAAGCGTCTTCTGACAATTTCTTGAGCGTTAGGTGTTCTGATGCATCGATCTTGGTATCGTTGGAAGGTTAAGAGAAATATCTGCAAGCCTCATGAAGAGGTAAAGATCAATATCGAACTCTATCTTTGTTAAGTTGCATCCGTAAGTTGGTTGCAAGATGTTGTTCCTTACAATCATACCTTTGTTGCGTCTAATGGCCATATATTGAGTGCAGGTGTCCGAATTGGATGAAATAAGTGTCTAATTAAACCTAATATCCATATATACAAGTTTCATGAGGACATCGAATCTTAATTCGGCCAGTAACAGGATCAAAGAAGCATAATACGCTAACTAGTCAGAATACTACGAGTTATACAGCCTTGTGAATGTGCCCAGTTGACAATCAAGCTCCTTAGCACAATTAAGAAACGTCCAGTGAAGCTAATCAAGCGCCTACTCAAAATACAGAACAATATGATGGCTGGAGAAGTAATTTTGTATGAAGTATTATGATATTCAAAGTCCAAGCCTGACCAGAAATTGAGGTACCCTTTTCAATAAATTTATGAAGCAGCAAGTACTGTAACAGAAGAAGACAAAAGCTTCAGCAATCCCAATACAAGAAAGAGAGAAAAATCGTGGACAAAGATAAAAGTACAAAATCTGCAAAAGCAGAAACACTGAAGATTGAAGTCCAGCGCAGGCTGCCGACAATCATGCGTCCGAAACATTGTATTTTGTGGTACGCTTTTCCAAATGTAGTGATCTTGGTTAAGTTAGAAAGATATGAGAAATAACAACTTGTTTCCTACAGAAGTCGAGATATGAATCAATCTCTATCTGAGTGAAATTCCTTCTTCAAGCTTGAGATGTGATACTGTTCGTTACATTAAGAACATGCAAGCATCTGCTGGCAATTTCTAGAGATTTAGGCGTTCAGATGCATCGATCATGGTATCGTTGGAAGGCTGAGAGAAATATCTGCAACTCTCATGAAGAGCTAAAGAGCGATATCGAACTCGATCTTTGTTAAGTTGCATCCTTAAGTTGGTGGCAAGATGTTGTTCCTTACAGTCATGCCTTTGTTCCGTCTGATGGCCATATATTGAGTGTTGGTGTCCGAATTCGATGAAATTAGTGTTTATTTAAACCTAATATCCATATATACAAGTTTCATGAGGACATCGAATCCTAATTCGGCCAGTAACATTGTCAAAGAAGCATAATACGATAACTAGTCAGAATACTACAAGTTATACAGACTTGTGAATGTGCCCAGTGGATAATCAAGCTTCTTATGAAACTTCCTTCTTCAAGCTTGAGATGTGACATTGTTCGTGACATTAAGAACATGCAAGCTTCTGCTAACAATTTCTAGAGCTTTAGGAGTTCAGATGCATCGACCTTGGTATTGTTAGAAGGCTGAGAGAAATAACTGCAACTCTCATGAAGAGGTCAAGTGCGAAATCGATCTCTATCTTTGTTAAATTGCATCTGTAAGTTGGTGACAAGATGTTATTCCTGACAGTCATACCATTGTTGCGTTTGATGGCCATATATTGAGTGTATTTGTCCGAATTAGATTAAATTTGTGTCTAATTAAACCTAATATCCATATATACAAGTTTCATGAGGACATCGAATCTTAATTCAGCCAGTAACAGGGTTAAAGAAGCGTAATACGCTAACTTGTCAGAATACTACGAGTTATACAGCCTTGTGAATGTGCCCAGTGGATAATCAAGCTCCTTAGTTCAATTAAGAAATGTCCAGGGAAGCTAATCAACCGTCTACTCAGAATACAGAACAATATGATGGTTGGAGATGTAATTTTGAATGAAGTATTATGATATTCAAAGTCCAAGGTTGACCAGAAAAGGAGGTACCCTTTTCTATAAAGTTATGAAGCATCAAGTACTGTAACAGAAGAAGACAAAAAGTTCAATAATTGTAACAAAAGAAAGAGAAGAAAATCGTGGACAAAGACAAAAGTACAAAAGCTGCAAAGGCAGAAACACTGAAGATTGAAGTCAAGCGCCTGCTGCAGACAATCAAGCGTCCGAAACATCGTATTTTGAGGTACGCTCGTCCAAATGTAGTGATCTTGGTTAGGGTAGCAAGATAAGAGAAATACCTACATGTTTCCTGAAGAAGTCGAGATCTGAATCAAACTCTATCTGAGTCAAATTCCTTCTTCAAGCTGAAGATGTGATACTGTTCGTGACATTCAGAACCTGCAAGCGTCTGATGACAATTTCAAGAGCTTTAGGTGTTCAAATGCATCGATCTTGGTATCGTTGGAAGGCTGAGAGAAATATATGCAACTCTCATGAAGAGGTAAAGAGCGAAATCGAACTCGATCTCTGTTAAGTTGCATCCTTAAGTTGGTGGCAAGATGTTGTTCCTGACAGTTATGCCTCTGTTGCGTCTGATGGCCATATATTGAGTGTAGGTGTCCGAATTGGATGAAATTAGTGTCTAATTAAGCCTAATATCCCTATATACAAGTTTCATGAGGACATCGAATCCTATTTCGGCCTGTAACATTGTCAAAGAAGCATAATTTGCTAATTGGTCAGAATACTATGAGTTATACAGCCATGTAAATGTGCCCAGTGGATAATCATGCTCCTTATGAAACTTCCTTCTTCAAGCTTCGGATGTGATATTGTTCGTGACATTAAGAACATGCAAGCTTCTGCTGACAATTTCTAGAGCTTTAGGAGTTTAGATGCATCAACCTTTGTATTGTTGGAAGGCTGAGAGAAATATCTGCAACGCTCATGAAGAGGTCCAGAGCGAAATCGATCTCTATCTTTGTTAAATTGCATCCGTAAGTTGGTGACAAGATGTTGTTCCTGACAGTCATACCTTTGTTGCGTCTGATGGCCATATATTGAGTTTAGGTGTCCGAATTGGATGAAATTAGTGTTTAATTAAACCTAATATCCATATATACAAGTTTCATGAGGACATTGAATCCTAATTCGGCCAGTAACATTGTCAAAGAAGCATAATACGCTAACTAGCGAGAATACTACGAGTTATACCGCCTTGTGAATGTGCCCAATCGATAATCAAGCTCCTTAGCACAATTAAGAAATGTCTAGCGAAGCTAATCAAGCGTCTACTCAGAATGCAGAACAATATGATGGCCGGAGAAGTAATTTTGAATAAGTATTATGATATTCAAAGTCCAAGCTTGACCAGAAAATGAGGTACCCTTTTCAATGAAGTTATGAAGCCTCAAGTACTGTAACAGAAGAAGTTAAAAGCTTCAGCAATCCTAACAGAAGAAAGAGAAGAAAATCGTGGACAAAGACAAAAGTACAAAAGCTTGCGAAAGCAGATACATTGAAGATTGAAGTCCAGCGCATGCTGCCTACAATCATGCGTCCGAAACATTGTATTTTGTGGTACGCTTGTCCAAATGTAGTCATCTAGGTTAGGTTAGAAAGATAAGAGAAATACCTACATGTTTCCTGCAGAAGTCGAGATCTGAATCAATCTCTATCTGAGTGAAATTCCTTCTTCAATCTTGAGATGTGATACTGTTCGTGACATTAAGAACATGCAAGCTTCTGCTGACAATTGCTAGAGCTTTAGGAGTTCAGATGCATCAACCTTTGTATTGTTGGAAGGCTGAGAGAAATATCTGCAATGCTCATGAAGAGGTCAAGAGCGAAATCGATCTCTATCTTTGTTAAATTGCATCCGTAAGTTGGTGACAAGATGTTGTTCCTGACAGTCACACCTTTGTTACGTCTGATGGCCATATATTGAGTTTAGGTGTCCGAATTGGATGAAATTAGTGTTTAATTAAACCTAATATCCATATATACAAGTTTCATGAGGACATTGAATCCTAATTCGGCCAGTAACATTGTCAAAGAAGCATAATACGCTAACTAGTGAGAATACTACAAGTTATACCGCCTTGTGAATGTGCCCAATCGATAATCAAGCTCCTAAGCACAATTAAGAAACGTCTAGTGAAGCTAATCAAGCGTCTACTCAGAATACAGAACAATATGATGGCCGGAGAAGTAATTTTGAATAAGTATTATGATATTCAAAGTCCAAGCTCGACCAGAAAATGAGGTACCCTTTTCAATGAAGTTATGAAGCATCAAGTACTGTAACAAAAGAAGTTAAAAGCTTCAGCAATCGTAACAGAAGAAAGAGAAGAAAATCGTGGACAAAGACTAAAGTACAAAAGCTGCAAAAGCAGATACATTGAATATTGAAGTCCAGCACATGCTGCCGACAATCATGCGCCCGAAACATTGTATTTTGTGGTACGCTGGTCAAAATGTAGTCATCTTTGTTAGGTTAGAAAGATAAGAGAAATACCTACATCTTTCCTGCAGAAGTCGAGATCTGAATCAATCTCGATCTGAGTGAAATTCCTTCTTCAATCTTGAGATGTGATACTCTTCGTGACATTAAGAACATGCAAGCTTCTGCTGACAATTTCTAGAGCTTTAGGAGTTCAGATGCATCAACCTTTGTATTGTTGGAAGGCTGAGAGAAATATCTGCAACGCTCATGAAGAGGTCAAGAGCGAAATCGATCTCTATCTTTGTTAAATTGCATCCGTAAGTTGGTGACAAGATGTTGTTCCTGACAGTCACACCTTTGTTACGTCTGATGGCCATATATTGAGTTTAGGTGTCCGAATTGGATGAAATTAGTGTTTAATTAAACCTAATATCCATATATACAAGTTTCATGAGGACATTGAATCCTAATTCGGCCAGTAACATTGTCAAAGAAGCATAATACGCTAACTAGCGAGAATACTACGAGTTATACCGCCTTGTGAATGTGCCCAATCGATAATCAAGCTCCTAAGCACAATTAAGAAACGTCTAGTGAAGCTAATCAAGCGTCTACTCATAATACAGAACAATATGATGGCCGGAGAAGTAATTTTGAATAAGTATTATGATATTCAAAGTCCAAGCTCGACCAGAAAATGAGGTACCCTTTTCAATGAAGTTATGAAGCATCAAGTACTGTAACAAAAGAAGTTAAAAGCTTCAGCAATCCTAACAGAAGAAAGAGAAGAAAATCGTGGACAAAGACTAAAGTACAAAAGCTGCAAAAGCAGATACATTGAATATTGAAGTCCAGCACATGCTGCCGACAATCATGCGTCCGAAACATTGTATTTTGTGGTACGCTGGTCAAAATGTAGTCATCTTTGTTAGGTTAGAAAGATAAGAGAAATACCTACATCTTTCCTGCAGAAGTCGAGATCTGAATCAATCTCTATCTGAGTGAAATTCCTTCTTCAATCTTGAGATGTGATACTGTTCGTGACATTAAGAACATGCAAGCTTCTGCTGACAATTTCTAGAGCTTTAGGAGTTCAGATGCATCAACCTTTGTATTGTTGGAAGGCTGAGAGAAATATCTGCAACGCTCATGAAGAGGTCAAGAGCGAAATCGATCTCTATCTTTGTTAAATTGCATCCGTAAGTTGGTGACAAGATGTTGTTCCTGACAGTCACACCTTTGTTACGTCTGATGGCCATATATTGAGTTTAGGTGTCCGAATTGGATGAAATTAGTGTTTAATTAAACCTAATATCCATATATACAAGTTTCATGAGGACATTGAATCCTAATTCGGCCAGTAACATTGTCAAAGAAGCATAATACGCTAACTAGCGAGAATACTACGAGTTATACCGCCTTGTGAATGTGCCCAATCGATAATCAAGCTCCTAAGCACAATTAAGAAACGTCTAGTGAAGCTAATCAACCGTCTACTCAGAATACAGAACAATATGATGGCCGGAGAAGTAATTTTGAATAAGTATTATGATATTCAAAGTCCAAGCTCGACCAGAAAATGAGGTACCCTTTTCAATGAAGTTATGAAGCATCAAGTACTGTAACAAAAGAAGTTAAAAGCTTCAGCAATCCTAACAGAAGAAAGGGAAGAAAATCGTGGACAAAGACTAAAGTACAAAAGCTTCAAAAGCAGATACATTGAATATTGAAGTCCAGCACATGCTGCCGACAATCATGCGCCCGAAACATTGTATTTTGTGGTACGCTGGTCAAAATGTAGTCATCTTTGTTAAGTTAGAAAGATAAGAGAAATACCTACATCTTTCCTGCAGAAGTCGAGATCTGAATCAATCTCGATCTGAGTGAAATTCCTTCTTCAATCTTGAGATGTGATACTCTTCGTGACATTAAGAACATGCAAGCTTCTGCTGACAATTTCTAGAGCTTTAGGAGTTCAGATGCATCAACCTTTGTATTGTTGGAAGGCTGAGAGAAATATCTGCAACGCTCATGAAGAGGTCAAGAGCGAAATCGATCTCTATCTTTGTTAAATTGCTTCCGTAAGTTGGTGACAAGATGTTGTTCCTGACAGTCACACCTTTGTTACGTCTGATGGCCATATATTGAGTTTAGGTGTCCGAATTGGACGAAATTAGTGTTTAATTAAACCTAATATCCATATATACAAGTTTCATGAGGACATTGAATCCTAATTCGGCCAGTAACATTGTCAAAGAAGCATAATACGCTAACTAGCGAGAATACTACGAGTTATACCGCCTTGTGAATGTGCCCAATCGATAATCAAGCTCCTAAGCACAATTAAGAAACGTCTAGTGAAGCTAATCAAGCGTCTACTCAGAATACAGAACAATATGATGGCCGGAGAAGTAATTTTGAATAAGTATTATGATATTCAAAGTCCAAGCTCGACCAGAAAATGAGGTACCCTTTTCAATGAAGTTATGAAGCATCAAGTACTGTAACAAAAGAAGTTAAAAGCTTCAGCAATCCTAACAGAAGAAAGAGAAGAAAATCGTGGACAATGACTAAAGTACAAAAGCTGCAAAAGCAGATACATTGAATATTGAAGTCCAGCACATGCTGCCGACAATCATGCGTCCGAAACATTGTATTTTGTGGTACGCTGGTCAAAATGTAGTCATCTTTGTTAGGTTAGAAAGATAAGAGAAATACCTACATCTTTCCTGCAGAAGTCGAGATCTGAATCAATCTCTATCTGAGTGAAATTCCTTCTTCAATCTTGAGATGTGATACTCTTCGTGACATTAAGAACATGCAAGCTTCTGCTGACAATTTCTAGAGCTTTAGGAGTTCAGATGCATCAACCTTTGTATTGTTGGAAGGCTGAGAGAAATATCTGCAACGCTCATGAAGAGGTCAAGAGCGAAATCGATCTCTATCTTTGTTAAATTGCATCCGTAAGTTGGTGACAAGATGTTGTTCCTGACAGTCACACCTTTGTTACGTCTGATGGCCATATATTGAGTTTAGGTGTCCGAATTGGATGAAATTAGTGTTTAATTAAACCTAATATCCATATATACAAGTTTCATGAGGACATTGAATCCTAATTCAGCCAGTAACATTGTCAAAGAAGCATAATACGCTAACTAGCGAGAATACTACGAGTTATACCGCCTTGTGAATGTGCCCAATCGATAATCAAGCTCCTAAGCACAATTAAGAAACGTCTAGTGAAGCTAATCATGCGTCTACTCAGAATACAGAACAATATGATGGCCGGAGAAGTAATTTTGAATAAGTATTATGATATTCAAAGTCCAAGCTCGACCAGAAAATGAGGTACCCTTTTCAATGAAGTTATGAAGCATCAAGTACTGTAACAAAAGAAGTTAAAAGCTTCAGCAATCCTAACAGAAGAAAGAGAAGAAAATCGTGGACAAAGACTAAAGTACAAAAGCTGCAAAAGCAGATACATTGAATATTGAAGTCCAGCACATGCTGCCGACAATCATGCGCCCGAAACATTGTATTTTGTGGCACGCTGGTCAAAATGTAGTCATCTTTGTTTGGTTAGAAAGATAAGAGAAATACCTACATCTTTCCTGCAGAAGTCGAGATCTGAATCAATCTCGATCTGAGTGAAATTCCTTCTTCAATCTTGAGATGTGATACTCTTCGTGACATTAAGAACATGCAAGCTTCTGCTGACAATTTCTAGAGCTTTAGGAGTGCAGATGCATCAACCTTTGTATTGTTAGAAGGTTGAGAGAAATATCTGCAACGCTCATGAAGAGGTCAAGAGCGAAATCGATCTCTATCTTTGTTAAATTGCATCCGTAAGTTGGTGACAAGATGTTGTTCCTGACAGTCACACCTTTGTTACGTCTGATGGCCATATATTGAGTTTAGGTGTCCGAATTGGATGAAATTAGTGTTTAATTAAACCTAATATCCATATATACAAGTTTCATGAGGACATTGAATCCTAATTCGGACAGTAACATTGTCAAAGAAGCATAATACGCTAACTAGCGAGAATACTACGAGTTATACCGCCTTGTGAATGTGTCCAATCGATAATCAAGCTCCTAAGCACAATTAAGAAACGTCTAGTGAAGCTTATCAAGCGTCTACTCCGAATACAGAACAATATGATGGTCGGAGAAGTAATTTTGAATAAGTATTATGATATTGAAAGTCCAAGCTTGACCAGAAAATGAGGTACCCTTTTCAATGAAGTTATGAAGCATCAAGTGCAGTAACAGAAGAAGTTAAAAGCTTCAGCAATCCTAACAGAAGAAAGAGAAGAAAATCGCGGACAAAGACAAAAGTACAAAAGCTTGCAAAAGCAGATACATTGAAGATTGAAGTCCAGCGCATACTGTCGATAATCATGCGTCCGAAACATTGTATTTTGTGGTACGCTGGTCCAAATGTAGTCATCTAGGTTAGGTTAGAAAGATAAGAGAAATACCTACATGTTTCCTGCAGAAGTCGATATCTGAATCAATCTCTATCTGAGTGAAATTCCTTCTTCAATCTTGAGATGTGATATTGTTCGTGACATTAAGAACATGCAAGCTTCTGCTGACAATTTCTAGAGCTTTAGGAGTTCAGATGCATCAACCTTTGTATTGTTGGAAGGCTGAGAAAAATATCTGCAACGCTCATGAAGAAGTGAAGAGCGAAATCGAGCTCTATCTTTGTTAAATTGCATCCGTAAGTTGGTGACAAGATGTTGTTCCTGACAATCATACCTTTGTTGCGTCTGATGGCCATAAATTGAGTTTAGGTGTCCGAATTGGATGAAATTAGTGTGTAATTAAACCTAATATCCATATATACAAGTTTCATGAGGACATTGAATCCTAATTCGGCCAGTAACATTGTCAAAGAAGCATAATACGCTAACTAGCGAGAATACTACGAGTTATACCGCCTTGTGAATGTGCCCAACCGATAATCAAGCTCCTAAGCACAATTAAGAAACGTCTAGTGAAGCTAATCAAGCGTCTACTCAGAACACAGAACAATATGATGGCCGGAGAAGTAATTTTGAATAAGTATTATGATATTCAAAGTCCAAGCTCGACCAGAAAATGAGGTAACCTTTTCAATGAAGTTATGAAGCATCAAGTACTGTAACAAAAGACGTTGAAAGCTTCAGCAATCCTAACAGAAGAAAGAGAAGAAAATCGTGGACGAAGACTAAAGTACAAAAGCTGCAAAAGCAGATACATTGAATATTGAAGTCCAGCACATGCTGCCGACAATCATGCGTCCGAAACATTGTATTTTGTGGTACGCTGGTCCAAATGTAGTCATCTTTGTTAGGTTAGAAAGATAAGAGAAATACCTACATCTTTCCTGCAGAAGTCGAGATCTGAATCAATCTCTATCTGAGTGAAATTCCTTCTTCAATCTTGAGATGTGATACTGTTCGTGACATTAAGAACATGCAAGCTTCTGCTGACAATTTCTAGAGCTTTAGGAGTTCAGATGCATCAACCTTTGTATTGTTGGAAGGCTGAGAGAAATATCTGCAACGCTCATGAAGAGGTCCAGAGCGAAATCGATCTCTATCTTTGTTAAATTGCATCCGTAAGTTGGTGACAAGATGTTGTTCCTGACAGTCACACCTTTGTTACGTCTGATGGCCATATATTGAGTTTAGGTGTCCGAATTGGATGAAATTAGTGTTTAATTAAACCTAATATCCATATATACAAGTTTCATGAGGACATTGAATCCTAATTCGGCCAGTAACATTGTCAAAGAAGCATAATACGCTAACTAGCGAGAATACTACGAGTTATACCGCCTTGTGAATGTGCCCAATCGATAATCAAGCTCCTAAGCACAATTAAGAAACGTCTAGTGAAGCTAATCAAGCGTCTACTCAGAATACAGAACAATATGATGGCCGGAGAAGTAATTTTGAATAAGTATTATGATATTCAAAGTCCAAGCTCGACCAGAAAATGAGGTACCCTTTTCAATGAAGTTATGAAGCATCAAGTACTGTAACAAAAGAAGTTAAAAGCTTCAGCAATCCTAACAGAAGAAAGGGAAGAAAATCGTGGACAAAGACTAAAGTACAAAAGCTTCAAAAGCAGATACATTGAATATTGAAGTCCAGCACATGCTGCCGACAATCATGCGCCCGAAACATTGTATTTTGTGGTACGCTGGTCAAAATGTAGTCATCTTTGTTAGGTTAGAAAGATAAGAGAAATACCTACATCTTTCCTGCAGAAGTCGAGATCTGAATCAATCTCGATCTGAGTGAAATTCCTTCTTCAATCTTGAGATGTGATACTCTTCGTGACATTAAGAACATGCAAGCTTCTGCTGACAATTTCTAGAGCTTTAGGAGTTCAGATGCATCAACCTTTGTATTGTTGGAAGGCTGAGAGAAATATCTGCAACGCTCATGAAGAGGTCAAGAGCGAAATCGATCTCTATCTTTGTTAAATTGCTTCCGTAAGTTGGTGACAAGATGTTGTTCCTGACAGTCACACCTTTGTTACGTCTGATGGCCATATATTGAGTTTAGGTGTCCGAATTGGACGAAATTAGTGTTTAATTAAACCTAATATCCATATATACAAGTTTCATGAGGACATTGAATCCTAATTCGGCCAGTAACATTGTCAAAGAAGCATAATACGCTAACTAGCGAGAATACTACGAGTTATACCGCCTTGTGAATGTGCCCAATCGATAATCAAGCTCCTAAGCACAATTAAGAAACGTCTAGTGAAGCTAATCAAGCGTCTACTCAGAATACAGAACAATATGATGGCCGGAGAAGTAATTTTGAATAAGTATTATGATATTCAAAGTCCAAGCTCGACCAGAAAATGAGGTACCCTTTTCAATGAAGTTATGAAGCATCAAGTACTGTAACAAAAGAAGTTAAAAGCTTCAGCAATCCTAACAGAAGAAAGAGAAGAAAATCGTGGACAATGACTAAAGTACAAAAGCTGCAAAAGCAGATACATTGAATATTGAAGTCCAGCACATGCTGCCGACAATCATGCGTCCGAAACATTGTATTTTGTGGTACGCTGGTCAAAATGTAGTCATCTTTGTTAGGTTAGAAAGATAAGAGAAATACCTACATCTTTCCTGCAGAAGTCGAGATCTGAATCAATCTCTATCTGAGTGAAATTCCTTCTTCAATCTTGAGATGTGATACTCTTCGTGACATTAAGAACATGCAAGCTTCTGCTGACAATTTCTAGAGCTTTAGGAGTTCAGATGCATCAACCTTTGTATTGTTGGAAGGCTGAGAGAAATATCTGCAACGCTCATGAAGAGGTCAAGAGCGAAATCGATCTCTATCTTTGTTAAATTGCATCCGTAAGTTGGTGACAAGATGTTGTTCCTGACAGTCACACCTTTGTTACGTCTGATGGCCATATATTGAGTTTAGGTGTCCGAATTGGATGAAATTAGTGTTTAATTAAACCTAATATCCATATATACAAGTTTCATGAGGACATTGAATCCTAATTCAGCCAGTAACATTGTCAAAGAAGCATAATACGCTAACTAGCGAGAATACTACGAGTTATACCGCCTTGTGAATGTGCCCAATCGATAATCAAGCTCCTAAGCACAATTAAGAAACGTCTAGTGAAGCTAATCATGCGTCTACTCAGAATACAGAACAATATGATGGCCGTTGAAGTAATTTTGAATAAGTATTATGATATTCAAAGTCCAAGCTCGACCAGAAAATGAGGTACCCTTTTCAATGAAGTTATGAAGCATCAAGTACTGTAACAAAAGAAGTTAAAAGCTTCAGCAATCCTAACAGAAGAAAGAGAAGAAAATCGTGGACAAAGACTAAAGTACAAAAGCTGCAAAAGCAGATACATTGAATATTGAAGTCCAGCACATGCTGCCGACAATCATGCGCCCGAAACATTGTATTTTGTGGTACGCTGGTCAAAATGTAGTCATCTTTGTTTGGTTAGAAAGATAAGAGAAATACCTACATCTTTCCTGCAGAAGTCGAGATCTGAATCAATCTCGATCTGAGTGAAATTCCTTCTTCAATCTTGAGATGTGATACTCTTCGTGACATTAAGAACATGCAAGCTTCTGCTGACAATTTCTAGAGCTTTAGGAGTGCAGATGCATCAACCTTTGTATTGTTAGAAGGCTGAGAGAAATATCTGCAACGCTCATGAAGAGGTCAAGAGCGAAATCGATCTCTATCTTTGTTAAATTGCATCCGTAAGTTGGTGACAAGATGTTGTTCCTGACAGTCACACCTTTGTTACGTCTGATGGCCATATATTGAGTTTAGGTGTCCGAATTGGATGAAATTAGTGTTTAATTAAACCTAATATCCATATATACAAGTTTCATGAGGACATTGAATCCTAATTCGGACAGTAACATTGTCAAAGAAGCATAATACGCTAACTAGCGAGAATACTACGAGTTATACCGCCTTGTGAATGTGTCCAATCGATAATCAAGCTCCTAAGCACAATTAAGAAACGTCTAGTGAAGCTTATCAAGCGTCTACTCCGAATACAGAACAATATGATGGTCGGAGAAGTAATTTTGAATAAGTATTATGATATTGAAAGTCCAAGCTTGACCAGAAAATGAGGTACCCTTTTCAATGAAGTTATGAAGCATCAAGTGCAGTAACAGAAGAAGTTAAAAGCTTCAGCAATCCTAACAGAAGAAAGAGAAGAAAATCGCGGACAAAGACAAAAGTACAAAAGCTTGCAAAAGCAGATACATTGAAGATTGAAGTCCAGCGCATACTGTCGATAATCATGCGTCCGAAACATTGTATTTTGTGGTACGCTGGTCCAAATGTAGTCATCTAGGTTAGGTTAGAAAGATAAGAGAAATACCTACATGTTTCCTGCAGAAGTCGATATCTGAATCAATCTCTATCTGAGTGAAATTCCTTCTTCAATCTTGAGATGTGATATTGTTCGTGACATTAAGAACATGCAAGCTTCTGCTGACAATTTCTAGAGCTTTAGGAGTTCAGATGCATCAACCTTTGTATTGTTGGAAGGCTGAGAAAAATATCTGCAACGCTCATGAAGAAGTGAAGAGCGAAATCGAGCTCTATCTTTGTTAAATTGCATCCGTAAGTTGGTGACAAGATGTTGTTCCTGACAATCATACCTTTGTTGCGTCTGATGGCCATAAATTGAGTTTAGGTGTCCGAATTGGATGAAATTAGTGTGTAATTAAACCTAATATCCATATATACAAGTTTCATGAGGACATTGAATCCTAATTCGGCCAGTAACATTGTCAAAGAAGCATAATACGCTAACTAGCGAGAATACTACGAGTTATACCGCCTTGTGAATGTGCCCAACCGATAATCAAGCTCCTAAGCACAATTAAGAAACGTCTAGTGAAGCTAATCAAGCGTCTACTCAGAACACAGAACAATATGATGGCCGGAGAAGTAATTTTGAATAAGTATTATGATATTCAAAGTCCAAGCTCGACCAGAAAATGAGGTAACCTTTTCAATGAAGTTATGAAGCATCAAGTACTGTAACAAAAGACGTTGAAAGCTTCAGCAATCCTAACAGAAGAAAGAGAAGAAAATCGTGGACGAAGACTAAAGTACAAAAGCTGCAAAAGCAGATACATTGAATATTGAAGTCCAGCACATGCTGCCGACAATCATGCGTCCGAAACATTGTATTTTGTGGTACGCTGGTCCAAATGTAGTCATCTTTGTTAGGTTAGAAAGATAAGAGAAATACCTACATCTTTCCTGCAGAAGTCGAGATCTGAATCAATCTCTATCTGAGTGAAATTCCTTCTTCAATCTTGAGATGTGATACTCTTCGTGACATTAAGAACATGCAAGCTTCTGCTGACAATTTCTAGAGCTTTAGGAGTTCAGATGCATCAACCTTTGTATTGTTGGAAGGCTGAGAGAAATATCTGCAACGCTCATGAAGAGGTCAAGAGCGAAATCGATCTCTATCTTTGTTAAATTGCATCCGTAAGTTGGTGACAAGATGTTGTTCCTGACAGTCACACCTTTGTTACGTCTGATGGCCATATATTGAGTTTAGGTGTCCGAATTGGATGAAATTAGTGTTTAATTAAACCTAATATCCATATATACAAGTTTCATGAGGACATTGAATCCTAATTCGGCCAGTAACATTGTCAAAGAAGCATAATACGCTAACTAGCGAGAATACTACGAGTTATACCGCCTTGTGAATGTGCCCAATCGATAATCAAGCTCCTAAGCACAATTAAGAAACGTCTAGTGAAGCTAATCAAGCGTCTACTCAGAATACAGAACAATATGATGGCCGGAGAAGTAATTTTGAATAAGTATTATGATATTAAAAGTCCAAGCTCGACCAGAAAATGAGGTACCCTTTTCAATGAAGTTATGAAGCATCAAGTACTGTAACAAAAGAAGTTAAAAGATTCAGCAATCCTAACAGAAGAAAGAGAAGAAAATCGTGGACAAAGACTAAAGTACAAAAGCTGCAAAAGCAGATACATTGAATATTGAAGTCCAGCACATGCTGCCGACAATCATGCGTCCGAAACATTGTATTTTGTGGTACGCTGGTCCAAATGTAGTCATCTTTGTTAGGTTAGAAAGATAAGAGAAATACCTACATCTTTCCTGCAGAAGTCGAGATCTGAATCAATCTCTATCTGAGTGAAATTCCTTCTTCAATCTTGAGATGTGATACTCTTCGTGACATTAAGAACATGCAAGCTTCTGCTGACAATTTCTAGAGCTTTAGGAGTTCAGATGCATCAACCTTTGTATTGTTGGAAGGCTGAGAAAAATATCTGCAACGCTCATGAAGAGGTCAAGAGCGAAATCGATCTCTATCTTTGTTAAATTGCATCCGTAAGTTGGTGACAAGATGTTGTTCCTGACAGTCATACCTTTGTTGCGTCTGATGGCCATAAATTGAGTTTAGGTGTCCGAATTGGATGAAATTAGTGTGTAATTAAACCTAATATCCATATATACAAGTTTCATGAGGATGTTGAATCCTAATTCGGCCAGTAACATTGTCAAAGAAGCATAATACGCTAACTAGCGAGAATACTACGAGTTATACCGCCTTGTGAATGTGCCCAATCGATAATCAAGCTCCTAAGCACAATTAAGAAACGTCTAGTGAAGCTAATCAAGCGTCTACTCAGAATACAGAACAATATGATGGCCGGAGAAGTAATTTTGAATAAGTATTATGATATTAAAAGTCCAAGCTCGACCAGAAAATGAGGTACCCTTTTCAATGAAGTTATGAAGCATCAAGTACTGTAACAAAAGAAGTTAAAAGATTCAGCAATCCTAACAGAAGAAAGAGAAGAAAATCGTGGACAAAGACAAAAGTACAAAAGCTGCAAAAGCACATACATTGAATATTGAAGTCCAGCACATGCTGTCGACAATCATGCGTCCGAAACATTGTATTTTGTGGTACGCTGGTCAAAATGTAGTCATCTTTGTTAGGTTAGAAAGATAAGAGAAATACCTACATCTTTCCTGCAGAAGTCGAGATCTGAATCAATCTCTATCTGAGTGAAATTCCTTCTTCAATCTTGAGATGTGATACTCTTCGTGACATTAAGAACATGCTAGCTTCTGCTGACAATTTCTAGAGCTTTAGGAGTTCAGATGCATCAACCTTTGTATTGTTGGAAGGCTGAGAGAAATATCTGCAACGCTCATGAAGAGGTCAAGAGCGAAATCGATCTCTATCTTTGTTAAATTGCATCCGTAAGTTGGTGACAAGATGTTGTTCCTGACAGTCATACCTTTGTTGCGTCTGATGGCCATAAATTGAGTTTAGGTGTCCGAATTGGATGAAATTAGTGTGTAATTAAACCTAATATCCATATATACAAGTTTCATGAGGATGTTGAATCCTAATTCGGCCAGTAACATTGTCAAAGAAGCATAATACGCTAACTAGCGAGAATACTACGAGTTATACCGCCTTGTGAATGTGCCCAATCGATAATGAAGCTCCTAAGCACAATTAAGAAACGTCTAGTGAAGCTAATCAAGCGTCTACTCAGAATACAGAACAATATGATGGCCGGAGAAGTAATTTTGAATAAGTATTATGATATTCAAAGTCCAAGCTTGACCAGAAAATGAGGTACCCTTTTCAATGAAGTTATTAAGCATCAAGTACTGTAACAGAAGAAGTTAAAATCTTCAGCAATCCTAACAGAAGAAAGAGAATCGTGGACAAAGACTAAAGTACAAAAGCTGCAAAAGCAGATACATTGAATATTGAAGTCCAGCACATGCTGCCGACAATCATGCGTCCGAAACATTGTATTTTGTGGTACGCTGGTCCAAATGTAGTCATCTTTGTTAGGTTAGAAAGATAAGAGAAATACCTACATCTTTCCTGCAGAAGTCGAGATCTGAATCAAACTCTATCTGAGTGAAATTCCTTCTTCAATATTGAGATGTGATACTCTTCGTGACATTAAGAACATGCAAGCTTCTGCTGACAATTTCTAGAGCTTTAGGAGTTCAGATGCAACAACCTTTGTATTTTTGGAAGGCTGAGAGAAATATCTGCAACGCTCATGAAGAGGTCAAGCGCGAAATCGATCTCTATCTTTGTTAAATTGCATCCGTAAGTTGGTGACAAGATGTTGCTCCTGACAGTCATACCTTTGTTGCGTCTGATGGCCATATATTGAGTTTAGGTGTCCGAATTGGATGAAATTAGTGTGTAATTAAACCTAATATCCATATATACAAGTTTCATGAGGACATCGAATCCGATTTCGGCCAGTAACATTGTCAAAGAAGCATAATACGCTAACTAGCGAGAATACTATGAGTTATACAGCCTTGTGAATGTGCTCAGTGGATAATCAAGCTCCTTATGAAACTTCCTTCTTCAAGCTTGAGATATGATATTGTTCGTGACATTAAGAACATGCAAGCTTCTGCTAACAATTTCTAGAGCTTTAGGATTTCAGATGCATCGATCTCTATCTTTGTTAAATTGCATCCGTAAGTTGGTGACAAGATGTTGTTCCTGACAGTCATATCTTTGTTACGTTTGATGGCCATATATTGAGTGTAGTTGTCCGAATTGGATTAAGTTTGTGTCTAATTAAAGCTAATATCCATATATACAAGTTTCATGAGGACATCGAATCTTAATTCGGTCAGTAACAGGGTTAAAGAAGCATAATACGCTAACTTGTCAGAATACTACGAGTTATACAGCCCTGTGAATGTGCCCAGTGGATGATCAAGCTCCTTAGCTCAATTAAGAAACCTCCAGTGAAGCTAATCAAGCATCTACTCAGAATACAGAACAATTTGATGGCAGGAGATGTAATTTTGAATGAAGTATTATGATATTCAAAGTCCAAGCTTGACTAGAAAAGGAGGTACCCTTTTCAATAAAGTTGTGAAGCATCAAGTACTGTAACAGAAGAAGACAAAAGCTTCAGTAATCCTAACAGAAGAAAGAGAAGAAAGTTGTGGACAAAGACAAAAGTACAAAAGCTGCAAAAGCAGAAACGCTGAAGATTGAAGTCAAGCGCCTGCTACAGACAATCAAGCGTCCAAAACATCGTATTTTGAGGTACGCTCGTCCAAATGTAGTGATCTTGGTTAGGTTAGAAAGATAAGAGAAATACCTACATGTTTACTGAAGAAGTCGAGATCTGAATCAATCTCTATCTGAGTCAATTTCCTTCTTCAAGCTGGAGAAGTGATACTGTTTGTGACATTAAGCACATGCAAGCGTCTGCTGACAATTTCTTCAGCTTTAGGATTTCAGATGCATCGACCTTGGTATTTTTGGAAGGCTGAGAGAAATATCTACAACTCTCATGGAGAGGTCAAGAGCCAAATCGATCTCTATCTTTGTTAAATTTCATCCGTAAGTTGGTGACAAGATGTTGTTCCTGACAGTCATACCTTTGTTGCGTTTGATGGCGATATATTGAGTGTAGGTGTCCGAATTGGATGAAATTAGTGTCTAATTAAACCTAATATCCATATATAGAAGTTTCATGAGGACATCGAATCTTAATTCGGCCAGTAACAGGGTCAAAGAAGCATAATACGCTAACTGGTCAGAATACTACGAGTTATACATCCAGTGATAATCAAGCTCCTTAGCTCAATTAAGAAACCTCCAGTGAAGCTAATCAAGCATCTACTCAGAATACAGAACAATTGATGGCAGGAGATGTAATTTTGAATGAAGTATTATGATATTCAAAGTCCAAGCTTGACTAGAAAAGGAGGTACCCTTTTCAATAAAGTTGTGAAGCATCAAGTACTGTAACAGAAGAAGACAAAAGCTTCAGCAATCCTAACAGAAGAAAGAGAAGAAAATCGTGGACAAAGACAAAAGTACAAAAGCTGCAAAAGCAGAAACACTGACGATTGAAGTCATGCGCCTGCTACAGACAATCAAGCGTCCAAAACATTGTATTTTGACGTACGCTCGTCCAAATGTAGTGATCTTGGTTCGGTCAGAAAGATAAGAGAAATACCTACATTTTTACTGAAGAAGTCGAGATCTGAATCAATCTCTATCTGAGTCAGATTCCTTCTTCAAGCTGGAGATGTGATACTGTTCGTGACATTTAAAGCATGCAAGCGTCTGCGGAAAATTTCAAGAGCTTTGGGCGTTTAGATGCATCGATCTTTGTATCATTGGAAGGCTGAGAGAAATATCTGCAACTCTCAGTTGAAGAGGTTAAGAGCGAAATCGAACTCGATCTTTGTAAAGTTGCATCCATAAGTTGGTGGAAAGATGTTGTTCCTGACAGTCATACCTTTGTTGCGTCTAATGGCCATATATTGTGTTTAGGTGTCCGAATTGGATGAAATTAGTGTCTAATTAAACCTAATATCCATATATAAAAGTTTCATGAGGATATCGAATCCTAATTCGGCCAGTAACATTGACAAAGAAGCATAATACGCTAACTAGTCAGAATACTACGAGTTATACAGCCTTGTGAATGTGCCCAGTCGACAATCAAGCTCCTTAGCACAATTAAGAAACGTCCAGTGAAGCTAATCAAGCGCCTACTCAAAATACAGAACAATATGATGGCTGGAGAAGTAATTTTGAATGAAGTATTATGATATTCAAAGTCCAAGCTTGACCAGAAATTGAGGTACCCTTTTCAATAAATTTATGAACCATCAAGTACTGTAACAGAAGAAGACAAAAGCTTCAGCAATCCTAATAGAAGAAAGAGAGAAAAATCGTGGACAAAGATAAAAGTACAAAAGCTGTAAAAGAAGAAACACTGAACATTGAAGTCCAGCGCATGATGCCGACAATCATGCGTCCGAAACATTGTATTTTGTGGTACGCTTTTCCAAATGTAGTGATCTTGGTTAAGTTAGAAAGATAAGAGAAATACCAACTTGTTTCCTACAGAAGTCGAGATCTGAATCAATCTCTATCTGAGTGAAATTCCTTCTCCAAGCTTGAGATGTGATACTGTTCGTTACATTAAGAACATGCAAGCATCAGCTGACAATTTCTAGAGATTTAGGCGTTCAAATGCATCGATCATGGTATCGTTGGAAGGCTAAGAGAAATATCTGCAACTCTCATGAAGAGCTAAAGAGCGATATCGAACTCGATCTTTGTTAAGTTGCATCCGTAAGTTGGTGGCAAGATTTTGTTCCTTACAATCATACCTTTGTTCCGTCTGATGGCCATATATTGCGTGTAGGTGTCCGAATTGGATGAAATTAGTGTCTAATTAAACCTAATATCCATACATACAAGTTTCATGAGGACATCGAATCCTATTTCGGCCAGTAACATTGTCAAAGAAGCATAATATGCTAATTGGTCAGAATATTATGAGTTATACAGCCTTGTGAATGTGCCCAGTGGATAATTAAGCTCCTTGTGAAACTTCCTTCTTCAAGCTTGAGATGTGATACTGTTCGTGACATTAAGAACATGCAAGCTTCTGCTAACAATTTCTAGAGCTTTAGGAGTTCAGATGCATCGATCTCTATCTTTGTTAAATTGCATCCGTCAGTTGGTGACAAGATGTTGTTCCTGACAGTCATATCTTTGTTGCGTTTGATGGCCATATATTGAGTGTAGTTGTCCAAATTAGATTAAATTTGTGTCTAATTAAAGCTAATTTCCATATATACAAGTTTCATGAGGACATCGAATCTTAATTCAACCAGTAACAGGGTTAAAGAAGCATAATACGCTAACTTGTCAGAATACTACGAGTTATACAGCCCTGTGAATGTGCCCAGTGGATGATCAAGCTCCTTAGCTCAATTAAGAAACCTCCAGTGAAGCTAATCAATCGTCTACTCAGAATACAGAAAAATTTGATGGCTGGTGATGTAATTTTGAATGAAGTATTTTGATATTCAAAGTCCAAGCTTGACTAGAAAAGGAGGTACCCTTTTCAATAAAGTTGTGAAGCATCAAGTACTGTAACAGAAGAAGACAAAAGCTTCAGCAATCCTAACAGAAGAAAGAGAAGAAAATCGTGCACAAAGACAAAAGTACAAAAGCTTGCAAAAGCAGATACATTGAAGATTGAAGTCCAGCGCATGCTGCCGACAATCATGCGTCCGAAACAATGTATTTTGTGGTACGCTTGTCCAAATGTAGTCATCTAGGTTAGGTTAGAAAGATAAGAGAAATACCTACATGTTTCTTGCAGAAGTCGACATCTGATTCAATCTCTATCTGAGTGAAATTCCTTCTTCAATCTTGAGATGTGGTACTGTTCGTGACATTAAGAACATGCAAGCTTCTGCTGACAATTTCTAGAGCTTTAGGAGTTCAGATGCATCAACCTTTGTATTGTTGGAAGGCTGAGAGAATTATCTGCAACGCCCATGAAGAGGTCAAGAGCGAAATCGATCTCTATCTTTGTTAAATTGCATCCGTAAGTTGGTGACAAGATGTTGTTCCTGACAGTCACACCTTTGTTACGTCTGATGGCCATATATTGAGTTTAGGTGTCCGAATTGGATGAAATTAGTGTTTAATTAAACCTAATATCCATATATACAAGTTTCATGAGGACATTGAATCCTAACTCGGCCAGTAACATTGTCAAAGAAGCATAATACGCTAACTAGCGAGAATACTACGAGTTATACCGCCTTGTGAATGTGCCCAATCGATAATCAAGCACCTAAGAACAATTAAGAAACGTCTAGTGAGGCTAATCAAGCGTCTACTCTGAATACAGAACAATATGATGGTCGGAGAAGTAATTTTGAATAAGTATTATGATATTCAAAGTCCAAGCTTGACCAGAAAATGAGGTACCCTTTTCAATGAAGTTATGAAGCATCAAGTACTGTAACAGAAGAAGTTAAAAGCTTCAGCAATCCTAACAGAAGAAAGAGAAGAAAATCGTGGACAAAGACAAAAGTACAAAAGCTTGCAAAAGCAGATACATTGAAGATTGAAGTCCAGCGCATGCTGCCGATAATCATGCGTCCGAAACATTGTATTTTGTGGTACGCTTGTCCAAATGTAGTCATCTAGGTTAGGTTAGAAAGATAAGAGAAATACCTACATGTCTCCTGCAGAAGTCGATATCTGAATCAATCTCTATCTGAGTGAAATTCCTTCTTCAATCTTGAGATGTGATATTGTTCGTGACATTAAGAACATGCAAGCTTCTGCTGACAATTTCTAGAGCTTTAGGAGTTCAGATGCATCAACCTTTGTATTGTTGGAAGGCTGAGAAAAATATCTGCAACGCTCATGAAGAGGTGAAGAGCGAAATCGATCTCTATCTTTGTTAAATTGCATCTGTAAGTTGGTGACAAGATGTTGTTCCTGACAGTCATACCTTTGTTGCGTCTGATGGCCATAAATTGAGTTTAGGTGTCCGAATTGGATGAAATTAGTGTGTAATTAAACCTAATATCCATTTATACAAGTTTCATGAGGACATTGAATCCTAATTCGACCAGTAACATTGTCAAAGAAGCATAATACGCTAACTAGCGAGAATACTACGAGTTATACCGCCTTGTGAATGTGCCCAACCGATAATCAAGCTCCTAAGCACAGTTAAGAAACGTCTAGTGAAGCTAATCAAGCGTCTACTCAGAATACAGAACAATATGATGGCCGGAGAAGTAATTTTGAATAAGTATTATGATATTCAAAGTCCAAGCTCGACCAGAAAATGAGGTACCCTTTTCAAAGAAGTTATGAAGCATCAAGTACAGTAACAAAAGAAGTTAAAAGCTTCAGCAATCCTAACAGAAGAAAGAGAAGAAAATCGTGGACTAAGACTAAAGTACAAAAGCTGCAAAAGCAGATACATTGAATATTGAAGTCCAGCACATGCTGCCGACAATCATGCGTCCGAAACATTGTATTTTGTGGTACGCTGGTCCAAATGTAGTCATCTTTGTTAGGTTAGAAAGATAAGAGAAATACCTACATCTTTCCTGCAGAAGTCGAGATCTGAATCAATCTCTATCTGAGTGAAATTCCTTTTTCAATCTTGAGATATGATACTCTTCGTGACATTAAGAACATGCAAGCTTCTGCTGACAATTTCTAGAGCTTTAGGAGTTCAGATGCATCAACCTTTGTATTGTTGGAAGGCTGAGAGAAATATCTGCAACGCTCATGAAGAGGTGAAGAGCGAAATCGATCTCTATCTTTGTTAAATTGCATCCGTAAGTTGGTGACAAGATGTTGTTCCTGACAGTCATATCTTTGTTGCGTTTGATGGCCATATATTGAGTGTAGTTGTCCGAATTGGATTAAATTTGTGTCTAATTAAAGCTAATATCCATATATATAAGTTTCATGAGGACATCGAATCTTAATTCGGTCAGTAACAGGGTTAAAGAAGCATAATACGCTAACTTGTCAGAATACTACGAGTTATACAGCCCTGTGAATGTGCCCAGTGGATGATCAAGCTCCTTAGCTCAATTAAAAAACCTCCAGTGAAGCTAATCAAGCATCTACTCAGAATACAGAACAATTTGATGGCTGGAGATGTAATTTTGAATGAAGTATTATGATATTCAAAGTCCAAGCTTGACTAGAAAAGGAGGTACCCTTTTCAATAAAGTTGTGAAGCATCAAGTACTGTAACAGAAGAAGACAAAAGCTTCAGTAATCCTAACAGAAGAAAGAGAAGAAAGTCGTGGACAAAGACAAAAGTACAAAAGCTGCAAAAGCAGAAACGCTGAAGATTGAAGTGAAGCGCCTGCTACAGACAATCAAGCGTCCAAAACATCGTATTTTGAGGTACGCTCGTCCAAATGTAGTGATCTTGGTTAGGTTAGAAAGATAAGAGAAATACCTACATGTTTACTGAAGAAGTCGAGATCTGAATCAATCTCTATCTGAGTCAATTTCCTTCTTCAAGCTGGAGAAGTGATACTGTTTGTGACATTAAGCACATGCAAGCGTCTGCTGACAATTTCTTGAGCTTTAGGATTTCAGATGCATCGACCTTGGTATTTTTGGAAGGCTGAGAGAAATATCTACAACTCTCATGAAGAGGTCAAGAGCCAAATCGATCTCTATCTTTGTTAAATTTCATCCGTAAGTTGGTGACAAGATGTTGTTCCTGACAGTCATACCTTTGTTGCGTTTGATGGCCATATATTGAGTGTAGGTGTCCGAATTGGATGAAATTAGTGTCTAATTAAACCTAATATCCATATATAGAAGTTTCATGAGGACATCGAATCCTATTTCGGCCAATAACATTGTCAAAGAAGCATAATACGCTAATTGGTCAGAATACTATGAGTTATACAGCCTTGTGAATGTGCCCAGTGGATAATCAAGCTCCTTATGAAACTTCCTTCTTCAAGCTTGAGATGTGATATTGTTCGTGACATTAAGAACATGCAAGCTTCTGCTAACAATTTCTAGAGCTTTAGGAGTTCAGATGCATCGATCTCTATCTTTGTTAAATTGCATCCGTCAGTTGGTGACAAGATGTTGTTCCTGACAGTCATATCTTTGTTGCGTTTGATGGCCATATATTGAGTGTAGGTGTCCGAATTGGATGAAATTAGTGTCTAATTAAACCTAATATCCATATATAGAAGTTTCATGAGGACATCGAATCCTATTTCGGCCAGTAACATTGTCAAAGAAGCATAATATGCTAATTGGTCAGAATATTATGAGTTATACAGCCTTGTGAATGTGCCCAGTGGATAATTAAGCTCCTTGTGAAACTTCCTTCTTCAAGCTTGAGATGTGATACTGTTCGTGACATTAAGAACATGCAAGCTTCTGCTAACAATTTCTAGAGCTTTAGGAGTTCAAATGCATCGATCTCTATCTTTGTTAAATTGCATCCGTCAGTTGGTGACAAGATGTTGTTCCTGACAGTCATATCTTTGTTGCGTTTGATGGCCATATATTGAGTGTAGTTGTCCGAATTAGATTAAATTTGTGTCTAATTAAAGCTAATATCCATATATACAAGTTTCATGAGGACATCGAATCTTAATTCAACCAGTAACAGGGTTAAAGAAGCATAATACGCTAACTTGTCAGAATACTACGAGTTATACAGCCCTGTGAATGTGCCCAGTGGATGATCAAGCTCCTTAGCTCAATTAAGAAACCTCCAGTGAAGCTAATCAATCGTCTACTCAGAATACAGAAAAATTTGATGGCTGGAGATGTAATTTTGAATGAAGTATTTTGATATTCAAAGTCCAAGCTTGACTAGAAAAGGAGGTTCCCTTTTCAATAAAGTTGTGAAGCATCAAGTACTGTAACAGAAGAAGTCAAAAGCTTCAGCAATCCTAACAGAAGAAAGAGAAGAAAATCGTGCACAAAGACAAAAGTACAAAAGCTTGCAAAAGCAGATACATTGAAGATTGAAGTCCAGCGCATGCTGCCGACAATCATGCGTCCGAAACAATGTATTTTGTGGTACGCTTGTCCAAATGTAGTCATTTAGGTTAGGTTAGAAAGATAAGAGAAATACCTACATCTTTCCTGCAGAAGTCGAGATCTGAATCAATCTCTATCTGAGTGAAATTCCTTCTTCAATCTTGAGATGTGATATTGTTCGTGACATTAAGAACATGCAAGCTTCTGCTGACAATTTCTAGAGCTTTAGGAGTTCAGATGCATCAACCCTTGTATTATTGGAAGGCTGAGAAAAATATCTGCAACGCTCATGAAGAGGTGAAGAGCGAAATCGATCTCTATCTTTGTTAAATTGCATCCGTAAGTTGGTGACAAGATGTTGTTCCTGACAGTCATACCTGTGTTGCGTCTGATGGCTATAAATTGAGTTTAGGTGTCCGAATTGGATGAAATTAGTGTGTAATTAAACCTAATATCCATATATACAAGTTTCATGAGGACATTGAATCCTAATTCGGCCAGTAACATTGTCAAAGAAGAATAATACGCTAACTAGCGAGAATACTACGAGTTATACCGCCTTGTGAATGTGCCCAATCGATAATCAAGCTCCTAAGCACAATTAAGAAACGTCTAGTGAAGCTAATCAAGCGTCTACTCAGAATACAGAACAATATGATGGCCGGAGAAGTAATTTTGAATAAGTATTATGATATTCAAAGTCCAAGCTCGACCAGAAAATGAGGTACCCTTTTCAATGAAGTTATGAAGCATCAAGTACTGTAACAAAAGAAGTTAAAAGCTTCAGCAATCCTAATAGAAGAAAGAGAAGAAAATCGTGGACAAAGACTAAAGTACAAAAGCTGCAAAAGCAGATACATTGAATATTGAAGTCCAGCACATGTTGCCGACAATCATGCGTCCGAAACATTGTATTTTGTGGTACGCTGGTCCAAATGTAGTCATCTTTGTTAGGTTAGAAAGATAAGAGAAATACCTACATCTTTCCTGCAGAAGTCGAGATCTGAATCAATCTCTATCTGAGTGAAATTCCTTCTTCAATCTTGAGATGTGATATTGTTCGTGACATTAAGAACATGCAAGCTTCTGCTGACAATTTCTAGAGCTTTAGGAGTTCAGATGCATCAACCTTTGTATTGTTGGAAGGCTGAGAGAAATATCTGCAATGCTCATGAAGAGGTGAAGAGCGAAATCGATCTCTATCTTTGTTAAATTGCATCCGTAAGTTGGTGACAAGATGTTGTTCCTGACTGTCATACCTTTGTTGCGTCTGATGGTCATAAATTGAGTTTAGGTGTCCGAATTGGATGAAATTAGTGTGTAATTACACCTAATATCCATATATACAAGTTTCATGAGGACATCGAATCCTATTTCGGCCAGTAACATTGTCAAAGAAGCATAATACGCTAATTGGTCAGAATACTATGAGTTATACAGCCTTGTGAATGTGCCCAGTGGATAATCAAGCTCCTTATGAAACTTCCTTCTTCAAGCTTGAGATGTGATATTGTTCGTGACATTAAGAACATGCAAGCTTCTGCTAACAATTTCTTGAGCTTTAGGATTTCAGATGCATCGATCTCTATCTTTGTTAAATTGCATCCGTAAGTTGGTGACAAGATGTTGTTCCTGACAGTCGTATCTTTGTTGCGTTTGATGGCCATATATTGAGTGTAGTTGTCCGAATTGGATTAAATTTGTGTCTAATTAAAGCTAATATCCATATATACAAGTTTCATGAGGACATCGAATCTTAATTCGGTCAGTAACAGGGTTAAAGAAGCATAATACGCTAACTTGTCAGAATACTACGAGTTATACACCCCTGTGAATGTGCCCAGTGGATGATCAAGCTCCTTAGCTCAATTAAGAAACCTCCAGTGAAGCTAATCAAGCATCTACTCAGAATACAGAACAATTTGATGGCTGGAGATGTAATTTTGAATGAAGTATTATGATATTCAAAGTCCAAGCTTGACTAGAAAAGGAGGTACCCTTTTCAATAAAGTTGTGAAGCATCAAGTATTGTAACAGAAGAAGACAAAAGCTTCAGTAATCCTAACAGAAGAAAGAGAAGAAAGTCGTGGACAAAGACAAAAGTACAAAAGCTGCAAAAGCAGAAACGCTGAAGATTGAAGTCAAGCGCCTGCTACAGACAATCAAGCGTCCAAAACATCGTATTTTGAGGTACGCTCGTCCAAATGTAGTGATCTTGGTTAGGTTAGAAAGATAAGAGAAATACCTACATGTTTACTGAAGAAGTCGAGATCTGAATCAATCTCTATCTGAGTCAATTTCCTTCTTCAAGCTGGAGAAGTGATACTGTTTGTGACATTAAGCACACGCAAGCGTCTGCTGACAATTTCTTGAGCTTTAGGATTTCAGATGCATCGACCTTGGTATTTTTGGAAGGCTGAGAGAAATATCTACAACTCTCATGAAGAGGTCAAGAGCCAAATCGATCTCTATCTTTGTTAAATTTCATCCGTAAGTTGGTGACAAGATGTTGTTCCTGACAGTCATACCTTTGTTGCGTTTGATGGCCATATATTGAGTGTAGGTGTCCGAATTGGATGAAATTAGTGTCTAATTAAACCTAATATCCATATATAGAAGTTTCATGAGGACATCGAATCTTAATTCGGCCAGTAACAGGGTCAAAGAAGCATAATACGCTAACTGGTCAGAATACTACGAGTTATACATCCTTGTGAATGTGCCCAGTGGATAGTCAAGTTCCTTAGCTCAATTAAGAATCGTCCAGTGAAGCTAATCAAGCGTCTACTAAGAATACAGAACAATATGATGGCTAGAGAAGTAATTTTGAATGAAGTATTATGATATTCAAAGTCCAAGCTTTTCCAGAAAATGAGGTACACTTTTCAATAAAGTTATGCAGCATCAAGTACTGTAACAGAAGAAGACAAAAGTTTCAGCAATCCTAGCAGAAGAAAGAGAAGAAAATCGTGGACAAAGACAAAAGTACAAAAGCTGCAAAAGCAGAAACACTGACGATTGAAGTCATGCGCCTGCTACAGACAATCAAGCGTCCAAAACATTGTATTTTGACGTATGCTCATCCAAATGTAGTGATCTTGGTTCGGTCAAAAAGATAAGAGAAATACCTACATTTTTACTGAAGAAGTCGAGATCTGAATCAATCTCTATCTGAGTCAGATTCCTTCTTCAAGCTGGAGATGTGATACTGTTCGTGACATTAAAAGCATGCAAGCGTCTGCGGAAAATTTCAAGAGCTTTGGGCGTTTAGATGCATCGATCTTTGTATCATTGGAAGGCTGAGAAAAATATCTGTAACTCTCAGTTGAAGAGGTAAAGAGCGAAATCGAACTCGATCTTTGTAAAGTTGCATCCATAAGTTGGTGGAAAGAAGTTGTTCCTGACAGTCATACCTTTGTTGCGTCTGATGGCCATATATTGTGTTTAGGTGTCCGAATTGGATGAAATTAGTGTCTAATTAAACCTAATATCCATATATAAAATTTTCATGAGGATATCGAATCCTAATTCGGCCAGTAACATTGACAAAGAAGCATAATACGCTAACTAGTCAGAATACTACGAGTTATACAGCCTTGTGAATGTGCCCAGTCGACAATCAAGCTCCTTAGCACAATTAAGAAACGTCCAGTGAAGCTAATCAAGCGCCTACTCAAAATACAGAACAATATGATGGCTGGAGAAGTAATTTTGAATGAAGTATTATGATATTCAAAGTCCAAGCTTGACCAGAAATTGAGGTACCCTTTTCAATAAATTTATGAACCATCGAGTACTGTAATAGAAGAAGACAAAAGCTTCAGCAATCCTAATAGAAGAAAGAGAGAAAAATCGTGGACAAAGATAAAAGTACAAAAGCTGCAAAAGAAGAAACACTGAACATTGAAGTCCAGCGCATGATGCCGACAATCATGCGTCCGAAACATTGTATTTTGTGGTACGATTTTCCAAATGTAGTGATCTTGGTTAAGTTAGAAAGATAAGAGAAATAACAACTTGTTTCCTACAGAGGTCAAGATCTGAATCAATCTCTATCTGAGTGAAATTCCTTCTCCAAGCTTGAGATGTGATACTGTTCGTTACATTAAGAACATGCAAGCATCAGCTGACAATTTCTAGAGATTTAGGCGTTCAGATGCATCGATCATGGTATCGTTGGAAGGCTAAGAGAAATATCTGCGACTCTCATGAAGAGCTAAAGAGCGATATCGAACTCGATTTTGTTAAGTTGCATCCGTAAGTTGGTGGCAAGATGTTGTTCCTTACAATCATACCTTTGTTCCGTCTGATGGCCATATATTGCGTGTAGGTGTCCGAATTGGATGAAATTAGTGTCTAATTAAACCTAATATCCATACATACAAGTTTCATGAGGACATCGAATCCTATTTCGGCCAGTAACATTGTCAAAGGACCATAATATGCTAATTGGTCAGAATATTATGAGTTATACAGCCTTGTGAATGTGCCCAGTGGATAATTAAGCTCCTTATGAAACTTCCTTCTTCAAGCTTGAGATGTGATACTGTTCGTGACATTAAGAACATGCAAGCTTCTGCTAACAATTTCTAGAGCTTTAGGAGTTCAGATGCATCGATCTCTATCTTTGTTAAATTGCATCCGTCAGTTGGTGACAAGATGTTGTTCCTGACAGTCATATCTTTGTTGCGTTTGATGGCCATATATTGAGTGTAGTTGTCCGAATTAGATTAAATTTGTGTCTAATTAAAGCTAATATCCATATATACAAGTTTTATGAGGACATCGAATCTTAATTCAACCAGTAACAGGGTTAAAGAAGCATAATACGCTAACTTGTCAGAATACTACGAGTTATACAGCCCTGTGAATGTGCCCAGTGGATGATCAAGCTCCTTAGCTCAATTAAGAAACCTCCAGTGAAGCTAATCAATCGTCTACTCAGAATACAGAACAATTTGATGGCTGGAGATGTAATTTTGAATGAAGTATTATGATATTCAAAGTCCAAGCTTGACTAGAAAAAGAGGTACCCTTTTCAATAAAGTTGTGAAGCATCAAGTACTGTAACAGAAGAAGTCAAAAGCTTCAGCAATCCTAACATAAGAAAGAGAAGAAAATCGTGCACAAAGACAAAAGTACAAAAGCTTGCAAAAGCAGATACATTGAAGATTGAAGTCCAGCGCATGCTGCCGACAATCATGCGTCCGAAACAATGTATTTTGTGGTACGCTTGTCCAAAAGTAGTCATCTAGGTTAGGTTAGAAAGATAAGAGAAATACCTACATGTTTCTTGCAGAAGTCGAGATCTGAATCAATCTCTATCTGAGTGAAATTCCTTCTTCAATCTTGAGATGTGGTACTGTTCGTGACATTAAGAACATGCAAGCTTCTGCTGACAATTTCTAGAGCTTTAGGAGTTCAGATGCATCAACCTTTGTATTGTTTGAAGGCTGAGAGAAATATCTGCAACGCTCATGAAGAGGTCAAGAGCGAAATCGATCTCTATCTTTGTTAAATTGCATCCGTAAGTTGGTGACAAGATGTTGTTCCTGACAGTCACACCTTTGTTACGTCTGATGGCCATATATTGAGTTTAGGTGTCCGAATTGGAAGAAATTAGTGTTTAATTAAACCTAATATCCATATATACAAGTTTCATGAGGACATTGAATCCTAACTCGGCCAGTAACATTGTCAAAGAAGCATAATACGCTAACTAGCGAGAATACTACGAGTTATACCGCCTTGTGAATGTGCCCAATCGATAATCAAGCTCCTAAGAACAATTAAGAAACGTCTAGTGAAGCTAATCAAGCGTCTACTCTGAATACAGAACAATATGATGGTCGGAGAAGTAATTTTGAATAAGTATTATGATATTCAAAGTCCAAGCTTGACCAGAAAATGAGGTACCCTTTTCAATGAAGTTATGAAGCATCAAGTACTGTAACAGAAGAAGTTAAAAGCTTCAGCAATCCTAACAGAAGAAAGAGAAGAAAATCGTGGACAAAGACAAAAGTACAAAAGCTTGCAAAAGCAGATACATTGAAGATTGAAGTCCAGCGCATGCTGCCGATAATCATGCGTCCGAAACATTGTATTTTGTGGTACGCTTGTCCAAATGTAGTCATCTAGGTTAGGTTAGAAAGATAAGAGAAATACCTACATGTTTCTTGCAGAAGTCGATATCTGAATCAATCTCTATCTGAGTGAAATTCCTTCTTCAATCTTGAGATGTGATATTGTTCGTGACATTAAGAACTTGCAAGCTTCTGCTGACAATTTCTAGAGCTTTAGGAGTTCAGATGCATCAACCTTTGTATTGTTGGAAGGCTGAGAAAAATATCTGCAACGCTCATGAAGAGGTGAAGAGCGAAATCGATCTCTATCTTTGTTAAATTGCATCCGTAAGTTGGTGACAAGATGTTGTTCCTGACAGTCATACCTTTGTTACGTCTGATGGCCATAAATTGAGTTTAGGTGTCCGAACTGGATGAAATTAGTATGTAATTAAACCTAATATCCATTTATACAAGTTTCATGAGGACATTGAATCCTAATTCGGCCAGTAACATTGTCAAAGAAGCATAATACGCTAACTAGCGAGAATAGTACGAGTTATACCGCCTTGTGAATGTGCCCAACCGATAATCAAGCTCCTAAGCCCAATTAAGAAACGTCTAGTGAAGCTAATCAAGCGTCTACTCAGAATATAGAACAATATGATGGCCGGAGAAGTAATTTTGAATAAGTATTATGATTTTCAAAGTCCAAGCTCGACTAGAAAATGAGGTACCCTTTTCAATGAAGTTATGAAGTATCAAGTACTATAACAAAAGAAGTTAAAAGCTTCAGCAATCCTAACAGAAGAAAGAGAAGAAAATCGTGGACAAAGACTAAAGTACAAAAGCTGCAAAAGCAGATACATTGAATATTGAAGTCCAGCACATGCTGCCGACAATCATGCGTCCGAAACATTGTATTTTGTGGTACGCTGGTCCAAATGTAGTCATCTTTGTTAGGTTAGAAAGATAAGAGAAATACCTACATCTTTCCTGCAGAAGTCGAGATCTGAATCAATCTCTATCTGAGTGAAATTCCTTCTTCAATCTTGAGATTTGATACTCTTCGTGACATTAAGAACATGCAAGCTTCTGCTGACAATTTCTAGAGCTTTAGGAGTTCAGATGCATCAACCTATGTATTGTTGGAAGGCTGAGAGAAATATCTGCAACGCTCATGAAGAGGTGAAGGGCGAAATCGATCTCTATCTTTGTTAAATTGCATCCGTAAGTTGGTGAAAAGATGTTGTTCCTGACAGTCATACCTTTGTTGCGTCTGATGGCCATAAATTGAGTTTAGGTGTCCGAATTGGATGAAATTAGTGTGTAATTAAACCTAATATCCATATATACAAGTTTCATGAGGACGTTGAATCCTAATTCGGCCAGTAACATTGTCAAAGAAGCATAATACGCTAACTAGCGAGAATACTACGAGTTATACCGCCTTGTGAATGTGCCCAATCGATAATGAAGCTCCTAAGCACAATTAAGAAACGTCTAGTGAAGCTAATCAAGCGTCTACTCAGAATACAGAATAATATGATGGCCGGAGAAGTAATTTTGAATAAGTATTATGATATTCAAAGTCGAAGCTTTTCCAGAAAATGAGGTACCCTTTTCAATAAAGTTATGAAGCATCAAGTACTGTAACAGAGGAAGACAAAAGCTTCAGCAATCCTAACAGAAGAAAGAGAAGAAAATCATGGACAAAGACGAAAGTACAACAGCTGCAAAAGCAGAAACACTGACGATTGAAGTCAAGCGCCTGCTACAGACAATCAAGCGTCCAAAACATTGTATTTTGACGTACGCTCGTCCAAATGTAGTGATCTTGATTAGGTTAGAAAGATAAGAGAAATACCTACATGTTTACTGAAGAAGTCGAGATCTGAATCAATCTCTATCTGTGTCAAATTCCTTCTTCAAGCAGGAGATGTTATACTGTTCGTTACATTAAGAACATGCAAGCATCTCCTGACAATTTCTAGAGATTTAGGCGTTCAGATGCATCGATCTTGGTATCGTTGGAAGTCTGAGAGAAATATCTGCAACTCTCATGAAGAGATAAAGAGCGATATCGAACTCGATCTTTGTTAAGTTGCATCCGTAAGTTGGTGGCAAGATGTTGTTCCTTACAGTCATACCTTTGTTCCGTCTGATGGCCATATATTGAGTGTAGGTGTCCGAATTCGATGAAATTAGTGTTTATTTAAACCTAATATCCATAAATACAAGTTTCATGAGGACATCGAATCCTAATTCGGCCAGTAACATTGTCAAAGAAGCATAATACGATAACTAGTCAGAATACTACAAGTTATACAGACTTGTGAATGTGCCCAGTGGATAATCAAGCTCCTTATGAAACTTCCTTCTTCAAGCTTGAGATGTGACATTGTTCGTGACATTAAGAACATGCAAGCTTCTGCTAACAATTTCTAGAGCTTTAGGAGTTCAGATGCATCGACCTTGGTATTGATGGAAGGCTGAGAGAAATAACTGCAACTCTCATGAAGAGGTCAAGTACGAAATCGATCTCTATCTTTGTTAAATTGCATCCGTAAGTTGGTGACAAGATGTTGTTCCTGACAGTCATACCTTTGTTGTGTTTGATGGCCATATATTGAGTGTATTTGTCCGAATTGGATTAAATTTGTGTCTAATTAAACCTAATATCCATATATACAAGTTTCATGAGGACATCGAATCTTAATTCAGCCAGTAACAGGGTTAAAGAAGCATAATACGCTAACTTGTCAGAATACTACGAGTTATACAGCCTTGTGAATGTGCCCAGTGGATAATCAAGCACCTTAGTTCAATTAAGAAATGTCTAGGGAAGCTAATCAACCGTCTACTCAGAATACAGAACAATATGATGGTTGGAGATGTAATTTTGAATGAAGTATTATGATATTCAAAGTCCAAGGTTAACCAGAAAAGGAGGTACCCTTTTCAATAAAGTTATGAAGCATCAAGTACTGTAACAGAAGAAGACAAAAACTTCAATAATTGGAACAGAAGAAAGAGAAGATAATCGTGGACAAAGACAAAAGTACAAAAGCTGCAAAAGCAGAAACACTGAAGATTGAAGTCAAGCGCCTGCTACAGACAAACAAGCGTCCGAAACATCGTATTTTGAGGTACGCTCGTCCAAATGTAGTGATCTTGGATAGGTTAGAAAGATAAGAGAAATACCTACATGTTTCCTGAAGAAGTCGAGATCTGAATCAATCTCTATCTAAGTCAAATTCCTTCTTCAAGCTGGAGAAATGATATTGTTCGTGACATTAAGCACATGCAAGCGTCTGCTGACAATTTCTTGAGCTTTAGGAGTTCAGATGCATCCACCTCGGTATTGTTGGAAGGCTGAGAGAAATATCTACAACTCTCATGCAGAGGTCAAGAGCCAAATCGATCTCTATCTTTGTTAAATTTCATCCGTAAGTTGGTGACAAGATGTTGTTCCTGACAGTCATACCTTTGTTGCGTTTGATGGCCATATATTTAGTGTAGGTGTCCGAATTGGATGGAATTAGTGTCTAATTAAACCTAATATCCATATATACAAGTTTCATGAGGACATCGAATCTTAATTCGGCCAGTAACAGGATCAAAGAAGCATAATACGCTGACTGGTAAGAATACTACAAGTTATACAGCCTTGTGAATGTGCCCAGTGGATAATCAAGCTCCTTAGCTCAATTAAGAATCGTCCAGTGAAGCTAATCAAGCATCTACTAAGAATACAGAACATTATGATGGCTGGAGAAGTAATTTTGAATGAAGTATTATGATATTCAAAGTCCAAGCTTTTCCAGAAAATGACGTACCCTTTTCAATAAAGTTATGAAGCATCAAGTACTGTAACAGAGGAAGACAAAAGCTTCAGCAATCCTAACAGAAGAAAGAGAAGAAAATCGTGGACAAAGACGAAAGTACAACAGCTGCAAAAGCAGAAACACTGACGATTGAAGTCAAGCGCCTGCTACAGACAATCAAGCGTCCAAAACATTGTATTTTGACGTACGCTCGTCCAAATGTAGTGATCTTGATTAGGTTAGAAAGATAAGAGAAATACCTACATGTTTACTGAAGAAGTCGAGATCTGAATCAATCTCTATCTGTGTCATATTCCTTCTTCAAGCAGGAGATGTTATACTGTTCGTTACATTAAGAACATGCAAGCATCTCCTGACAATTTCTAGAGATTTAGGCGTTCAGATGCATCGATCTTGGTATCGTTGGAAGTCTGAGAGAAATATCTGCAACTCTCATGAAGAGATAAAGAGCGATATCGAACTCGATCTTTGTTAAGTTGCATCCGTAAGTTGGTGGCAAGATGTTGTTCCTTACAGTCATACCTTTGTTCCGTCTGATGGCCATATATTGAGTGTAGGTGTCCGAATTCGATGAAATTAGAGTTTATTTAAACCTAATATCCATATATACAAGTTTCATGAGGACATCGAATCCTAATTCGGCCAGTAACATTGTCAAAGAAGCATAATACGATAACTAGTAAGAATACTACAAGTTATACAGACTTGTGAATGTGCCCAGTGGATAATCAAGCTGCTTATGAAACTTCCTTCTTCAAGCTTGAGATGTGACATTGTTCGTGACATTAAGAACATGCAAGCTTCTGCTAACAATTTCTAGAGCTTTAGGATTTCAGATGCATCGACCTTGGTATTGTTGGAAGGCTGAGAGAAATAACTGCAACTCTCATGAAGAGGTCAAGTGCGAAATCGATCTCTATCTTTGTTAAATTGCATCCGTAAGTTGGTGACAAAATGTTGTTCCTGACAGTCATACCTTTGTTGTGTTTGATGGCCATATATTGAGTGTATTTGTCCGAATTGGATTAAATTTGTGTCTAATTAAACCTAATATCCATATATACAAGTTTCATGAGGACATCGAATCTTAATTCAGCCAGTAACAGGGTTAAAGAAGCATAATACGCTAACTTGTCAGAATACTACGAGTTATACAGCCTTGTGAATGTGCCCAGTGGATAATCAAGCACCTTAGTTCAATTAAGAAATGTCCAGGGAAGCTAATCAACCGTCTACTCAGAATACAGAACAATATGATGGCTGGAGATGTAATTTTGAATGAAGTATTATGATATTCAAAGTCCAAGGTTAACCAGAAAAGGAGGTACCCTTTTCAATAAAGTTATGAAGCATCAAGTACAGTAACAGAAGAAGACAAAAACTTCAATAATTGTAACAGAAGAAAGAGAAGATAATCATGGACAAAGACAAAAGTACAAAAGCTGCAAAAGCAGAAACACTGAAGATTGAAGTCAAGCGCCTGCTACAGACAAACAAGCGTCCGAAACATCGTACTTTGAGGTACGCTCGTCCAAATGTAGTGATCTTGGTAAGGCTAGCAAGATAAGAGAAATACCTACATGTTTTCTGAAGAAGTCGAGATCTGAATCAATCTCTATCTGAGTCAAATTCCTTCTTCAAGCTGGAGATGTGATACTATTCGTGACATTTAGAACCTGCAAGCATCTGATGACAATTTCAAGAGCTTTAGGTGTTCAGAAGCATCGATCTTGGTATCGTTGGAAGGCTGAGAGAAATATATGCAACTCTCATGAAGAGGTAAAGAGCGAAATCGAACTCGATCTCTGTTAAGTTGCATCCTTAAGTTGGTGGCAAGATGTTGTTCCTGACAGTTATGCCTCTGTTGCGTCTGATGGCCATATATTGAGTGTAGGTGTCCGAATTGGATGAAATAAATGTCTAATTAAACCTAATATCCCTATATACAAGTTTCATGAGGACATCGAATCCTATTTCGGCCTGTAACATTGTCAAAGAAGCATAATTTGCTAATTGGTCAGAATACTATGAGTTATACAGCCTTGTGAATGTGCCCAGTGGATAATCATGCTCCTTATGAAACTTCCTTCTTCAAGCTTCGGATATGATATTGTTCATGACATTAAGAACATGCAAGCTTCTGCTGACAATTTCTAGAGCTTTAGGAGTTCAGATGCATCAACCTTTGTATTGTTGGAAGGCTGAGAGAAATATCTGCAACGCTCATGAAGAGGTCAAGAGCGAAATCGATCTCTATCTTTGTTAAATTGCATCCGTAAGTTGGTGACAAGATGTTGTTCCTGACAGTCATACCTTTGTTGCGTCTGATGGCCATATATTGAGTTTAGGTGTCCGAATTGGATGAAATTAGTATGTAATTAAACCTAATATCCATATATACAAGTTTCATGAGGACATTGAATCCTAATTCGGCCAGTAACATTGTCAAAGAAGCATAATACGCTAACTAGCGAGAATACTACGAGTTATACCGCCTTGTGAATGTGCCCAATCGATAATCAAGCTCCTTAGCACAATTAAGAAACGTCTAGTGAAGCTAATCAAGCCTCTACTCAGAATACAGAACAATATGATGGCCGGAGAAGTAATTTTGAATAAGTATTATGATATTCAAAGTCCAAGCTTGACCAGAAAATGAGGTACCCTTTTCAATGAAGTTATGAAGCATCAAGTACCGTAACAGAAGAAGTTAAAAGCTTCAGCAATCCTAACAGAAGAAAGAGAAGAAAATCGTGGACAAAGACAAAAGTACAAAAGCTTGCAAAAGCAGATACATTGAAGATTGAAGTCCAGCGTATGCTGCCTACAATCATGCGTCCGAAACATTGTATTTTGTGGTACGCTTGTCCAAATGTAGTCATCTAGGTTAGGTTAGAAAGATAAGAGAAATACCTACATGTTTCCAACAGAAATCGAGATCTGAATCAATCTCTATCTGAGTGAAATTCCTTCTTCACTCTTGAGATGTGATACTGTTCGTGACATTAAGAACATGCAAGTTTCTGCTGACAATTTCTATAGCTTTCGGAGTTTAGATGCATCAACCTTTGTATTGTTGGAAGGCTGAGAGAAATATCTGCAACGCTCATGAAGAGGTCAGGAGCGAAATCGATCTCTATCTTTGTTAAATTGCATCCGTAAGTTGGTGACAAGATGTTGTTCCTGACAGTCAAACCTTTGTTACGTCTGATGGCCATATATTGAGTTTAGGTGTCCGAATTGGATGAAATTAGTGTGTAATTAAACCTAATATCCATATATACAAGTTTCATGAGGACATTGAATCCTAATTCGGCCAGCAACGTTGTCAAAGAAGCATAATAAGCCAACTAGCGAGAATACTACGAGTTATACCGCCTTGTGAATGTGCCCAATCGATAATCAAGCTCCTAAGCACAATTAAGAAACGTCTAGTGAAGCTAATCAAGCGTCTACTCTGAATACAGAACAATATGGTGGCCGGAGAAGTAATTTTGAATAAGTATTATGATATTCAAAGTCCAAGCTTGACCAGAAAATGAGGTACCCTTTTCAATGAAGTTATGAAGAATCAAGTACTGTAACAGAAGAAGTTAAAAGCTTTCGCAATCCCAACAGAAGAAAGAGAAGAAAATCGTGGACAAAGACAAAAGTACAAAAGCTTGCAAAAGCAGATACATTGAAGATTGAAGTCCAGTGCATGTTGCCGATAATCATGCGTCCGAAACATTGTATTTTGTGGTACGCTTGTCCAAATGTAGTCATCTAGGTTAGGTTAGAAAGATAAGAGAAATACCTACATGTTTCCTGCAGAAGTCGAGATCTGAATCAATCTCTATCTAGGTGAAATTCCTTCTTCAATCTTGAGATGTGATACTGTTCGTGACATTGAGAACATGCAAGCTTCTGCTGACAATTTCTAGAGCTTTAGCAGTTCAGATGCATCAACCTTTGTATTGTTGGAAGGCTGAGAGAAATATCTGCAACGCTCATGAAGAAGTGAAGAGCGAAATCGATCTCTATCTTTGTTAAATTGCATCCGTAAGTTGGTGACAAGATGTTGTTCCCGACAGTCATACCTTTGTTGCGTCTGATGGCCATAAATTGAGTTTAGGTGTCCGAATTGGATGAAATTAGTGTGTAATTAAACCTAATATCCATATATACAAGTTTCATGAGGACATTGAATCCTAATTCGGCCAGTAACATTATCAAAGAAGCATAATACGCTAACTAGCGAGAATACTACGAGTTATACCGCCTTGTGAATGTGCCGAATCGATAATCAAGCTCCTAAGTACAATTAAGAAACGTCTAGTAAAGCTAATCAAGCGTCTACTCAGAATACAGAACAATATGATGGCCGGTGAAGTAATTTTGAATAAGTATTATGATATTCAAAGTCCAAGCTTGACCAGAAAATGAGGTACCCTTTTCAATGAAGTTATGAAGCATCTTGTACTGTAACAAAAGAAGTTAAAAGCTTCAGCAATCCTAACAGAAGAAAGAGAAGAAAATCGTGGACAAAGACTAAAGTACAAAAGCTGCAAAAGCAGATACATTGAATATTGAAGTCCAGCACATGCTGCCGACAATCATGCGTCCGAAACATTGTATTTTGTGGTAAGCTGGTCCAAATGTAGTCATCTTTGTTAGGTTAGAAAGATAAGAGAAATGCCTACATCTTTCCTGCAGAAGTCGAGATCTGAATCAATCTCTATCTGAGTGAAATTCCTTTTTCAATCTTGAGATGTGATACTCTTCGTGACATTAAGAACATGCAAGCTTCTGCTGACAATTTCTAGAGCTTTAGGAGTTCAGATGCATCAACCTTTGTATTGTTGGAAGGCTGAGAGAAATATCTGCAACGCTCATGAAGAGGTCAAGCGCGAAATCGATCTCTATCTTTGGTAAATTGCATCCGTAAGTTGGTGACAAGATGTTGTTCCTGACAGTCATACCTTTGTTGCGTCTGCTGGCCATATATTGAATTTAGGTGTCCGAATTGGATGAAATTAGTGTGTAATTAAACCTAATATCCATATATACAAGTTTCATAAGGACATTGAATCCTAATTCGGCCAGTAACATTGTCAAAGAAGCATAACACGCTAACTAGCGAGAATACTACAAGTTATACCGCCTTGTGAATGTGCCCAATCGATAATCAAGCTCCTTAGCACAATTAATAAACGTCTAGTGAAGCTAATCAAGCGTCTACTAAGAATACAGAACAATATGATGGCTGGAGAAGTAATTTTGAATGAAGTATTATAATATTCAAAGTCCATGCTTGACCAGAAAATGAGGTACTCTTTTCAATAAAGTTATGAAGCATCAAGTACTGTAACAGAAGAAGACAAAAGCTTCAGCAATCCTAACAGAAGAAAGAGAAGAAAATCGTGGACAAAGACAAAAGTACAAAAGCTGCAAAAGCAGAAACGCTGAAGATTGAAGTCAAGCGCCTGCTACAGACAATCAAGCGTCCGAAATATCGTATTTTGAGGTACGCTCGTCCAAATGTAGTGATCTTGGATAGGTTAGAAAGATAAGAGAAATACCTACATGTTTCCTGAAGAAGTCGAGATCTGAATCAATCTCTATCTGAGTCAAATTCCTTCTTCAAGCTGGAGAAGTGATACTGTTCGTGACATTAAGCACATGCAAGCGTCTGCTGAAAATTTCTTGAGCTTTAGGAGTTCAGATGCATCGACCTTGGTATTGTTGGAAGGCTGAGAGAAATATCTACAACTCTCATGAAGAGGTCAAGAGCCAAATCAATCTCTATCTTTGTTAAATTTCATCCGTAAGTTGGTAACAAGATGTTGTTCCTGACGGTCATACCTTTGTTGCGTTTGATGGCTATATTTCGAGTGTAGGTGTCCGAATTGGATGAAATTAGTGTCTAATTAAACCTAATATCCATATATACAAGTTTCATAGGACATCGAATCTTAATTCGGCCAGTAACAGGGTCAACGAAGCATAATACGCTAACTGGTCAGAATACTACGAGTTATACAGCCTTGTGAATGTGCCTAGTGGATAATCAAGCTCCTTAGCTCAATTAAGAATCGTCCATTGAAGCTAATCAAGCGTCTACTAAGAATACAGAACAATATGATGGCTGGAGAAGTAATTTTGAATGAAGTATTATGATATTCAAAGTCCAAGCTTTTCCAGAAATTGAGGTACCCTTTTCAATAAAGTTATGAAGCATCAAGTACTGTAACAGAAGAAGGCAAAAGCTTCAGCAATCCTAACAGAAGAAAGAGAATAAAATCGTGGACAAAGACAAAAGTACAAAAGCTGCAAAAGCAGAAACGCTGACGATTGAAGTCAAGCGCCTGCTACAGACAATCAAGCGTCCAAAACATTGTATTTTGACGTACGCTCGTCCAAATGTAGTGATCTTGGTTAGGTTAGAAAGATAAGAGAAATACCTACATGTTTACTGCAGAAGTCGAGATCTGAATCAATCTCTATCTATGTCAAATTCCTTCTTCAAGCAGTAGATGTGATACTGTTCGTTACATTAAGAACATGCAAGCATCTCCTGACAATTTCTAGAGATTTAGGCGTTCAGATGCATCAATCTTGGTATCGTTGGAAGTCTGAGAGAAATATCTGCAACTCTCATGAAGAGGTAAAGAGCGATATTGAAATCGATCTTTGTTAAGTTGCATCCGTAAGTTGGTGGCAAGATGTTGTTCCTTACAGTCATACCTTTGTTCCGTCTGATGGCCATATATTGAGTGTAGGTGTCTGAATTCGATGAAATTAGTGTTTATTTAAACCTAATATCCATATATACAAGTTTCATGAGGACATCGAATCCTAAATCGGCCAGTAACATTGTCAAAGAAGCATAATACGATAACTAGTCAGAATACTACAAGTTATATAGAATTGTGAATGTGCCCAATGGATAATCAAGCTTCTTATGAAACTTCCTTCTTCAAGCTTGAGATGTGACATTGTTCGAGACATTAAGAACATGCAAGCTTCTGCTAACAATTTCTAGAGCTTTAGGAGTTCAGATGCATCGACCTTGGTATTGTTGGAAGGCTGAGAGAAATAACTGCAACTCTCATGAAGAGGTCAAGTGCGAAATCGATCTCTATCTTTGTTAAATTGCATCCGTAAGTTGGGGACAAGATGTTGTTCCTGACAGTCATACCTTTGGTGCGTTTGATGGCCATATATTGAGTGTATTTTTCCGAATTGGATTAAATTTGTGTCTAATTAAACCTAATATCCATATATACAAGTTTCATGAGGACATCGTATCTTAATTCAGCCAGTAACTGGGTTAAAGAAGCATAATACGCTAACTTGTCAGAATACTACGAGTTATACAGCCTTGTGAGTGTGCCCAGTGGATAATCAAGCTCCTTAGCTCAATTAAGAAATGTCTAGGGAAGCTAATCAACCGTCTACTCAGAATACAGAACAATATGATGGTTGGAGATGTAATTTTGAATGAAGTATTATGATATTCAAAGTCCAAGGTTGACCTGAAAAGGAGGTACACTTTTCAATAAAGTTATGAAGCATCAAGTACTGTAACAGAAGAAGACAAAAACTTCAATAATTGTAACAGAAGAAAGAGAAGAAAATCGTGGACAAAGACAAAAGTACAAAAGCTGCAAAAGCAGAAACACTGAAGATTGAAGTCAAGCGCCTGCTACAAACAATCAAGCGTCCGAAACATCGTATTTTGAGGTACGCTCGTCCAAATGTAGTGATCTTGGTTAGGCTAGCAAGATAAGAGAAATACCTACATGTTTCCTGAAGAAGTCGAGATCTGAATCAATCTCTATATGAGTCAAATTCCTTCTTCAAGCTGGAGATGTGATACTGTTCGTGACATTTAGAACCTGCAAGCGTCTGCTGACAATTTCAAGAGCTTTTGGTGTTCAGATGCATCGATCTTGGTATCGTTGGAAGGCTGAGAGAAATATATGCAACTCTCATGAAGAGGTAAAGAGCGAAATCGAACTCGATCTCTGTTAAGTTGCATCCTTAAGTTGGTGGCAAGATGTTGTTCCTGACAGTTATGCCTCTGTTGCGTCTGATGGCCATATATTGAGTGTAGGTGTCCGAATTGGATGAAATTATGTCTAATTAAACCTAATATCCCTATATACAAGTTTCACGAGGACATCAAATCCTATTTCGGCATGTAACATTGTCAAAGAAGCTTAATTTGCTAATTGGTCAAAATACTATGAGTTATACAGCCTTGTGAATGTGCCCAGTGGATAATCATGCTCCTTATGAAACTTCCTTCTTCAAGCTTCGGATGTGATATTTTTCGTGACATTAAGAACATGCAAGCTTCTGCTGACAATTTCTAGAGCGTTAAGAGTTCAGATGCATCAACCTTTGTATTGTTGGAAGGCTGAGAGAAATATCTGCAACGCTCATGAAGAGGTCAAGAGCGAAATCGATCTCTATCTTTGTTAAATTGCATCCGTAAATTGGTGACAAGATGTTGTTCGTGACAGTCATACCTTTGTTGCGTCTGATGGCCGTATATTGAGTTTAGGTGTCCGAATTGGATGAAATTAGTGTGTAATTAAACCTAATATCCATATATACAAGTTTCATGAGGACATTGAATCCTAATTCGGCCAATAACATTGTCAAAGAAGCATAATACGCTAACTAGCGGGAATACGACGAGTTATACCGCCTTGTGAATGTGCCCAATCGATAATCAAGCTCCTTAGCACAATTAAGAAATGTCTAGTGAAGCTAGTCAAGCGTCTACTCAGAATACAGAACAATATGATGGCCGGAGAAGTAATTTTGAATAAGTATTATGATATTCAAAGTCCAAGCTTGACCTGAAAATGAGGTACCCTTTTCAATGAAGTTATGAAGCATCAAGTACTGTAACAGAAGAAGTTAAAAGCTTCAGCAATCCTAACAGAAGAAAGAGAAGAAAATCGTGGACGAAGACAAAAGTACAAAAGCTGCAAAAGCAGATACACTGAAGATTGAAGTCCAGCGCATGCGGCCGACAATCATGCGTCCGAAACATTGTATTTTGTGGTACGCTTGTCCAAATGTAGTCATCTTGGTTAGTTTAGAAAGATAAGAGAAATACCTACATGTTTCCTGCAAAAGTCGAGATCTGAATCAATCTCTATCTGAGTGAAATTCCTTCTTCAATCTTGAGATGTGATACTGTTCGTGACATTAAGAACGTGCAAGCATCTGCTGACAATTTCTAGAGCTTTAGGCGTTTAGATGCATCGATCTTGGTATCGTTGGAAGGCTGAGAGAAATATTTGCAACTCTCATGAAGAGGTAAACAGCGAAATCGAACTCGATCTTTGTTAAGTTGCATCCGTAAGTTGGGGCCAAGATGTTGTTCCTTACAGTCATACAATTGTTACGTCTGATGGCCATATATTGAGTGTAGGTGTCCGAATTGGATGAAATTAGTGTCTAATTAAACCTAATATCCATATATACAAGTTTCATGAGGACATCGAATCCTAATTCGGCTAGTAACATTGTCAAAGAAGCATAATACGCTAACTGGTCAGAATACTACGAGTTATACATCCTTGTGCATGTGCCCATTGAATAATCAAGCTCCTTATGAAACTTCCTTCTTCAAGTTTGAGATGTGATACTGTTCGTGACATTAAGAACAAGCAAGCGTCTTCTGACAATTTCTAGAGCTTTAGGAGTTCAAATGCATCGACCTTGGTATTGTTGGAAGGCTGAGAGAAATATCTCCAACTCTCAGAAGAGGTCAAGAGCGAAATCGATCTCTATCTTTGTTAAATTGCATCCGTCGGGATGATGTTCCTGACAGTTATACCTTTGTTGCGTCTGATGGCCATATATTGAGTGTAGGTGTCCGAATTGGGTGAAATTAGTGTCTAATTAAACCTAATATCCATATATACAAGTTTCATGAGGACATCGAATCCTAATTCGGCCAGTAACATTGTCCAAGAAGCATAATACGCTAACTGGTCAGAATACTACGAGTTATACATCCTTGTGCATGTGCCCATTGAATAATCAAGCTCCTTATGAAACTTCCTTCTTCAAGCTTGAGATGTGATACTGTTCGTGACATTAAGAACATGCAAGCGTCTTCTGACAATTTCTAGAGCTTTAGGAGTTCAAATGCATCGACCTTGGTATTGTTGGTAGGCTGAGAAAAATATCTCCAACTCTCAGGAAGAGGTCAAGAGCGAAATCGATCTCTATCTTTGTTAAATTGCATCCGTCAGGATGATGTTCCTGACAGTCATACCTTTGTTGCGTCTGATGGCCATATATTGAGTGTAGGTGTCCGAATTGGATGAAATTAGTGTCTAATTAAACCTAATATCCATATATACAAGTTTCATGAGGACATCGAATCCGAATTCGGCCAGTAACATTGTCAAAGAAGCATGATACGCTAATTGGTTAGAATACTACGAGTTATACATCCTTGTGAACGTGCCCCGTGGAAAATCAATCTCCTTATGAAACTTCCTTCTTCAAGCTTGAGATGTGATACTGTTCGTGACATTAAGAACATGCAAGCGTCTGCTGACAATTTCTTGAGCGTTAGGTGTTCTGATGCATCGATCTTGGTATCGTTGGAAGGTTAAGAGAAATATTTGCAACTCTCATGAAGAGGTAAAGATCGAAATCGAACTCTATCTTTGTTAAGTTGCATCCGTAAGTTGGTTGCAAGATGTTGTTCCTGACAGTCATACCTTTGTTGCGTCTGATGGCCATATATTGAGTGTAGGTGTCCGAAATGGATGAAATTAGTGTCTAATTAAACCTAATATCCATATATACAAGTTTCATGAGGACATCGAATCCTAATTCGGCCAGCAACATGGTCAAAGAAGCATAATATGCTAACTAGTCAGAATACTACGAGTTATACAACCTTGTGAATGTGCCCAGTGGATAATCAAGCTCCTAAGCACAATTAAGAAACGTCCAGTGAAGCTAATCACGCGACTACTGAGAATACAGAACAATATGATGGCTGGAGAAGTAATTTTGAATGAAGTATTATGATATTCGAAGTCCAAGCTTGACCAGAAACTGAGGTACCCTTTTCAATAAAGTTATGAAGCATCAAGTACTGTAACAGAAGAAGACAAAAGCTTCAGCAATCCTAACAGAAGAAAGAGAAGAAAATCGTGGACAAAGACAACAGTACAAAAGCTGCAAAAGGAGAAACACTGAAGATTGAACTCCAGCGCCTGCTGCCAACAATCACGCGTCCAGAACATCGTATTTTGTGGTACGCTCGTCCAAATGTAGTGATCCTGGTTAGATTATAAAGGTAAGAGAAATACCTACATGTTTCCTGAAGAAGTCCAGATCTGAATCATTCTCTATCTTTGTGAAATTCCTTCATCAAGCTTGAGATGTGATACTCTTCATGACCTTAGGTACATGCAAGGGTCTGCTGACAATTTCAAGAGCTTTAGGTGTTCTGATGCATCAATCTTGGTATCGTTGGAAGGTTAAGAGATATATCTGCAACTCTCATGAAGAGGTAAAGAGCGGAATCGAACTCTATCTTTGTTAAGTTGCATCCGTAAGTTGGTTGCAAGATGTTGTTCCTGACAGTCATACCTTTGTTGCGTCTGATGGCCATATATTGAGTGTAGGTGTCCGAAATGGATGAAATTAGTGTCTAATTAAACCTAATATCCATATATACAAGTTTCATGAGGACATCGAATCCTAATTCGGCCAGCAACATGGTCAAAGAAGCATAATATGCTAACTAGTCAGAATACTACGAGTTATAAAACCTTGTGAATGTGCCCAGTGGATAATCAAGCTCCATAGCTCAATTAAGAAACGTCCAGTGAAGCTAATCAAGTGTCTACTCGGAATGCAAAACAATATGATCTTTGGAGATGTAATTTTGAATGAAGTATTATGATATTCAAAGTCCAAGCTTGACCAGAAAATGAGGCACCCTTTTCAATAAAGTTATGAAGCATCAAGTACTGTAACAGAAGAAGACAAAAGCTTCAGCAATCCTAACAGAAGAAAGAGAAGAAAATCGTGGACAAAGACAACAGTACAAAAGCTGCAAAAGGAGAAACACTGAAGATTGAACTCCAGCGCCTGCTGCCAACAATCACGCGTCCAGAACATCGTATTTTGTGGTACGCTCGTCCAATTGTAGTGATCCTGGTTAGATTATAAAGGTAAGAGAAATACCTACATGTTTCCTGAAGAAGTCCAGATCTGAATCATTCTCTATCTTTGTGAAATTCCTTCATCAAGCTTGAGATGTGATACTCTTCATGACCTTAGGTACATGCAAGGGTCTGCTGACAATTTCAAGAGCTTTAGGTGTTCTGATGCATCAATCTTGGTATCGTTGGAAGGTTAAGAGATATATCTGCAACTCTCATGAAGAGGTAAAGAGCGGAATCAAACTCTATCTTTGTTAAGTTGCATCCGTAAGTTGGTTGCAAGATGTTGTTCCTGACAGTCATACCTTTGTTGCGTCTGATGGCCATATATTGAGTGTAGGGGTCCGAAATGGATGAAATTAGTGTCTAATTAAACCTAATATCCATATATACAAGTTTCATGAGGACATCGAATCCTAATTCGGCCAGTAACATTGTCAAAGAAGCATAATACGCTAACTAGTCAAAATACTACGAGTTATACAAACTTGTGAATGTGCTCAGTGGATAATCAAGCTCCTTAGCTCAATTAAGAAACGTCCAGTGAAGCTAATCACGCGACTACTGAGAATACAGAACAATATGATGGCTGGAGAAGTAATTTTGAATGAAGTATTATGATATTCGAAGTCCAAGCTTGACCAGAAACTGAGGTACCCTTTTCAATAAAGTTATGAAGCATCAAGTACTGTAACAGAAGAAGACAAAAGCTTCAGCAATCCTAACAGAAGAAAGAGAAGAAAATCATGTACAAAGACAACAATACAAAAGCTGCAAAAGCAGAAACACTGAAGATTGAACTCCAGCGCATGCTACCGACAATCACGCGTCCAAAACATCGTATTTTGTGGTACGCTCGTCCAAATTTAGTGATCCTGGTTAGGTTATAAAGGAAAGAGAAATACCTACATTTTTCGTGAAGAAGTTCAAATCTGAATCAATCTCTATCTTAGTGAAATTCCTTCATCAAGCTTGAGATGTGATACTATTCATGACCTTAGGTACATGCAAGTGTCTGTTGACAATTTCAAGAGCTTTAGGTGTTCTGATGCATCGATCTTGATATCGTTGGAAGGTTAAGAGAAATATCTACAACTCTCATAAAGAGGTCATGAGCGAAATCGATCTCTATCTTTGCTAAATTGCATCCGTAAATTGGTGACAAGATGTTGTTCCTGAAAGTCATACCTTTGTTGCGTTTGATGGCCATATATTGAGTGTAGGTGTCCGAATTGGACGAAATTAGTGTCTAATTAAACCTAATATCCATATATACAAGTTTCATGAGGACATCGAATCTTAATTCGGCCAGTAACAGGGTCAAAGAAGCATAATACGCTAACTGGTCAGAATACTACGAGTTATACAGTCTTGTGAATGAGCCCAGTGGATAATCAAGATCCTTAGCTCAATTAAGAATCATCCAGTGAAGCTAATCAAGCGTCTACTCAGAATACAGAACAATATGATGGCTAGAGACGTAATTTTGAATAAAGTATTATGATATTCAAAGTCCAAGCTTGACCAGAAAATGAGGTACCCTTTCCAATAAAGTTATGAAGCATCAAGTACTATAACAGAAGTAGACAAAAGCTTCAACAATCCTAACAGAAGAAAGAGAAGAAAATTGTGGACATAGACAAAAGTACAAAAGCTGCAAAAGCAGAAACACTGAAGATTGAAGTCAAGCGCCTGCTACTGACAATCAAGCATCCAAAACATTGTATTTTGAGGTACGCTCGTCCAAATATAGTGATCTTGGTTAGGGAAGAAAGATAAGCGAAATACCTACATGTTTCCTGAAGAAGTCGAGATCTGAATCAATCTCCATCTGAGTCAAATACCTTCTTCAAGCTGGAGATGTGATACTGTTCGTGACATTAAAAGCATGCATGCGTCTGCGGAAAATTTCAAGAGCTTTGGGCGTTTAGATGCATCGGTCTTGGTCTCGTTGGAAGGCTGAGAGAAATATCTGTAACTCTCAGTTGAAGAGGTAAAGACCGAAATCGAACTTGATCTTTGTTAAGTTGCATCCGTAAGTTGGTGGAAAGATGTTGTTCCTGACAGTCATACCTTTGCTGCGTCTGATGGCCATATATTGTGTTTAGGTGTCCGAATTGGATGAAATTAGTGTCTAATTAAACCTAATATCCATATATAAAAGTTTCATGAGGATATCGAATCCTAATTCGGCCAGTAACATTGACAAAGAAGCATAATACGCTAACTAGTCAGAATACTACGAGTTATACAGCCTTGTGAATGTGCCCAAGTCGACAATCAAGCTCCTTAGCACAATTAAGAAACGTCCGGTGAAGCTAATCAAGCGCCTACTCAAAATACAGAACAATATGATGGCTGGAGAAGTAATTTTGAATGAAGCGTTATGATATTCAAAGTCCAAGCTTGACCAGAAATTGAGGTACCCTTTTCAATAAATTTATGAAGCATCAAGTACTGTAACAGAAGAAGACAAAAGCTTTAGCAATCCTAATAGAAGAAAGAGAGAAAAATCGTTGACAAAGATAAAAGTACAAAAGCTGCAAAAGCAAAAACACTAAAGATTGAAGTCCAGCACATGCTGCCGACAATCATGCGTCCGAAACATTGTATTTTGTGGTAGGCTTTTCCAAATGTAGTGATCTTGGTTAAGTTAGAAAGATAAGAGAAATAATAAATTGTTTCCTACAGAAGTCGAGATCTGAATCAATCTCTATCTGAGTGAAATTCCTTCTTCAAGCTTGAGATATGATACTGTTCGTTACATTAAGAACATGCAAGCATCTGCTGACAATTTCTTGAGATTTAGGCGTTCAGATGCATCGATCACGGTATCGTTTGAAGGCTGAGAGAAATATCTGCAACTCTCATGAAGAGCTAAAGAGCGATATCGAACTCGATCTTTGTTAAGTTGCATCCGTAAGTTGGTGGCAAGATGTTGTTCCTTACAATCATACCTTTGTTCCATCTGATGGCCATATATTACGTGTAGGTGTCCGAATTGGATGAAATTAGTGTCTAATTAAACCTAATATCCATGTATACAAGTTTCATGAGGACATCGAATCTTATTTCGGCCAGTAACATTGTCAAAGAAGCATAATACGCTAATTGGTCAGAATACTATGAGTTATACAGCCTTGTGAATGTGCCCAGTGGATAATCAAGCTCCTTATGAAACTTCCTTCTTCAAGCTTGAGATGTGATACTGTTCGTGACATTAAGAACATGCAAGCTTCTGCTAATAATTTCTAGAGCTTTAGGAGTTCCGATGCATCGATCTCTATCTTTGTTAAATTGCATCCGTAAGTTGGTGACAAGATGTTGTTCCTGACAGTCATATCTTTGTTGCGTTTGATGGCCATATATTGAGTGTAGTTGTCCGAATTAGATTAACTTTGTATCTAATTAAAGCTAATATCCATATATACAAGTTTCATGAGGACATCGAATCTTAATTCGGCCAGTAACAGGGTTAAAGAAGCATAATACGCTAACTTGTCAGAATACTACGAGTTATACAACCCTGTGAATGTGCCTAGTGGATGATCAAGCTCCTTAGCTTAATTAAGAAACCTCCAGTGAAGCTAATCAAGCATCTACTCAGAATACAGAACAATTTTATGGCTGGAGATGTAATTTTGAATGAAGTATTATGATATTCAAAGTCCAAGCTTGACTAGAAAAGGAGGTACCCTTTTCAATAAAGTTGTGAAACATCAAGTGCTGTAACAGAAGAAGAAAAAAGCTTCAGTAATCCTAACAGAAGAAAGAGAAGAAAGTCGTGGATAAAGACAAAAGTACAAAAGCAGAAACGCTGAAGATTGAAGTCAAGCGCCTGCTACGGACAATCAAGCGTCCGAAACATCGTATTTTGAGGTACGCTCGTCCAAATGTAGTGATCGTGGTTAGGTTAGAAAGATAAGAGAAATACCTAGATGTTTCCTGAAGAAGTCGAGATCTGAATCAATCTCTATCTGAGTCAAATTCCTTCTTCAAGCTGGAGAAGTGATACTGTTCGTGACATTAAGCACATGCAAGCGTCTGCTGACAATTTCTTGAGCTTTAGGAGTTCAGATGCATCGACCTTGGTATTGTTGGAAGGCTGAGAGAAATATCTACAACTCTCATGAAGAGGTCAAGAGCCAAATCGATCTCTATCTTTGTTAAATTTCATCCGTAAGTTGGTGACAAGATGTTGTTCCTGACAGTCATACCTTTGATGCGTTTGATGGCCATATATTGAGTGTAGGTGTCCTAATTGGATGAAATTAGTGTCTAATTAAACCTAATATCCATATATACAAGTTTCATGAGGACATAGAATCTTAATTCGGCTAGTAACAGCGTCAAAGAAGCATAATACGCTAACTGGTCAGAATACTACGAGTTATACAGCGTTGTGAATGTTTCCAATGGATAATCAAGCTCCTTACCTCAATTAAGAATCGTCCAGTGAAGCTAATCAAGCGTCTACTATGAATACAGAACAATATGATGGCTGGAGAAGTAATTTTGAATGAAGTATTATGATATTCAAAGTCCAAGCTTTTCCAGAAAATGAGGTACCCTTTTCAATAAAGTTATGCAGCATCAAGTACTGTAACAGAAGAAGACAAAAGCTTCAGCAATCCTAACAGAAGAGAGAGAAGAAATTCGTGGACAAAGACAAAAGTACAAAAGCTGCAAAAGCAGAAACACTGACGATTGAAGTCAAGCGCCTGCTATAGACAATCAAGCGTCCAAAACATTGTATTTTGACGTACGCTCGTCCAAATGTAGTGATCTTGGTTAGGTTATAAAGATAAGAGAAATACCTACATGTTTACTGAAGAAGTCGAGATCCGAATCAATCTTTATCTGAGTCAAATTCCTTCTTCAAGCTGGAGATGTGATACTGTTTGTGACATTAAAAGCATGCAAGCGTCTGCGGAAAATTTCAAGAGCTTTGGGCGTTTAGATGCATCGGTCTTGGTATCGTTGGAAGGCTGAGAGAAATATCTGCAACTCTCAGTTGAAGAGGTAAAGAGCGAAATCGAACTCGATCTTTGTTAAGTTGCATCCGTAAGTTGGTGGAAAGATGTTGTTCCTGACAGTCATACCTTTGTTGCATCTGATGGCCATATATTGTGTTTAGGTGTCCGAATTGGATGAAATTAGTGTCTAATTAAACCTAATATCCATATATAAAAGTTTCATGAGGATATCGAATCCTAATTCGGCCAATAACATTGACAAAGAAGCATAATACGCTAACTAGTCAGAATACTACGAGTTATACAGCCTTGTGAATGTGCCCAGTCGACAATCAAGCTCCTTAGCACAATTAAGAAACGTCCAGTGAAGCTAATCAAGCGCCAACTCAAAATACAAAACAATATGATGGCTGGAGAAGTAATTTTGAATGAAGTATTATGATATTCAAAGTCCAAGCTTGACCAGAAATTGAGGTACCCTTGTCATTAAATTTATGAAGCATCAACTACTGTAACAGAAGAAGACAAAAGCTTCAGCAATCCTAATAGAAGAAAGAGAGAAAAATCGTGGACAAAGATAAAAGTACAAAAGCTGCAAAAGCAGAAACACTGAAGATTGAAGTCCAGCACATGCTGCCGACAATCATGCGTCCGAAACATTGTATTTTGTGGTACGCTTTTCCAAATGTAGTGATCTTGGTTAAGTTAGAAAGATAAGAAAAATAACAACTTGTTTCCTACAGAAGTCGAGATCTGAATCAATCTCTATCTGAGTGAAATTCCTTCTTCAACCTTGAGAAGTGATACTGTTCGTGACATTAAGAACATGCAAGGTTCTGCTGACAATTTCTTGAGCTTTAAGAGTTTAGATGCATCAATCTTTGTATTGTTGGAATGCTGAGAGAAATATCTGCAACGCTCATGAAGAGGTCAAGAGCGAAATCGACCTCTATCTTTGTTAAATTGCATCCGTAAGTTGGTGACAAGATGTTGTTCCTGACAGTCATACCTTTGTTGCGTCTGATGGCCATATATTGAGTTTAGGTGTCCGAATTGGATGAAATTAGTGTGTAATTAAACCTAATATCCATATATACAAGTTTCATTACGACATTGAATCCTAATTCGGCCAGTAACATTATCAAAGAAGCGTAATACGCTAACTAGCGAGAATACTACGAGTTATACCGCCTTGTGAATATGCCCAATCGATAATCAAGCTCCTTAGCACAATTAAGAAACGTCTAGTGAAGCTAATCAAGCGTCTACTAAGAATACAGAACAATATGATGGCTGGAGAAGTAATTTTGAAGGAAGTATTATAGTATTCAAAGTCCATGCTTGACCAGAAAATGAGGTACCCTTTTCAATAAAGTTATGAAGAATCAAGTACTGTAACAGAAGAAAACAAAAGCTTCCGCAATCCTAACAGAAGAAAGAGAAGAAAATCGTGGACAAAGACAAAAGTACAAAAGCTGCAAAAGCAGAAACGCTGAAGATTGAAGTCAAGCGCCTGCTACAGACAATCAAGCGTCCAAAATATTGTATTTTGACGTACGCTCGTCCAAATGTAGTGATCTTGTTTAGGTTAGAAAGATAAGAGAAATACCTACATGTTTACTGAAGAAGTCGAGATCTGAATCAATCTCTATCTGTGTCAAATTCCTTCTTCAAGCCGGAGCTGTGATACTGTTCGTTACATTAAGAACATGCAAGCATCTCCTGACAATTTCTAGAGATTTAGGCGTTCAGATGCATCGATCTTGGCATCGTTGGAAGTCTGAGAGAAATATCTACAACTCTCATGAAGAGGTAAAGAGCGATATCGAACTCGATCATTGTTAAGTTGTGTAACGGCCCGGACTACTTTAAGGATTGCCGACTGTCTCCACAAACCAACACGGGTCTCTTCAGCGTGCTTTGTCCTCACTCACACGCTTCCTAGGAAAAGTTCCCAGGAGGTCACCCATCCCAGAATTACTCCAAGTCAAGCACGCTTAACTTTGGAGTTCTTAAGTGATGGGCTATCGAAAAGAAGATGCATCTTGTTGGTATAGGTAGTACAAATCAATTCTTATAAGCTTTCCTTCAACTGTACAGTCCCATACCTGCACAGCCTCAGGATCCCTCTCATTCCGATGTGAATCGATTCATTCATGTATCCCTCCGCTTAGAAGCCTGCCAGGAGCCGCTCCTTGTCTGTGCCTCATGCACCGGCGATCACTCCCCGCCCTCGTCAGCCCCGGGTGTTACATGCCCACCAGCTTCCGCTTGGTTCGTCCCCGAACCACACCGTACTGGAAGAGGTCCGCTCTGATACCATTTGTAACGGCCCGGACTGCTTTAAGGATTGCCGACTGTCTCCACAAACCAACACGAGTCTCTTCAGCGTGCTTTGTCCTCACTCACACGCTTCCTAGGAAAAGTTCCCAGGAGGTCACCCATCCCAGAATTACTCCAAGTCAAGCACGCTTAACTTTGGAGTTCTTAAGTGATGGGCTACCAAAAAGAAGATGCATCTTGTTGGTATAGGTAGTACAAATCAATTCTTCTAAGCTTTCCTTCAACTGTACAGTCCCATACCTGCACAGCCTCAGGATCCCTCTCATTCCGATGTGAATCGATTCATTCATGTATCCCTCCGCTTAGAAGCCTGCCAGGAGCCGCTCCTTGTCCGTGCCTCATGCACCGGCGATTACTCCCCGCCCTCGTCAGCCCCGGGTGTTACACCTATATACAAGTTTCATGCGGACATCGAATCCTATTTCGGCCTGTAACATTGTCAAAGAAGCATAATTTGCTAATTGGTCAGAATACTATGAGTTATACAGCCTTGTGAATGTGCCCAGTGGATAATCATGCTCCTTATGAAACTTCCTTCTTCAAGCTTCGGATGTGATATTGTTCGTGACATTAAGAACATGCAAGCTTCTGCTGACAGTTTCTAGATGTAACACCCCGATTTTCACGTTTTCTAATTCTTTAGTATTTTAACGTATGTATTTTATTCGAGGTCTTAGGAATGGAAATAAAATATTCCGAGACCATAGTCATGCTCGACGATATCGTAGGAAGCTACGATTAAGTTTTGAGTCAAAAACTCAAACGGAGTCCGGTCTGCGTTTTTACACTGACAGTATGATTTTACTGCACATAAGACCTCAGATGGACCCGTGAACGAGACAGTAAGTCTTAGAATTCGATTATCTACGTTTTGGTTAAATTTCGTAAAAATTTCAGAAAAATCACTTTCTGACCTTCGTTCGGGCGGAATTCTCAATCGGGTGACGAACGGAGCCACATATGGATTTACCGGGACTCGCCAAAAGATAATCTTGATATCACAACATCCCAGGACACTTGGGAGAGTATGCCAGAGTCGTCATGACGTTCGAGAAAATCTAGACGCGAAATGACCAAAATGCCCCTAACCTTAGTCTTTTGCACTTTTACCATTTTACCCTTTTGGCAAATGACTATTTTGCCCTTAAGTGACTTGTTTTAAAGGCTGAACTCAGCACATCCAGCCCCTCATTCACGAAATTTCTGCCCAAAGAAGAACACCATTGTTGTTCTTGAAGAGAAACTCCATTTTTCTTCTTGAAAAGCTTGAATCACTTGTTGGAATCACTTGATTCCTTGAGCAATCTTCCATCATTTTAAGGTAAGATCACTTCTATGATCTCTTAGATTCTTGAATATCTCTTTATTTAGATCAATCTTCATTTTCATGAAAATTATTTCTTAGATCCAAAAGTTTGAAAATCCATAGGAAATTGTAGAAAAATCATTTTGAGGTAAGACCAATTTCTTTGAACTCACCTCATCATTCTCTATCTAAACCCAAGAGCTTATGATTCAACTCTCATCATAGCTCAAAAAGCACATTAGGGCCGAACCCTTCTTGATGATGATGAATAGTGTTTTCATCAATTTTTGATTTCTAACACTTGATTTCATTCTTAGCTTTCCTAATGCCTTTGTATCCATGAAATGGAAAACCAAGATCAATTCCTAGCTTTATTCTCTTTAGGGTGGCCGAAACCCTCTTTGTGAGAATTGTTGAGTTTGGTTTGATTGTTGTTTAATGTTTGATTGCTTGGTTGTTTGTAGTTGGTGTCAATTATCAGAAGGTTCACAAACCGATCAACCGACTTTGATCCGGGAATCTGCTCTTCAACAGGTATGGGGAGAAGAACCTCATCACACCAAGATGGTGGTAGTGAGAATGGTTGTTTACTTTATGTGTGGGTGAAACCCTTTAGTTTGGGTTCACTTTTATGTGTTAAGTTTTGTTAAGTTCTCTTGGAGAACAAGGTTGTTTTGATGAGTTTATGCTTGAGTATGTTGTAGTGTGCTTTAGCATAAGTTGATGATGATATGATTGAATGAAAATCATTTCCATGTATGTTGAAAAACCTACTTTGATCACTAGATCAAGTATGGACTTTTATGGTTTGATAATGAGACCATGATGTGTGATGGACTTGGATGTTTTGGTTATGATGTTATAAGATGTAATTGTGGTTTGTCATAATTGGTGTGAGCTTTTGAGCTATATTTGCTTTGCTGGTGAAGCAAAGTCTCATGTGTTGTAGTAGGCTTTTGAGCTATATTTTCATTGGTGGCCTTAGTAAGAGGAAATATAAGAACATGTGTTGTTCTTGATCTAGCAAGGTTTTGATGTAACAAAACATGATTTCATAACCTATGTTTTCAAAGAGAGACAAAAGTGATTTTGATCCAAAAATCAAATGAAGTTTTAACCTTTTAAGTGTGTCACCAAAGTGGAAAATGTCTTTTCTTTAGCCATAGGTTTGTTAATCAAACTAAGTGTTTCAAAAGAAGAAATAATGAAGGAGTTAGGGAAAATGAAAAACAGGGCACTCGCCCAGTGAACCCCGTCTCGCCTCGCGAGACAGAGGGAAAATAAGGCATTCGCCAGGCTAACCTTGCCTCGCCTCGCGAGACAGTGGACTAGCCCGAGCAGCAAAGATGCAGCTTCTCTGCCTCGCGTAGCGAAGTATTTCTCGCTCCGCGAACCGCCTAAGCAGTGAAGAATTGTAGCTCTGCCTCGCGACGCGAGACAATTATCGCCTCGCGAAGCAGAAGGTCGGTTTGAAATACAGTTCTCTGCCTCGCGACGCGAGACAATATTCGCCTCGCGATACAGAGGATTTGTATAAGGAGCAAATATAACTCTCAGCCTCGCGACGCGAAACTTCTGTTCGCCCCGCGAGAAAGGAATTTCAATTGAGGTATCACTACCTTAATTTAGCTAAGCGAATGTACTCTCGCTAAGCGAATTTCATGTTTCAGAAAATGCTAGAAATGAAGTAAGTAGTTCAAATGTTGTTTCAAATCAAATGAGTTTTCAATCGTAAAAGTTGTTTGGTTTACAAAAGGAGTTTTCTAACTCAATCGTAAAGTTTTACGCGTGAAAAACCTAAGTTAAGTAATTAACTTAGAGTTGAAGACAAGGGTTAATTAAGTATAGTATGTGGTGGAACAAGACCATGTGCTATACCATTGATGACTTAGTACATCAATGACTTCATAAGACTTAAGTGAAATCAACACTTGTTTCCTTAATTGAAAAACAAGGGATTAATATCTTAGAAAGGCTTAAAGACTTATCTAAGAGGATTCTCAATCCTTACTCATAATGCTTAGGACTTGAGACATAATTCATAAGATGTAAACACAAACACGAAACGTTTTGGTTTTCGAAACAGTAGTTCGATGACGGACCGATGATTCGGATCTAGGTTAATCGTTCAATTGTTTCTGTCTTGTGATAACTGGAATGAGAGAGATCCTGAGGCTGTGCAGGTATGGGACTGTACAGTGGAAGGAATCCTGAGGCTATGCAGGTATGGGACTGTATAGTTGAGGGAAGGCATATAAGAATTGATTGGTACTACCCATATCAACAAGATTTATCTTCTTTTCGGGAACTTAGAACATAAGTACTTTATAGTTAAGCGTGCTTGACTTAGAGTAATTATGGGATGGGTGACCTTCTGGGAAGTTTCCTAGAAAGCGTGTGAGTGAGGACAAAACACGCTGAAAAGACTTGTGTTGGTTTGTGGGGACAGTCGGCGATTCTGAAAGCAGTCTGGATCATTCCAAAGGAATCACGAGATATTATCCGATGGATAATTGTTTTATCCGATGGATAAATGTTTTATAAAACAAAGATGTGTGTAGTTTCTAAGGAAGAGAACCTTAGTGAACCTTGAGGTTTATCCAATGGATAGACATTGCTTTATCGCATCTGCTTTGTGTAAGCATTGGCATTTCATGTGCATAGTTGTAAGGCCTTGAGCCTAGGAGTTGAGCTTACACCTTGATGCGGGTGCGAATCTTACGGTGACGATCTTCAATGGTCTTTTTGGAGGTATCAGGGTTGGAAGGGCTGACATGTGACCAGTTGGTGATTCTTCTGTGTCGTGGCGAATCCGTGCAATACACTGATATCCTCTACTAGATGCCGTACTTTTCATGTTTGGTCGAGAGTGTTACCGTAAAGCCAGATATGTGCACGTTACGAATGTTGTAGCATCTTGCTCATGGCTGGCAGAAACCGGAACATGTCCTCCCATTCACTCTCTCCGAATGTTTTGTTAGCTCCATGGAGTAGGGGTCAGAGTAGTGCCCAGTGACATTGACATTGAGTCATATACATTGCATTGCATTGCATGGCTATTGATGTTTATGGCTATTGATGTTTACATTTACTATTATACATCGCTGTATTGTTTAAGGATGCCTTATATTATGCTGTTAAATGTTTAGCATGCTATTATGTTGTTAACTGCCTAATATGATTTATATTGAGAACCTTGTGAGCATGTTGGGTACGCTGTTACCCGGTGAGTCGTCCCGTTTTTACTACTGCTGTTTTGTTGTGTTGATGAACGGGAATCTCACCCATATCTGTATGTTTTGCTGCTGGTACTTGCTGTTGCTGTTTGAACAGATGGACGTGACGATGGTTCAGTTCCGCAGTCCTTTTGAGTTCAGAGGTGGACTCTTTTGCTGTTTTAGTTTTGTTGTCGGCCAGACTATGTCAGTTTTTGTAGTACCTTTTGGGAGCTACGACTCCTAGTACTTATTGTGTTTTCTTATGTCAGTCATACATTAGACTTATGTCTGTATACAGTAATGTTGATGTTTATGTTTTTCGTTTTCTGTTTCTGTATTTAGTATACAGTATGTCCTAGTAATGCATGTTGAACCTAAGTTCACTTATTAGTATTATTTATTACCTTTACTAATCCCATTACATCTTTATGAAAAGAAAAGAAAAAGAAAAATCGTATTTTTCCGCATTAATAAATATTTTCGGCCTTATAAACGTTCGGGAATGTGACACTCGGGAAAGGGTGTTGCATTATTTGGTATCAGAGCTGGCCGAGTCTTTTTGGGGTTTGTAGGTTATGGTCTGTCTTGTTTGTGTTGTGTTTTCTCTGATTGTCTTTCTGTGCTATTGTTTCTGAGAGAAAACAAGGTTGGAGAGGATGATGACTTTGGTCTATCCTTTTGTATTGTTTGCTCTCTGTGTTGTGTTTCTGTGAAGAAGACAACGATTGTTTGTTACTCTCTGCATTATTGTTTCTGAAGGGGAATGATATTGGACAGGGTAGTAATGTTTTTGCTTTCTTGTAAGTTGTCGCTCGCAGAGTTCTTCAGAACGAGTGTTTTCCGACGGGTGCAAGACAAGTTGAAAGACATGGAGTTCCTGCAGCTACGTCAAGGAGGAATGTCTGTCAAAGAATATGCTGATCGTTTTGAGTTCCTGCTGAAGTGTTCAAGGTATTTCCATCTTCATCCCGACGAGGAGTGGAAGTGTACAAAGTTCGAAGAAGGTTTAAAGGACGAGATTCGAGGAGAGGTGCTACCTCTTAAGGTCAAAGAGTTCTCGGTGTTGGTAGATGAATGCTTCGTAATTGAAGATCTGATGAAGACTTGTGGAGGAAGGCAACGTAACTCTGGACCGACTAGGTTCCATAAAGGCACCAATGGTCGTGATGATAGGTCTCGATGGAAACCATATGCAAAACAGCAAGGTCAACAACAACGTTCTGTAGGGGGAAGCAGTGGGAGTATTAGTCAATCTGAAAGCGCCCCAAAGAAGTGCATGAAGTGTGGCAAGAACAATCATGTCACCAGAGGATGCTTAATCAAGGGAATCATATGCTTCAAGTGTGGGAAGCTAGGACATACTTCACGCGATTGTGTGCAATCAAAAGCTACACATTCTGTCAACGATGTGCAAACAGTGAAGCCTAAGGCAATGAGTGGAGTTTATACTGGGGATGATGCTGAGACTTCTCAAAGGGAAGATTTGATTCACGGTCAGATCGTCGTGGAAGGTAGAACCTTATCTGTATCTTTCCTTACCCTTAGATTTGGTAATTCTTGCACTTTCTGCCAAGCCTGTTATAACTGCGAAAGTCTGTTTGAACTGTTCTATTTTCCGTAGTGGATAGAACGTAATCTGTTTGCCTCTTTCGCAAATGGATTTGATCATAGGGATGGATTGGTTATCTTGTAACTATATCCTATTAGACGGTGCAAACAAAACCTTAGGTTTCCCTGATTCGGATAATTCTGGATTTGGATTGCCAACCAAGGAAACGTTTCTTTGAGAGGAGGAGCTCAACGAATACATGTTATTAACGAGTTTCCGGAAGTCTTTCCTGAAGACATACCAGGTTTACCGCCAGTCCGAGACATCGAGTTGTGATCGATCTTGTGCCAGGAATAGGACTAGCGTCTATGACACCTTATCATATGGCACCTGCTGAGTTGGAAACCCTGAAGGAACAGTTGGTGGACCTATTGGGGAAGCAGTTTGTTAGACCCAGTGTGTCGCTGTAGGGAACGCCTGTGCTGTTGGTGAGAAAGAAAGATGAAACATCTTGCTTATGTGTGGATTAGCGCCAGTTGAACAAAGTTACCATTCAGAACAAGTATCATCTTCCGGGAATAAATGACTTGATGGATCAGTTGAGGAGAGCGGCAGTTTTCTCCGAGATTGATTTGCGATCGGGTTATCACCAGATTCGTGTGAAGGTAGAAGATGTACCAAGAACAGCGTTTCAAACACGCTATGGGCACTACGAGTACCTTGTAATGCCGTTTGGTATAACGAATACTCCTCTATATTCATGGATTACATGAATAGGATCTTTCATCCATACCTAGATAAGTTTGTCGTTGTTTCACAGACGACATACTCATCTATTCGCGAAACCAAGAAGTACACGCTGAATATCTTAGTGTGATTCTTCAGGTTCTGAAGGAGAAACAGCTATATGCAAAGTTGTCCAAGTGTGAGTTTTGGCTCGACGAAGTAAAGTTTTTGGGTCATGTGATTTCAAAGGAAGGATGAAGCGTTTGAATGGACTGAAGCGTGTGAGGAAAGTTTGCAAGGATTAGAGAGAAGGTTGACTACTTCACCTGTGTTAGTGCTGCCTGATCTCAAGGGAACATTTGTGTTCACACTCCTACGTATTCCTCAATGTATTAGACAATTGAGTGAATTGGTAATATGGTGTCCATTGGTCTGGACATTTTCGTATTACTTCACTGAAAGTTTCGTTATGACTATTTCTTGAGTTATAACATAAACAACTTCTCGATACTGGAAGTTTCTTGATGAAACTTAGTCTAATCACTTTTACTTTTGGTGAAGGTGATCCAGTCTGATTTTTGCCAAACTGTTTATCTTTTGATTCCAAAGTTTATTGGAAGGTTCTTATGAAAGAAGGAACTTTATTAGAGTCATGGATGTAAACATGTATTAGCTATGGATTTTTACACTCACGAACCTACTGAAGAGTCTTTTTGCATACTGGATATTCCTGTATTCATCCCAGATTGGTAAAATTCTTTTGTATACGTTCTTACTTTCTTCTGAGACCAAGACCAAGAAAAATTTCCTTTGTTGAAAATTTCTTTCCTTAATCTTCCGCAATCGAGTAGGTTTAGTTTTAAGTCACGGAATTTCGAGGACGAAATTCTTTTAAGAGGGGTAGGAATGTAACACCCCGATTTTCACGTTTTCTAATTCTTTAGTATTTTAACGTATGTATTTTATTCGAGGTCTTAGGAATGGAAATAAAATATTCCGAGACCATAGTCATGCTCGACGATATCGTAGGAAGCTACGATTAAGTTTTGAGTCAAAAACTCAAACGGAGTCCGGTCTGCGTTTTTACACTGACAGTATGATTTTACTGCTCATAAGACCTCAGATGGACCCGTGAACGAGACAGTAAGTCTTAGAATTCGATTATCTACGTTTTGGTTAAATTTCGTAAAAATTTCAGAAAAATCACTTTCTGACCTTCGTTCGGGCGGAATTCTCAATCGGGTGACGAACGGAGCCACATATGGATTTACCGGGACTCGCCAAAAGATAATCTTGATATCACAACATCCCAGGACACTTGGGAGAGTATGCCAGAGTCGTCATGACGTTCGGGAAAATCTAGACGCGAAATGACCAAAATGCCCCTAACCTTAGTCTTTTGCACTTTTACCATTTTACCCTTTTGGCAAATGACTATTTTGCCCTTAAGTGACTTGTTTTAAAGGCTGAACTCAGCCCATCCAGCCCCTCATTCACGAAATTTCTGCCCAAAGAAGAACACCATTGTTGTTCTTGAAGAGAAACTCCATTTTTCTTCTTGAAAAGCTTGAATCACTTGTTGGAATCACTTGATTCCTTGAGCATTTTTCTTCTTGAAAAGCTTGGAACAAGGTTGTTTTGATGAGTTTATGCTTGAGTATGTTGTAGTGTGCTTTAGCATAAGTTGATGATGATATGATTGAATGAAAATCATTTCCATGTATGTTGAAAAACCTACTTTGATCACTAGATCAAGTATGGACTTTTATGGTTTGATAATGAGACCATGATGTGTGATGGACTTGGATGTTTTGGTTATGATGTAATAAGATGTAATTGTGGTTTGTCATAATTGGTGTGAGCTTTTGAGCTATATTTGCTTTGTTGGTGAAGCAAAGTCTCATGTGTTGTAGTAGGCTTTTGAGCTATATTTTCATTGGTGGCCTTAGTAAGAGGAAATATAAGAACATGTGTTGTTCTTGATCTAGCAAGGTTTTGATGTAACAAAACATGATTTCATAACCTATGTTTTCAAAGAGAGACAAAAGTGATTTTGATCCAAAAATCAAATGAAGTTTTAACCTTTTAAGTGTGTCACCAAAGTGGAAAATGTCTTTTCTTTAGCCATAGGTTTGTTAATCAAACTAAGTGTTTCAAAAGAAGAAATAATGAAGGAGTTAGGGAAAATGAAAAACAGGGCACTCGCCCAGCGAACCCCGTCTCGCCTCGCGAGACAGAGGGAAAATAAGGCATTCGCCAGGCTAACCTTGCCTCGCCTCGCGAGACAGTGGACTAGCCCGAGCAGCAAAGATGCAGCTTCTCTGCCTCGCGTAGCGAAGTATTTCTCGCCCCGCGAACCGCCTAAGCAGTGAAGAATTGTAGCTCTGCCTCGCGACGCGAGACAATTATCGCCTCGCGAAGCAGAAGGTCGGTTTGAAATACAGTTCTCTGCCTCGCGACGCGAGACAATATTCGCCTCGCGATACAGAGGATTTGTATAAGGAGCAAATATAACTCTCAGCCTCGCGACGCGAAACTTCTGTTCGCCCCGCGAGAAAGGAATTTCAATTGAGGTATCACTACCTTAATTTAGCTAAGCGAATGTACTCTCGCTAAGCGAATTTCATGTTTCAGAAAATGCTAGAAATGAAGTAAGTAGTTCAAATGTTGTTTCAAATCAAATGAGTTTTCAATCGTAAAAGTTGTTTGGTTTACAAAAGGAGTTTTCTTACTCAATCGTAAAGTTTTACGCGTGAAAAACCTAAGTTAAGTAATTAACTTGGAGTTGAAGACAAGGGTTAATTAAGTATGGTATGTGGTGGAACAAGACCATGTGCTATACCATTGATGACTTAGTACATCAATGACTTCATAAGACTTAAGTGAAATCAACACTTGTTTCCTTAATTGAAAAACAAGGGATTAATATCTTAGAAAGGCTTAAAGACTTATCTAAGAGGATTCTCAATCCTTACTCATAATGCTTAGGACTTGAGACATAATTCATAAGATGTAAACACAAACACGAAACGTTTTGGTTTTCGAAACAGTAGTTCGATGACGGACCGATGATTCGGATCTAGGTTAATCGTTCAATTGTTTCTGTCTTGTGATAACTGGAATGAGAGAGATCCTGAGGCTGTGCAGGTATGGGACTGTACAGTGGAAGGAATCCTGAGGCTATGCAGGTATGGGACTGTATAGTTGAGGGAAGGCATATAAGAATTGATTGGTACTACCCATATCAACAAGATTTATCTTCTTTTCGGGAACTTAGAACATAAGTACTTTATAGTTAAGCGTGCTTGACTTAGAGTAATTATGGGATGGGTGACCTTCTGGGAAGTTTCCTAGAAAGCGTGTGAGTGAGGACAAAACACGCTGAAAAGACTTGTGTTGGTTTGTGGGGACAGTCGGCGATTCTGAAAGCAGTCTGGATCATTCCAAAGGAATCACGAGATATTATCCGATGGATAATTGTTTTATCCGATGGATAAATGTTTTATAAAACAAAGATGTGTGTAGTTTCTAAGGAAGAGAACCTTAGTGAACCTTGAGGTTTATCCAATGGATAGACATTGCTTTATCGCATCTGCTTTGTGTAAGCATTGGCATTTCATGTGCATAGTTATAAGGCCTTGAGCCTAGGAGTTGAGCTTACACCTTGATGCGGGTGCGAATCTTACGGTGACGATCTTGAATGGTCTTTTTGGAGGTATCAGGGTTGGAAGGGCTGACATGTGACCAGTTGGTGATTCTTCTGTGTCGTGGCGAATCCGTGCAATACACTGATATCCTCTACTAGATGCCGTACTTTTCATGTTTGGTCGAGAGTGTTACCGTAAAGCCAGATACGTGCACGTTACGAATGTTGTAGCATCTTGCTCATGGCTGGCAGAAACCGGAACATGTCCTCCCATTCACTCTCTCCGAATGTTTTGTTAGCTCCATGGAGTAGGGGTCAGAGTAGTGCCCAGTGACATTGACATTGAGTCATATACATTGCATTGCATTGCATGGCTATTGATGTTTATGGCTATTGATGTTTACATTTACTATTATACATCGCTGTATTTTTTAAGGATGCCTTATATTATGCTGTTAAATGTTTAGCATGCTATTATGTTGTTAACTGCCTAATATGATTTATATTGAGAACCTTGTAAGCATGTTGGGTACGCTGTTACCCGGTGAATCGTCCCGTTTTTACTACTGCTGTTTTGTTGTGTTGATGAACGGGAATCTCACCCATATCTGTATGTTTTTCTGCTGGTACTTGCTGTTGCTGTTTGAACAGATGGACGTGACGATGGTTCAATTCCGCAGTCCTTTTGAGTTCAGAGGTGGACTCTTTTGCCGTTTTAGTTTTGTTGTCGGCCAGACTATGTCAGTTTTTGTAGTACCTTTTGGGAGCTACGACTCCTAGTACTTATTGTGTTTTCTTATGTCAGTCATACATTAGACTTATGTCTGTATACAGTAATGTTGATGTTTCTGTTTTTCGTTTTCTGTTTCTGTATTTAGTATACAGTATGTCCTAGTAATGCATGTTGAACCTAAGTTCACTTATTAGTATTATTTATTACCTTTACTAATCCCATTACATCTTTATGAAAAGAAAAGAAAAAGAAAAATCGTATTTTTCCGCATTAATAAATATTTTCGGCCTTATAAACGTTCGAGAATGTGACACTCGGGAAAGGGTGTTGCACTAGAGCTTTAGGAGTTCAGATGCATTAACCTTTGTATTGTTGGAAGGCAGAGAGAAATATCTGCAACGCTCATGAAGAGGTCAAGAGCGAAATCGATCTCTATCTTTGTTAAATTGCATCCGTAAGTTGGTAACAAGATGTTTTTCCTGACAGTTATACCTTTGTTGCGTCTGATGGCCATATATTGAGTTTAGGTGTCCGAATTGGATGAAATTAGTGTGTAATTAAACCTAATATCCATATATACAAGTTTCATTAGGACATTGAATCCTAATTCGGCCAGTAACATTGTCAAAGAAGCATAACACGCTAACTAGTGAGAATACTACGAGTTATACCGCCTTGTGAATATGCCCAATCGATAATCAAGCTCCTTAGCACAATTAAGAAACGACTAGTGAAGCTAATCAAGCGTCTGCTAAGAATACAGAACAATATGATGGCTGGAGAAGTAATTTTGAATGAAGTATTATGATATTCAAAGTCCATGCTTGACCAGAAAATGAGGTACCCTTTTCAATAATGTTAAGAAGAATCAAGTACTGTAACAGAAGAAGACAAAAGCTTCCGCAATCCTAACAGAAGAAAGAGTAGAAAATCGTGGAAAAAGACAAAAGTACAAAAGCTGCAAAAGCAGAAACGCTGAAGATTGAAGTCAAGCGCCTTCTACAGACAATCAAGCATCCGAAACATCGTATTTTGAGGTACGCTCGTCCAAATGTAGTGATCTTGGTTTGGTTAGAAAGATAAGAGAAATACCTACATGTTTCCTAAAGAAGTCGAGATCTGAATCAATCTCTATCTGAGTCAAATTCCTTCTTCAAGCTGGAGAAGTGATACTGTTCGTGACATTAAGCACATGCAAGCGTCTGCTGACAATTTCTTGAGCTTTAGGAGTTCAGATGCATCGACCTTGGTATTGTTGGAAGGCTGAGAGAAATATTTACAACTCTCATGAAGAGGTCAAGAGCCAAATCGATCTCTATCTTTGTTAAATTTCATCCGTAAGTTGGTGATAAGATGTTGTTCCTGACAGTTATACCTTTGTTGCGTTTGATGGCCATATATTGAGTGTAGATGTCCGAATTGGATGAAATTAGTGTCTAATTAAACCTAATATCCATATATACAAGTTTCATTAGGACATCGAATCTTAATTAGGCCAGTAACAGGGTCCAAGAAGCATAATAGGCTAACTGGTCAGAATACTACGAGTTATACAGCCTTGTGAATGTGCCCAGTGGATAATCAAGCTCCTTAGCTCAATTAAGAATCGTCCAGTGAAGCTAATCAAGCGTCTACTAAGAATACAGAACAATATGATGGCTGGAGAGGTAATTTTGAATGAAGTATTATGATATACAAAGTCCAAGCTTTTCCAGAAAATGAGGTACCCTTTTCAATAAGAACATGCAAGCATCTCCTGACAATTTCTAGAGATTTAGGCGTTCAGATGCATCGATCTTGGTATCGTTGGAAGTCTGAGAGAAATATCTGCAACTCTCATGAAGAGGTGAAGAGCGATATCGAACTCGATCTTTGTTAAGTTGCATCCGTAAGTTGGTGGCAAGATGTTGTTCCTTACAGTTATACCTTGGTTCCGTCTGATGGCCATATATTGAGTGTAGGTGTCCGAATTCGATGAAATTAGTGTTTATTTAAACCTAATATCCATATATACAAGTTTCATGAGGACATCGAATCCTAATTCGGCCAGTAACATTGTCAAAGTAGCATAATACGATAACTAGTCAGAATACTACAAGTTATATAGACTTGTGAATGTGCCCAGTGGATAATCAAGCTTCTTATGAAACTTCCTTCTTCAAGCTTGAGATGTAACATTGTTCGTGACATTAAGAACATGCAAGCTTCTGGTAATAATTTCTAGAGCTTTAGGAGTTCAGATGCATCGACCTTGGTATTGTTGGAAGGCTGAGAGAAATAACTGCAACTCTCATGAAGAGGTCAAATGCGAAATCGATCTCTGTCTTTGTTAAATTGCATCCGTAAGTTGGTGACAAGATGTTGTTCCTGACAGTCATACCTTTGGTGCGTTTGATGGCCATATATTGAGTGTATTTGTCCGAATTGGATTAAATTTGTGTATAATTAAACCTAATATCCATATATACAAGTTTCATGAGGACATCGAATCTTAATTCAGCCAGCAACAGGGTTAAAGAAGCATAATACGCTAACTTGTCAGAATACTACGAGTTATACAGCCTTGTGAATGTGCCCAGTGGATAATCAAGCTCCTGAGGTCAATTAAGAAATGTCCAGGGAAGCTAATCAACCGTCTACTCAGAATACAGAACAATATGATGGTTGGAGATGTAATTTTGAATGAAGTATTACGATATACAAAGTCCAAGGTTGAGCAGAAAAAGAGGTACCCTTTTCAATAAAGTTATGAAGCATCAAGTACTGTAATAGAAGAAGACAAAAACTTCAATAATTGTAACAGAAGAAAGAGAAGAAAATCGTGGACAAAGACAAAAGTACAAAAGCTGCAAAAGTAGAAACACTGAAGATTGAAGTCAAGCGCGTGCTACAGACAATCAAGCGTCCGAAACATCGTATTTATAGGTACGCTCGTCCAAATGTAGTGATCTCGGTTAGGCTAGCAAGATAAGAGAAATACCTACATGTTTCCTGAAGAAGTCGAGATCTGAATCAATCTCTATCTGAGTTAAATTCCTTCTTCAAGCTGGAGATATGATATTGTTCGTGACATTTAGAACCTGCAAGCGTCTGCTGACAATTTCAAGAGCTTTTGGTGTTCAGATGCATCGATCTTGGTATCGTTGGAAGGCTGAGAGAAATATATGCAACTCTCGTGAAGAGGTAAAGAGCGAAATCGAACTCGATCTCTGTTAAGTTGCATCTTTAAGTTGGTCGCAAGATGTTGTTCCTGACAGTTATGCCTCTGTTGCGTCTGATGGCCATATAGTGAGTGTAGGTGTCCGAATTGGATGAAATTAGTGTCTAATTAAACCTAATATCCCTATATACAAGTTTCCTACGGACATCGAATCCTATTTCGGCCTGTAACATTGTCAAAGAAGCATAATTTGCTAATTGGTCAGAATACTATGAGTTATACAGCCTTGTGAATGTGCCCAGTGGATAATCATGCTCCTTATGAAACTTCCTTCTTCAAGCTTCGGATGTGATATTGTTCGTGACATTAAGAACATGCAAGCTTCTGCTGACAATTTCTAGAGCTTTAGGAGTCCAGATGCATCAACCTTTGTATTTTTGGAAGGCTGAGAGAAATATCTGCAACGCTCATGAAGAGGTCAAGAGCGAAATCGATCTCTATCTTTGTTAAATTGCATCCGTAAGTTGGTGACAAGATGTTGTTCCTGACAGTCATACCTTTGTTGCGTCTGATGGCCATATATTGAGTTTAGGTGTCCGAATTGGATGAAATTAGTGTGTAATTAAACCTAATATCCATATATACAAGTTTCATGAGGACATTGAATCCTAATTCGGCCAGTAACATTGTCAAAGAAGCATAATACGCTAACTAGCGAGAATACTACGAGTTATACCGCCTTGTGAATGTGCCCAATCGATAATCAAGCTCCTTAGCACAATTAAGAAACGTCTAGTGAAGCTAATCAAGCGTCTACTCAGAATACAGAACAATATGATGGCCGGAGAAGTAATTTTGAATAAGTATTGTGATATTCAAAGTCCAAGCTTGACCAGAAAATGAGGTACCCTTTTCAATGAAGTTATGAAGCATCAAGTACTGTAACAGAAGAAGTTAAAAGCTTCTGCAATCCTAACAGAAGAAAGAGAAGAAAATCGTGGACAAAGACAAAAGTACAAAAGCTGCAAAAGCAGATACAAAGAAGATTGAAGTCCAGCGCATGCTGCCGACAATCATGCTTCCGAAACATTGTATTTTGTGGTGCGCTTGTCCAAATGTAGTCATCTTAGTTAGGTTAGAAAGATAAGAGAAATACCTACATGTTTCCTGCAGAAGTCGAGATCTGAATCAATCTCTATCTGAGTTAAATTCCTTCTTCAATCTTGAGATGTGATACTGTTCGTGACATTAAGAACATTCAAGCATGTGCTGACAATTTCTAGAGCTTTAGGCGTTCAGATGCATCAATCTTGGTATCGTTGGAAGGCTGAGAGAAATATTTGCAACTCTCATGAAGAGGTAAACAGCGAAATCGAACTCGATCTTTGTTAAGTTGCATCCGTAAGTTGGGGCCAAGATGTTGTTCCTGACAGTCATACCATTATTCCGTCTGGTGGCCATATATTGAGTGTAGGTGTCCGAATTGGATGAAATTAGTGTGTAATTAAACCTAATATCCATATATACAAGTTTCATGAGGACATCGAATCCTAATTCGGCCAGTAACATTGTCAAAGAAGCATAATACGCTAACTGGTCAGAATACTACGAGTTATACATCCTTGTGTATGTGCCCATTGAATAATCAAGCTCCTTATGAAACTTCCTTCTTCAAGCTTGAGATGTGATACTGTTCGTAACATTAAGAACATGCAAGCGTCTTTTGACAATTTCTAGAGCTTTAGGAGTTCAAATGCATCGACCTTGGTATTGTTGGAAGGTTAGGAGAAATATCTCCAACTCTCAGGAAGAGGTCAAGAGCGAAATCGATCTCTATCTTTGTTAAATTGCATCCGTCAGGATGATGTTCCTGACAGTCATACCTTTGTTGCGTCTGATGGCCATATATTGACTGTAGGTGTCCGAATTGGATGAAATTAGTGTCTAATTAAACCTAATATCCATATATACAAGTTTCATGAGGACATCGAATCCTAATTCGGCCAGTAACATTGTCAAAGAAGAATGATACGCTAACTGGTCAGAATACTACGAGTTATACATCCTTGTGAATGTGCCCCGTGGAAAATCAATCTCCTTATGAAACTTCCTTCTTCAAGCTTGAGATGTGATACTGTTCATGACATTACGAACATGCAAGCGTCTGCTGACAATTTCTAGTGCGTTAGGTGTTCTGATGCTTCGATCTTGGTATCGTTGGAAGGTTAAGAGAAATATCTGCAACTCTCATGAAGAGGTAAAGATCGAAATCGAATTCTAGAGCTTTAGGAGTTCAGATGCATCGACCTTGGTATTGTTGGAAGGCTGAGAGAAATAACTGCAACTCTCATGAAGAGGTCAAGTGCGAAATCGATCTCTGTCTTTGTTAAATTGCATCCGTAAGTTGGTGACAAGATGTTGTTCCTGACAGTCACACCTTTGGTGCGTTTGATGGCCATATATTGAGTGTATTTGTCCGAATTGGATTAAATTTGTGTATAATTAAACCTAATATCCATATATACAAGTTTCATGAGGACATTGAATCTTAATTCAGCCAGTAACAGGGTTAAAGAAGCATAATACGCTAACTTGTCAGAATACTACGAGTTATACAGCCTTGTGAATGTGCCCAGTGGATAATCAAGCTCCTTAGCTCAATTAAGAAATGTCCAGGGAAGCTAATCAACCGTCTACTCAGAATACAGAACAATATGATGGCTGGAGAAGTAATTTTGAATGAAGTATTATGATATTCAAAGTCCATGCTTGACCAGAAAATGAGGTACCCTTTTCAATAAAGTTATGAAGCATCAAGTACTTTAACAGAAGAAGACAAAAGCTTCAGCAATCCTAACGGAAGAAAGATAAGAAAATCGTGCACAAAGACAAAAGTACAAAAGCTGCAAATGCAGAAACACTGAAGATTGAAGTCAAGCGCCTGCTACAGATAATCAAGCGTCCGAAACATCGTATTTTGAGGTAGGCTCGTCCAAATGTAGTGATCTTGGTTAGGTTAGAAAGATAAGAGAAATACCTACATGTTTCCTGAAGAAGTCGAATCTGAATCAATCTCTATTTGAGTCAAATTCCTTCTTCAAGCTGGAGATGTGATACTGTTCATGACATTAAGAACATGCAAGCGCCTGCTGAAATTTTCAAGAGCTTTAGGCGTTCAGATGCATCGATCTTCGTGTCGTTGGAAGGCTGAGAGAAATATCTGCAACTCTCATGAAGAGGTAAAGAGCGAAATCGAACTCGATCTTTGTTAAGTTGCATCCGTAAGTTGGTGGAAAGATGTTGTTCCTGACAGTCATACCTTTCTTGCTTCTGATGGCCATATATTGAGTGTAGGTGTCCGAATTGGTTGAAATTTGAGTCTAATTAAACCTAATATCCATATATACAAGTTTCATGAGGACATCGAATCCTAATTCGACTAGTAACATTGTCAAAGAAGCATAATACGCTGACTGGTCAGAATACTACGAGTTATACATCATTGTGAATGTGCCTAGTGGATAATCAAGCTCCTTATGAAACTTTCTTCTTCAGGCTTGAGATAGGATTACTTTAGTGACATTAAGAACATGCAAGCGTCTGCTGACAATTTCTAGAGCGTTAGGTGTTCTGATGCTTCGATCCTGGTATCGTTAGAAGGTTAAGAGAAATATCTGCAACTCTCATGAGAAGGTAAAGATCGAAATCGAATTCTATCTTGGTTAAGTTGCATCCGTAAGTTGGTTGAAAGATGTTGTTCCTGATAGTCATACCATTGTTGCGTTTGATGGCCATATATTGAGTGTAGGTGTCCGAATTGGATTTAATTAGTGTCTAATTAAACCTAATATCCATATATACAAGTTTCATGAGGACATCGAATCTTAATTCGGCCAGTAACAGAGTCAAAGAAGCATAATACGCTGACTGGTCAGAATACTACGAGTTATACATCCTTGTGAATGTGCCTAGTGGATAATCAAGCTCCTTATGAAACTTTCTTCTTCAGGCTTGAGATGTGATACTGTTTGTGACATTAAGAACATGCAAGCGTCTGCTGACAATTTCTAGAGCTTTAGGATTTCAGATGCATCGACCTTGGTATTGTTGGAAGGCTGAGAGAAATATCTGCAACTCTCATGAAGAGGTCAAGAGGGAAATCGATCTCTATCTTTGTTAAATTGCAACCGTAAGTTGGTCACAAGATGTTGTTCCTGACAGTCATACCATTGTTGCGTTTGATGGCCATATATCGAGTGTAGGTGTCCGAATTGGATTTAATTAGTGTCTAGTTAAACCTAATATCCATATATACAAGTTTCATGAGGACATCGAATCTTAATTCGGCCAGTAACAGAGTCAAAGAAGCATAATACGCAAACTGGTCAGACTACTACGAGTTATACAGCCTTGTGAATATGCCCAGCGGATAATCAAGCTCCTTAGCTCAATTAAGAAACGTCCAGCTAAGCAAATCAAGTGGCTACTTAGAATGCAGAACAATATGATCTTTGGAGATGTAATTTTGAATGAAGTATTATGATATTCAAAGTCCAAGCTTGACCAGAAAATGAGGTACCCTTTTCAATAAAGTTATGAAGCATCAAGTACTGTAACAGAAGAAGACAAAAGCTTCAGCAATCCTAACAGAAGAAAGAGAAGAAAATCGTGGACAAAGACAAAAGTACAAAAGCTGCAAAAGCAGAAACACTGAAGATTGAAGTCAAGCGCCTGCTACAAACAATCAAGCGTCCGAAACATCGTATTTTGAGGTAAGCTCGTCCAAATGTAGGGATCTTGGTTAGGTTAGAAAGAAAAGAGAAATACCTACATGTTTCCTGAAGAAGTCGAGATCTGAATTAATCTCTATCTGAGTCAAATTCCTTCTTCAAGCTGGAGATGTGATACTATTCGTGGCATTAAGAACATGCAAGCGTCTGCTACTAATTTCAAGAGCTTTAGGCGTTCAGATGCATCGATCTTGGTATCGTTGGAAGGCTAAGAGAAATATCTGCAACTCTCATGAAGAGGCAAAGAGCGAAATCGAACTCGATCTTTGTTAAGTTGGATCCGTAAGTTGGTGGAAAGATGTTGTTCCTGACAGTCATAACTTTCTTGCGTCTGATGGCCATATATTGAGTGTAGGTGTCCGAATTGGATTTAATTAGTGTCTAATTAAACCTAATATCCATATATACAAGTTTCATGAGGACATCGAATCTTAATTCGGCCAGTAACAGAGTCAAAGAAGCATAATACGCTAACTGGTCAGACTACTACGAGTTATACAGCCTTGTGAATGTGCCCAGTGGATAATCAAGCTCCTTAGCTCAATTAAGAAATGTCCAGTGAAGCAAATCAAGTGTCTACTCAGAATGCAGAACAATATGATCTTTGGAGATGTAATTTTGAATGAAGTATTATGATATTCAAAGTCCAATCTTGACCAGAAAATGAGGTATCCTTTTCAATAAAGTTATGAAGCATCAAGTACTGTAACAGATGAAGACAAAAGCTTCAGCATTCCTAACAGAAGAAAGAGAAGAAAATCGTGGACAAAGACAAAAGTACAAAAGATGCAAAAGCAGAAACATTGAAGATTGAAGTCAAGCGCCTGCTACACACAATCAAGCGTCCGAAACATCGTATTTTGAGGTACGCTCGTCCAAATGTAGTGATCTTGGTTAGCTTAGAAAGATAGGAGAAATACCTACATGTTTCTTGCAGAAGTCGAGATCTGAATCAATCTTTATCTGAGTGAAATTCCTTCTTCAAGCTTGAGATGTGATACTATTCGTGACATTAAGAACATGCAAGCGTCTGTTGACAATTTCTAGAGCTTTAGGTATTCAGATGCATCGATCTTGGTATCTTTGGAAGGCTGAGGGAAATATCTGCAACTCTCGTAAAGAGGTAAAGAGCGATATCGAACTCGATCTTTGTTAAGTTGCATCCGTAAGTTGGTGGCATTGTTCCTTACAGTCATACCTTCGTTCCGTCTGATGGACAAATATTGAGTGTAGGAGTCCGAATTGGACGAAATTAGTGTCTAATTAAACCTAATATCCATATTTACAAGTTTCATGAGGACATCGAATCTTAATTCAGTCAGTAACAGGGTCAAAGAAGCATAATACGCTAACTGGTCAGAAAACTACGAGTTATACCGCCTTGTGAATGTGCCCAGTGGATACTCAAGCTCCTTAGCTCAATTAAGAAACGTCCAGTGAAGCTAATCAAGCGTCTACTCAAAATGAAGAACAATATGATGGCTGGAGAAGTAATTTTGAATGAAGTATTATGATATTCAAAGTCCAAGCTTTACTAGAAAATGAGGTACCCTTTTCAATAAAGTTATGAAGCATCAAGTACTGTAACAGAAGAAGACAAAAGCTTCAGCAATCCTAACTAAAGAAAGAGAAGAAAATAGTGGACAAAGACAAAAGTACAAAAGCTGCAAAAGCAGAAACACTGAAGATTGAAGTCCAGCGCATGCTGCCAACAATCAAGCATTCGAAGCACTGTATTTTGTAGTAAGCTCATCCAAATGTAGTGATCTTGGTTAGCTTAGAAAGATAGGAGAAATACCTACATGTTTCCTGCAGAAGTCGAGATCTGAATCAATCTCTATCTGAGTGAAATTCCTTCTTCAAGCTTGAGATGTGATACTGTTCATGACATTAAGAACATGCAAGCGTCTGTTGACAATTTCTAGAGCTTTAGGCATTCAGATGCATCGATCTTGGTATCTTTGGAAGGCTGAGGGAAATATATGCAACTCTCATGAAGAGGTAAAGAGCGATATCGAACTCGATCTTTGTTAAGTTGCATCCGTAAGTTGGTGGCAAGATGTTGTTCCTTACAGTCATACCTTCGTTCCGTCTGATGGACAAATATTGAGTGTAGGAGTCCGAATTGGATGAAATTAGTGTCTAATTAAACCTAATATCCATATATACAAGTTTCATGAGGACATCGAATCCTAATTCAGTCAGTAACAGGGTCAAAGAAGCATAATACGCTAACTGGTCAGAAAACTACGAGTTATACCGCCTTGTGAATGTGCCCAGTGGATACTCAAGCTCCTTAGCTCAATTAAGAAACGTCCAGTGAAGCTAATCAAGCGTCTACTCAGAATACAGAACAATATGATGGCTGGAGAAGTAATTTTGAATGAAGTATTATGATATTCAAAGTCCAAGCTTTACAAGAAAATGAGGTACCCTTTTCAATAAAGTTATGAAGCATCAAGTACTGTAACAGATGAAGACAAAAGCTTCAGCAACCCTAACTGAAGAAAGAGAAGAAAATCGTGGACAAAGACAAAAGTACAAAAGCTGCAAAAGCATAAACACTGAAGATTGAAGTCAAGCGCCAGCAACAGATAATCAAGCGTCCGAAACATTGTATTTTGAGGTAGGCTCGTCCAAATGTAGTGATCTTAGTCAGATTAGAAAGATAAGAGAAATACCTACATGTTTCCGGAAGAAGTCAAGATCTCAATCAATCTCTATCTGAGTCAAATTCCTTCTTCAAGCTTGAGATGTGATACTATTCGTGACATTAAGAACATGCAAGCGTCTGTGACAATTTCTAGAGCTTTAGGAGTTCTAATGCATCGACCTTGGTATTGTTGGAAGGCTGAGAGAAATATCTGCAACTCTCATGAAGAGGTCAAGAGCGAAATCGACCTCTATCTTTGTTAAATTGCATCCGTAAGTTGGTCACAAGATGTTGTTCCTGACAGTTATACCTTTGTTGCGTTTGATGGCCATATATTGAGTGTAGGTGTCAGAATTGGATTTAATTAGTGTCTAATTAAACCTAATATCATATATACAAGTTTCATGTGGACATCGAATCTGAATTCGGCCAGTAACAGGGTCAAAGGAGCATAATACGCTAACTGGTCAGACTACTACGAGTTATACAGCCTTGTGAATATGCCCAGTGGATAATCAAGCTCCTTAGCTCAATTAAGAAACGTCCAACTAAGCAAATCAAGTGGCTACTTAGAATGCAGAACAATATGATCTTTGGAGATGTAATTTTGACTGAAGTATTATGATATTCAAAGTCCAAGCTTGACCATAAAATGAGGTACCCTTTTCAATAAAGTTATGAAGCATCAAGTACTGTAACAGAAGAAGACAAAAGCTTCAGCAATCCTAACAGAAGAAAGAGAAGAAAATCGTGGACAAAGACAAAAGTACAAAAGCTGCAAAAGCATAAACACTGAAGATTGAAGTCAAGCGCCTGCTACACACAATCAAGCGTCCGAAACATTGTATTTTGAGGTAAGCTCGTCCAAATGTAGTGATCTTGGTTAGGTTAGAAAGAAAAGAGAAATGCCTACATGTTTCCTGAAGAAGTCGAGATCTGAATCAATCTCTATCTGAGTCAAATTCCTTCTTCAAGCTTGAGATGTGATACTATTCGTGACATTAAGAACATGCAAGCGTCTGCTGACAATTTCTAGAGCTTTAGGAGTTCTAATGCATCGACCTTGGTATTGTTGGAAGGCTAAGAGAAATATCTCCAACTCTCATGAAGAGGTCAAGAGCGAAATCGACCTCTATCTTTGTTAAATTGCATCCGTAAGTTGGTCACAAGATGTTGTTCCTGACAGTCATACCTTTGTTACGTTTGATGGCCATATATTGAGTGTAGGTGTCAGAATTGGATTTAATTAGTGTCTAATTAAACCTAATATCATATATACAAGTTTCATGTGGACATCGAATCTGAATTCGGCTAGTAACAGGGACAAAGAAGCATAATACGCTAACTGGTCAGACTACTACGAGTTATACAGCCTTGTGAATATGCCCAGTGGATAATCAAGCTCCTTAGCTCATTTAAGAAACGTCCAGTGAAGCTAATCAAGTGTCTACTCAGAATGCAGAACAATATGATCTTTGGAGATGTAATTTTGAATGAAGTATTATGATATTCAAAGTCCAAGCTTGACCAGAAAATGAGGTACCCTTTTCAATAAAGTTATGAAGCATCAAGTATTGTAACAGAAGAAGACAAAAGCTTCAGCAACCCTAACAGAAGAAAGAGAAGAATATCGTGGACAAAGACAAAAGTACAAAAGCTGCAAAAGCAGAAACACTGAAGATTGAAGTCAAGCGCCTGCTACACACAATCAAGCGTCCGAAACATCGTATTTTGAGGTACGCTCGTCCAAATGTAGTGATCTTGGTTAGGTTAGAAAGATAAGAGAAATACCTACATGTTTCCTGAAGAAGTCGAGATCTGAATTAATCTCTATCTGAGTCAAATTCCTTCTTCAAGCTTGAGGTGTGATATCGTTCCTGACATTAAGAACGTGCAAGCTTCTGCTGACAATTTCGAGAGCTTTAGGAGCTCAGATGCATCGACCTTGGTAATGCTGGAAGGCTGAGAGAAATATCTGCAACTCTCATGAAGAGGTCAAGAGCGAAATCGATCTCTATCTTTGTTAAATTATATCCGTAAGTTGGTGACAAGATGTTGTTCTTGACAGTCATACCTTTGTTGCGTTTGATGGCCATATATTGACTGTAGGTGTCCGAATTGGTTTAAATTGGTGTCTAATTAAACCTAATATCCATATATACAAGTTTCATGAGGACATCGAATCTTAATTCGGACAGTAACAAGGTCAAAGCATTCGAAGCATTGTATTTTGTAGTACGCTCATCCAAATGTAGTGATCTTGGTTAGCTTAGAAAGATAGGAGAAATACCTACATGTTTCCTGCAGAAGTCCAGATCTGAATCAATCTCTATCTGAGTGAAATTCCTTCTTCAAGCTTGAGATGTGATACTGTTCGTGACATTAGGAACATGCAAGCATCTGCTGACAATTTCTAGACCTTTAGGCATTCAGATGCATCGATCTTGGTATCTTTGGAAGGCTGAGGGAAATATCTGCAACTCTCATGAAAAGGTAAAGAGCGATATCGAACTCGATCTTTGTTAAGTTGCATCCGTAAGTTGGTGGCAAGATGTTGTTCCTTACAGTCATACCTTCGTTCCGTCTGATGAAAATATGTTGAGTGTAGGAGTCCGAATTGGATGAAATTAGTGTCTAATTAAACCTAATATCCATACATTCAAGTTTCATGAGGACATCGAATCTTAATTCGGTCAGTAACAGGGTCAAAGAAGCATAATACGCTAACTGGTCAGAAAACTACGAGTTATACCGCCTTGTGAATGTGCCCATTGGATAATCAAGCTCCTTAGCTCAATTAAGAAACGTCCAGTGAAGCTAATCAAGAGTCTACTCAGAATACAGAGCAATATGATGGCTGGAGAAGTAATTTTGAATAAAGTATTATGATATTCAAAGTCCAAGCTTTACCAGAAAATGAGGTACCCTTTTCAATAAAGTTATGAAGCATCAAGTGCTATAACAGAAGAAGACAAAAGCTTCAGCAATCCTAACTGAAGAAAGCGAAGAAAATCGTGGACAACGACAAAAGCAGAAACACTGAAGATTAAAGTCAAGCGCCTGCTATAGACAATCAAGTGTCCAAAACATCGTATTTTGACGTACGCTTGTCCAAATGTAGTGATCTTGGCTAGGTTAGAAAGATAAGATAAATACCTACATGTTTCCTGCAGAAGTCGAGATGTGAATCAATCTCTATCTGAGTGAAATTCCTTCTTCAAGCTGGAGATGTGATACTGTTCGTTACATTAAGAACATGCAAGCGTTTGCCGACAATTTCAAGAGCTTAAGGCGTTCAGATGCATCGATCATGGTACCGTTGGAAGGCTGAAAGAAATATCTGCAACTCTCAGTTGAACAGGTAAAGCGAAATCGATCTCGATCATTGTTAAGTTGCCTCCATAAATTGGTGGAAAGATGTTATTCCTGACAGTCATACCTTTGTTGCGTCTGATGGCCATATATTGAGTGTAGGTGTCCGAATTAGATGAAATTAGTGTCTAATTAAACCTAATATCCATATATACAAGTTTCATGAGGACATCCAATCCTAATTCAGCCAATAACAATGTTAAAGAAGCATAATACGCTAACTGGTCAGAATACTACGAGTTATACATCTTTGTGAATGTCCCCAGTGGATAATCAGGCTCCTTAGCTCAATTAAGAAACGTCCAGTGAAGCTAATCAAGCGTGTACTCAGAATACAGAACAATATGATGGCTGGAGAAGTAATTTTGAATGAAGAATTATGATATTCAAAGTCCAAGCTTGACAAGAAAATGAGCTACCCTTTTCAGTGAAGTTATGAAGCATCAAGTACTCTAACAGAAGAATACAAAAGCTTCAGCGATCCTAACAGAAGAAAGATAAGAAAATCGTGGAAAAAGACAAAAGTACAAAAGCAGCAAAAGCAGAAACACTGAAGATTGAAGTCCAGCGCATGCTGCGGACAATCAAGCGTCCGAAACACCGTATTTTGTGGTATGCTCGTCCACAAAATACCTACATGTTTCCTGAAGAAGTCGAGATCAGAATCAATCGCTATCTGAGTCAAATTCCTTCTTCAAGCTGGAGATGTGATACTGTTCGTGACATTAAAAACATGCAAGCGTCTGCTAACAATTTCAATAGCTCTGGGCGTTCAGATGCATCGATCCTGTTATCATTGGAAGGCTGAGAGAAATATCTGCAACTTTCATGAAGAGGTAAAGAGCGAAATCGAACTCGATCTTTCTTAAGTTGCATCCGTAAGTTGGTGGAAAGAGAAGAAAATCGTGGACAAAGACAAAAGCAGAAACACTGAAGATTGAAGTGCGCCTTCTATAGACAATCAAGCATCCGAAACATCGTATTTTGAGGTACGCTCGTCCAAATGTAGTGATCTTGGTTTGGTTAGAAAGATAAGAGAAATACCTACATGTTTCCTGAAGAAGTCGAGATCTGAATCAATCTCTATCTGAGTCAAATTCCTTCTTCAAGCTGGAGAAGTGATACTGTTCGTGACATTAAGCACACGCAAGCGTCTGCTGACAATTTCTTGAGCTTTAGGAGTTCAGATGCATCGACCTTGGTATTGTTGGAAGGCTGAGAGAAATATCTGCAACTCTCGTGAAGAGGTCAAGTGCGAAATCGATCTCTATCTTTGTTAAATTGCATCCGTCGGGATGATGTTCCTGACAGTCATACCTTTGATGCGTTTGATGGCCATATATTGAGTGTAGGTGTCCGAATTGGATGAAATTAGGGTCTAATTAAACCTAATATCCATATATACAAGTTTCATGAGGACATCGAATCCTAATTCGGCCAGTAACTGGGTCAAAGAAGCATAATACGCTAACTGATCAGAATGCTAAGAGTAAAATAGCCTTGTGAATGTGCCCAGTGGATAATCAAGCTCCTTAGCTCAACTAAGAAGCATCCAATGAAGCTAATCAAGCGTCTACTCAGAATACAGAACATTATGATGGCTGGAGAAATAATTTTGAATGAAGTATTCAGAATTCAAAGTCCATGCTTGACCAGAGAATGAGGTACCCTTTTTAATAAAGTTATTAATCGTCAAGTACAGTAGCAGAAGAAGAGAAAAGCTTCAGCAATCCTAACAGAAGAAAGAGAAGAAAAGGGTGGACAAAGACAAAACAAAAAAGTTGCAAAAGTAGAAACACTGAAGATTGAAGTCAAGCCCCTGCTGCAGAGAATCAAGGGTCCGAAACATCGTATTTTGAGGTACGCTCATCCAAATGTAGTGATCTTGGTTTGGTTAGAAAGATAAGGGAATTACCTATATGTTTTTTTGAAGAAGTCGAGATATGGATCAATCTCTATCTGAGTGAAATTCCTTCTTCAAGCTTGAGATGTGATAATGTTCGTGTCATTAAGAACATGCAAGCGTCTGCTGACAATTTCTAGAGCTTTCGGCGTTCACATGCATCGACCTTGGTATTGTTGGAAGGCTGAGAGAAATATCTGCAACTCTCATGAAGAGGTTAAGAGTGAAATCGATCTCTACTTTTGATAAATTGCATCCGTAAGTTGGTGACAAGACGTTGTTCCTGATAGTCATACCTTTGTAGCGTCGGATGGCCATATGTTGAGCTGTAAGTGTCCGAATTGGATGAAATTAGTGTCTCATTAAACCTAACATCCATATATACAAGTTTCACGGGGACATCGAATCCTTATTCGTCCAGTAACAGGGTCGAAGAAGCATAATACGCTAACTAGTCAGAATGCTACGAGTTAAACAGCCTTATGAATATGCCCAGTGGATAATCAAGCTCCTTACCTCAACTAAGAAGCATCCAATGAAGCTAATCAAGCGTCTACTCAGAACACAGAACCTTATGATGGCTGGAGAAGTAATTTTGAATGAAGTATTAAGAATTCAAAGTCCAAGCTTGACCAGAGAATGACGTACCCTTTTTAATAAAGTTATGAAGCGTCAAGTACCATAACATAAGAACAGAAAAGCTTCAGCAATCCTAACAGAATAAAGAGAAGAAAAGCGTGGACAAAGACAAAAGTACAAAAGCTGCAAAAGCTAAAGCATTGAAGATTGAAGTCAAGCGTCTGCTGCAGACAATCAAGCGTCCGAAACATCATATTTTGAGGTACGCTCGTCCAAATGTAGTGATCGTGGTTTGGTTAGAAAGATAAGGGAAATACCCATATGTTTTTTGAAGAAGTCGAGATATGGATCAATCTCTATCTGAGCGAAATTCCTTCTTCAAGCTTGAGATGTGATAATGTTCGTGTCATTAAGAACATGCAAGCGTCTACTGAAAATTTGTAGAGCTTTAGGCGTTCACATGCATCGACCTTGGTATTGTTGGATGGCTGAGAGAAATATCTGCAACTCTCATGAAGAGGTCAAGGACAAAATCGATCTCTATCTTTGATAAATTACATCCCTAAGTTGGTGACAAGATGTTGTTCCTGATAGTCAAACCTTCGTAGCGTCTGATGGTCATATATTAAGCTGTAGGTGTCCAAATTGGATGAAATTAGTGTCTAATTAAACCTAATATCCTTATATACAAGTTTCATTAGGACATCTAATCCTAATTCGGCAAGTAATAGGGTCAAAGAAGCATAATACGGTAACTGGTCAGAATACTAAGAGTTAAACAGCCTTATGAATGTGCCCAGCAGATAATCAAGCTCCTTAGCTCAATTAAGAAGCGTCCAGTGCAGCTAATCAAGCATCTACTCAGAATACAAAACATTATGATGGCTGGAGAAGTAATTTTGAATGAAGTAGTAAGATATTCAAAGTCCAAGCTTGACCAGAAAATGAGGTACCCTTTTTAATAAAGTTATGATGCATCAAGTACGATAACAAAAGCAGATAAAAGTACAGCAATCCAAACAGAAGAAAAAGAAGAAAATTGGGAACAAAGACAAAATTACAAAAGCTGCAAAAGCAGAAACACTGAAAATTGAAGTCAGGCTCTTTTTGCATAGAATCAAGCGTCCGAAATATCGTATTTTGAGGTACGCTCGTCCAAATGTAGTGATCTTGGTTTGGATAGAAGGATAAGATAAATACGTACATATTTCCTGAAGAAGTTGAGATCTGAATCAATCTCTATCTGTGTGAAATTCCTTCTTCAAGCTTGAGATGTGATACTGTTCGTGACGTTAAGAACATGCAAGCATCGGCTAACAATTTCTAGAGCTTTAGCGTTCAGATACATCGACCTTGGTATTGATGGAAGGCTGAGAGAAATATCTACAACTCTCATGAAGAGGTCAAGGACCAAAATCGATCTCTATCTTTGATAAATTACATCCATAAGTTGGTGACAAGATGTTGTTCCTGATAGTCATACCTTTGTAGCGTCTGATGGCCATATATTGAGCTGTAGGTGTCCGAATTGGATGAAATTTGTGTCCAATTAAACCTAATATCCATATATACAAATTTCATGAGGACATCGAATCCTAATTCGGCCAGTAAAAGGGTCAAAGAAGCATAATATGCTAACTGGTCAGAATGCTACGAGTTAAACAGGCTTGTGAATGTGCCCAGTGGATAATCAAGCTCCTTAGCTCAACTAAGAAACGTCCAGTGAAACTAATCAAGCGTCTACTCCTAATACAGAACATTATGATGGCCGGAGAAGTAATTTTGAATAAAGTATTAGGAATTCAAAGTCCATGCTTGACCAGAGAATAAGGTACCCTTTTGAGTAAAGTTATTAAACGTCAAGTACAGTAGCAGAAGAAGAGAAAAGCTTCAGCAATCATAACAGAAGAAAGAGAAGAAAAGCGTGGACAAAGACAAAAGTACAAAAGCTGGAAAAGCAGGAACACTGAAGATTGAAGTCAAGCGCCTGCTGCAGACAATCAAGCGTCCGAAACATCGTATTTTGAGGAACGCTCATCCAAATGTAGTGATCTTGGCTTGCTTATAGAAATAAGGGAAATACCTACAAGTTTCCTGAAGAAGTCGAGATATGAATCAATCTCTATCTGAGTGAAATTCCTTCTTCAAGCTTGAGATGTGATACTGTTTGTGACATTAAGAACATGCAAGCGTCTACTGACGATTTATAGAGCTTTAGGCGTTCACATACATCGACCTTGGTATTGTTGGAAGGCTGGGAGAAATATCTGCAACTCTCATGAAGAGGTCAAGAGCGAAATCGATCTCTATCTTTGAAAAATTGCATCCTTATGTTGGTGACAAGATGTTGTTCCCGATAGTCATACCTTTGTTGCGTCGGATGGCCATATATTGAGCTGTAAATGTCCAAATTGGATGAAATTAGTGTCTAATTAAACCTAATATCCATATATATAGTTTCATGAGGACATCGAATACTAATTCGGCCAGTAACGGGGTCGAAGATGTATAATACGCTAACTGGTCAGAATGCTACGAGTTAAACAGCCGTGTGAATGTGCCCAGTGGATAAACAAGCTCCTTAGCTCAATAAAGAATCGTCCAGTGAAGCTATTCAAGCTTCTACTCAGAATACAGAACATTATGATGGATGGAGAAGTAATTTTGAATGAAGTATTAAGATATCCAAAGTTCATGCATGACCAGAAAATGAGGCACCATTTTTAATAAAGTTAGGAAGCATCAAGTACCGTAACAGAAGAAGACAAAAGATTCAGCAATCCTAACAGAAGAGAGAGAGGAAAAGCGTGGACAAAGACAAAAGTACAAAAGCTGCAAAAGCTGAAGCACTGAAGTATGAAATCAAGCTCCAGCAGCCGACAATCAAGTGTCCAAAACATCGTATTTTGAGGTACGCTAATCCAAATGTAGTTATCTTGGCTTGCTTATAAAAATAAGGGAAATACCTACATGTTTCCTGAAGAAGTCAAGATATGAATCAATCTCTATCTGAGTGAAATTCCTTCTTCAAGCTTGAGATGTTATACTGTTCGTGACATTAAGAACATGCAAGCGTCTGCTGACAATTTAGCTTTAGGCATTCCGATGCATCGACCTTGGTATTGTTGGAAGGCTGAGAGAAATATCTGCAACTCTAATTAAGAGGTCAAGAGCGAAATCGATCTCTATCTTTGAAAAATTGGATCCGTATGTTGGTGACAAGATGTTATTCCTGATAGTCATAATTTGTAGCGTCGGATGGCCATATATTGAGCTGTAAGTCTTCGAATTGGATGAAATTAGTGTCTAATTAAACCTAATATCCATATATACAAGTTTCATGAGGACATCGAATACTAATTCGGCCAGTAACGGGGTCGAAGATGCATAATACGCTAACTGGTCAGAATGCTACGAGTTAAACAGCCTTGTGAATGTGTCAAGTGGATAAACAAGCTCCTTAGCTCTACTAAGAAGCGTCCAGTGAAGCTAATAAAGCGTCTACTCAGAATACAGAACATTATGATGGCTGGAGAAGTAATTTTGAATGAAGTATTAAGAATTCAAAGTCCAAGCTTGACCAGAGAATGAGGTACCCTTTTTAATAAAGTTATCAAGCGTCAAGTACCGTAACAGAAGAAGAGAAAAACTTCAGCAATCCTAGCAGAAGAAAGAGAAGAAAAGCGTGGACAAGGACAAAAGTACAAAAGCTGCAAAAGCTAAAGCACTGAAGATTGAAGTCAAGGGCCTGCTGCGGACAATCAAGTGACCGAAACGTCGTATTTTGAGGTATGGTCGTCCAAATGTAGTGATCTTGGTTTGGTTAGAAAGATAAGGGAAATAGCTACATGTTTCTTGAAGAAGTCGAGATATGCATCAATCTCTATATTTCAAGCTTGAGATCTGATACTGTTCGTGACACTAAGAACATGCAAGCGTCTGCTGACAATTTCTTGAGCTTTTGGTTTTCAAATGCATCAACCTTGGTATTGTTGGAAGGCTGAGAGAAATATCTGCGACTCTCATGAAGAGGACAAGAGTGAAATCGATCTCTATCTTTGAAAAATTGCATCCGTATGTTGGTGACAAGATGTTGTTCCTGATAGTCATACCTTTGTAGCGTCGGATTGCCATATATTGAGCTGTAAGTGTCAGAATTGGATGAAATTAGTGTCTAATTAAACCAAATATCCATATATACAAGTTTTAAGAGGACATCGAATCCTAATTCGGCTAGTAACGGGGTCGAAGAAGCATAATACGCTAACTGGTCAGAATGCTACGTGTTAAACAACCTTGTGAATGTGCACAGTGGATAATCAAGCTCCTTCGCTCAACTAAGAAGCGTCCAGTGAAGCTAATCAAGGGTCTACTCAGAATAGAGAACATTATGATGGCTAGAGCAGTAATTTTGAATGAAGTATTACGAATTAAAAGTCCAAGCTTGACCAGAGAATGAGGTACCCTTTTTAATAAAGTTATCAAGCGTCAAGTACCGTAACAGAAGAAGAGAAAAGCTTCAGCAATCCTAACAGAAGAAAGAGAAGAAAAGCGTGGACAAAGACAAAAGCAAAAAAGCTGCAAAAGTAGAAACACTGAAGATTGAAGTCAAGCCCCTGCTGCAGAGAATCAAGGGTCCGAAACATCGTATTTTGAGGTACGCTCATCCAAATGTGGTGATCTTGGTTTGGTTAGAAAGATAAGGGAATTACCTATATGTTTTTTTGAAGAAGTCGAGATATGGATCCATCTCTATCAGAGTGAAATTCCTTCTTCAAGCATGAGATGTGATAATGTTCGTGTCATTAAGAACATGCAAGCGTCTGCTGACAATTTCTAGAGCTTTAGGCATTCACATGCATCGACCTTGGTATTGTTGGAAGGCTGAGAGAAATATCTGCAACTCTCATGAAGAGGTTAAGAGTGAAATCGATCTCTACTTTTGATAAATTGCGTCCGTAAGTTGGTGACAAGATGTTGTTCCTGATAGTCATACCTTTGTAGCGTCGGATGGCCATATATTGAGCTGTAAGTGTCCGAATTGGATGAAATTAGTGGCTCATTAAACCTAACATCCATATATACAATTTTCACGGGGACATCGAATCCTAATTCGGCTAGTAGCAGGGTCGAAGAAGCATACTATGCTAAATGGTCAGAATGCTACGAGTTAAACAGCCTTGTGAATGTGCCCAGTGGATAATCAAGTTCCTTAGCTCAACTAAGAAGCATCCAGTGAAGCTAATCAAGCGTCTACTCAGAATACAAGACATTATGATGGCTGGAGAAGTAATTTTGAATGAAGTATTAATAATTCAATGTCCAAGCTTGACTAGAAAATGAGGTACCTTTTTAATAAATTTATCAATTGTCAAGTACCGTAACAGAAGAAGAGAAAAGCTTCAGCAATCCTAACAGAAGAAAGAGAAGAAAAGCTTGGAAAAAGACAAAAGTACCAAAGCTGCAAAAGCATAAACACTGAAAATTGAAGTCAAGCGCATGCTGCAGACAATCAAGCGTCCGAAACAACGTATTTTCCGGTACGCTCATCCAAATGTAGTGATCTTGTTTTGGTTAGAAAGATAAGAGAAATACCTACATGTTTACTGAAGAAGTCGAGATATGGATCAATCTCTATATGAGTGAAATTCCCTCTTCAAGCTTGAGATGTGATATTGTTCGTGACATTAGGAACATGCAAGCGTCTGCTCAAAATTTCTAAAGCTTTAGGCGTTCAGATGCATCTTCCTTGGTATTGTTAGAAGGCAGAGAGAAATATTTGTAACTCAAATGAAGAGGTCAAATGCTAAATCGATCTCTATCATTCTTAAGTTGCATTCGTAAGTTGGTGGCAAGATGTTCTTCCTGGCAATCATACCTTTGTTGCATCTGATGGCTATATATTGAGCTGTAGGAGCCCGAATTGGATGAAATTAGTGTCTCATTAAACCTAATATCCGTATATACAAGTGTCAGGAGGACATCAAATCCTAATCCGGCTTGTAATAGGGTCAAAGAAGCATAATACGCTAACTGGTCAGAATACTACGAGTTAAACAGCCTTGTGAATGTGCCCAGCAGATAATCAAGCTCCTTAGCTCATTTAAGAAGCGTCCAGTGCAGCTAATCAAGCATATACTCAGAATACAGAACAGTATGATGGCAGGAGAAGTAATTTTGAACGAAGTATTAAGATATTCAAAGTCCAAGCTTGACCAGAAAATGAGGTACCCTTTTTAATAATGTTATGAAGCATCAAGTTCCATAACAGAAGAAGACAAAATCTTTAGCAATCCTAGCAGAAGAGAGAGAAGAAAAGCGTGGTCAAAGGCAAAAGCTGCAAAAGCTGAAGCACTGAAGATTGAAGTCAAGCGCCTGTTGCAGATAATCTAGCGCCCGAAACATCGTATTATGAGGTCTGAAACGAAAATAATCAAGCTGTAAAAGCTGAAGCACTGAACGTTGAAGTCAAAGGGAAATACCTACATGTTTCCTGAAGAAGTCGAGATCTGAATCAAACTCTATCTGAGTGAAATTCTTTCTTCAAGCTTGAGATGTGATACTATTCGTGACATTAAGAAAATGCAAGCGTCTGCTGACAATTTCTAGAGCTTTAGGCATTCTGATGCATCGACCTTGGTATTGTTGGAAGGCTGAGAGAAATATCTGCAACTCTCATGAAGAGGTCATGAGCGAAATCGATCTCTATCTTTGATAAATTGCATCCGTAAGTTGGTGCCAAGATGTTTTTCATGATAGTCATACCTTTGTAGCGTCTGACGGCCATATATTGAGTTGTAGGTGTTCGATTTGGATGAAATTAATGTCTAATTAAACCTAATATCCATATATACAAGTTTCATGAGGACATTGAATCCCAATTCGGCCAGTGACAGGGTCGAAGAAGCATAATATGCTAACTGGTCAGAATGCTACAAGTTAAACAGCCTTGTGAATGTGCCCAGTGGATAATCCCGCTCCTTAGCTCAATTAAGAAGCGTCAAGTGAAGCTAATTAAGCATCTACTCAAATTACAGAACATTATGATGCTTGGAGAAGTAATTTTGAATGAAGTATTAAGATATTCAAAGTCCAAGCATGACCAGAAAATGAGGTACCCTTTTTAATAAAGTTATGAAGCATCAAGTACCGTAACAGAAGAAGAGAAAAGCTTCAGGAATCCTAACAGAAGAGATAGAAGAAAAGTGTGGACATAGACAAAAGTACAAAAGCTGCAAAAACTGAAGCACTGAAGATTGAAGTCAAGCGCTTGCGGCAGACGATCAAGCGTCTGAAACATTGTATTTTAAGATATGCTCGTCCAAATGTAGTGATATTGTTTTGGTTAGAAAGATAAGGGAATTACCTACATGTTTCCTGAAGAAGTCGAGATATGAATTAATCTCTATCAGAGTGAATTTCCTTCTTCAAGCTTGGGATGTGATACTGTTCGTGACATTAAGAACTTGCAAGCATCTGCTGACAATTTCTAGAGCTTTAGGCGTTCAGATGCATCGACCTTGGTATTGTTGGAAGGCTGAGAGAAATATCTGCAACTCTCATGAAGAGGTCAAGAGCGAAATCGATCTCTATGTTTGATCAATTGCATCCGTAAGTTGGTGACAAGATGTTCCTAATAGTCATACCTTTGTAGCGTCTGATGGCCATATACTGAGCTGTAGGAGTCCGAATTGGATGAAATTAGTGTCTAATTAAGCCTAATATCCATATATACAATTTTGATGCGGACATCGAATCCTAATTCGACCAGTAACGGGGCCGAAGAAGGATAATACGCTAACTGGTTAGAATTCCACGAGTTAAACAGCCTTGTGAATGTGCCCAGTGGATAGTCCAGCTCCTTAGCTCAATTAAAAATCATCCAGTGAAGTTAATCAAACATCTACTCAGAATACAGAACATTATATTGGCTAGAGAAGTAATTTTGAATGAAGTATTAAGATATTCAAAGTCCAAGCATGACCAGAAAATCCCTTTTTAATAAAGTCATGAAGCATCAACTATCGTAAAAGAAGAATAGGAAAGCTTCAGCAATCCTAACAGAAGAGAGAGAAGAAAAACGTGGACAAAGACAAACGTACAAATGCTGCAAAAGCTGAAGCACTGAAGATTGAAGTCAAGCACCTGCCGCAGACAATCAAGCGTCCGAAACATCGTATTTTGAGGTACGCTCGTCCAAATGTAGTGATCTTGGTTTGTTTAGAAAGATAAGGGAAATACCTACATGTTTCCTGAAGAAGTCGAGATCTGAATCAATCTCTATCTGAGTGAATTTCCTTCTTCAAGCTTGAGATGTGATAATGTTCGTGACATTAAGAACTTGCAAGCATCTGCTGACAATTACTAGTGCTTTAGGCATTCAGATGCATTGACCGTGGTATTGTTACAAGGCAGAGAGAAATACCTGCAACTCTCATGAAGAGGTCAAGAGCGAAATTGATCTCTATCTTTGATAAATTGCGTCCGTAAGTTGGTGACAAGATGTTGTTCCTGATAGTCATACCTTTGTAGCGTCTGATGGCCATATATTGAGTTGTAGGTGTCCAAATTGGATTAAATTTGTGTCTAATTAAACCTAATATCCATATATACAAGTTTCATGCGGACATCGAATCCTAATTCGGCCAGTAACTAGGTCGAAGATGCATAATACTCTAACTGGTTAGAATGCTACGTGTTAAACAGCCTTGTGAATGTGCCCAGTGGATAATCAAGCTCCTTAGCTCAACTAAGAAGCGTCCAGTGAAGCTAATCAAGTGTCTACTCCGAATACAGAACATTATGATGGCTGGAGAAGTAATTTTGAATGAAGTATTAAGATATTTAAGGTCCAAGCATGACCAGAAAATAAGGTACTCTTTTTAATAAAGTCATGAAGCATCAAGTACCGTAACAGAAGAAGAGAAAAGCTTCAGCAATCCTAACAGAAGAGAGAGAAGAAAAGCGTGGACAAAGACAAAAGTACCAATGCTGCAAAAGCTGAAGCACTGAAGATTGAAGTCAAGTGCCTGCTGCAGACAATCAAGCGTCCGAAACAACGTATTTTAAGGTACGCTCGTCCAAATATAGTGATCTTGGTTTGGTAAGAAAGGTAAGGGAAATACCTACATGTTTCCTGAAGAAGTCGACATCTGAATCAAACATTATCTGAGTGAAATTCGTTCTTCAAGCTTGAGATGTGATACTGTTCGTGACTTTAAGAACATCCAAGCATCTGATGACAATTTCTAAAGCTTTAGGCGTTCAGATGCATCGTCCTTGGTATTGTTAGAAGGCTGAGAGTAATATCTGCAACTCAAATGAGATGTCAAGTGCTAAATCGATCTCTATCATTCTTAAGTTGCATCCGCAAGTTGGTGGCAAGATGTTGTTCCTGGCAATCATGTTGCATCGGATGGCTATATAATGAGCTGTAGGAGTCCGAATTGGATGAAATTAGTGTCTCATTAAAGCTAATATCCGTATATACAAGTTTTAGGAGGACATCGAATCCTAATCCGGCCAGTAACAGGGACAAAAAAGCATAATACGCTAACTGGTCAGAATGCCACAAGTTAAACAGCCTTGTGAATGAACCCAGTGGATAATCCAACTCCTTACCTCAATTAAGAAGCTTCAAGTGAAGCAAATCAAGCGTCTGGTCAGAATACAGAACATTATGATGGCTGGAGAAGTAATTTTGAATAAAGTATTAAGATATTCAAAGTCCAAGCATGACCAGAAAATGAGGTACCCTTTTTAATAAAGTTATCAAGCGTCAAGTACCGTAACAGAAGAAGACAAAATCTTTTGCAATCCAAACAGAAGAGAGTGAAGAAAAGCGTAGACAAAGACAAAAGTACAAAAGCTGCAAAAGCAGAAGCACTGAAGATTGAAGCCAAGCGCCTGCTGCCGACAATCAAGCGTCCGAAACGTCGTATTTTGAGGCACGCTAGTCCAAATGTAGTGATCTTGATTTGGTTTGAAACATAAGAGAATTAGCTACATGTTTTCTGAAGAAGTCAAGTTCTGAATCAATCTCTATGTGAGTAAAATTCCTTTTTCAAGCTTGAGATGTGATATTGTTCGTGACATTAAGAACATGCAAGCGTCTGCTGACAATTTCTAGAGCTTTAGGTGTTCAGATGCATCGATCTTGGTATCATTGGAAGGCTCAGAGAAATATCTACAACTCTCATGAAGAGGTCAAGAGCGAAATTGATCTCTATCTTTGTTAAATTGCATCCGTAAGTTGGTGACAAGATGTTGTTCCTGATAGTCATACCTTTTTAGCGTCTGATGGCCTTATATTGAGCTGTAGGTGTCTGAATTGGAAGAAATTAGTGTGTAATTAACCCTAATATCCATATATACAAGTTTATGAGGACATCGAATCCTAATTCGGCCAGTAACAGGGTCAAAGAAGCATAATACGCTAACTGGTCAGAATTCTACGAGTTAAACAGCCTTTTGAAAGTGCCCAGTGGATAATCAAGCTCCTTAGCTCAATTAAGAAGCGTCCAGTGAAGCTAATCAAGCGTCTACTCAGAATACAGAACATTATGATGGCTGGAGAAGTAATTTTTAATGAAGTATTAAGAATTCAAAGTCCAAGCTTGACCCGAAAATGAGGTACACTTTTTAATAAAGTTATCAAGCGTCAAGCACCGTAATAGAAGAAGAGAAAAGCTTCAGCAATCCTAACAGAAGAAATAGAAGAAAAGCGTGGAAAAAGACAAAAGTGCAAAAGCTGCAAAAGTAGAAACACTGAAGATTAAAGTCGAGCGCCTGCTGCAGACAATCAAGCGTTCGAAACATCGTATTTTGCGGTACGCTCATCCAAATGTAGTGATCTTGGTTTGGTTAGAAAGATAAGAGAAATACCTACATGTTTCCTGAAGAAGTCGAGATCTGAATCAATCTCTATCTGAGTGAAATTCCTTTTTCAAGCTTGAGATGTGATACTGTACGTGACATTAAGAACATGCAAGCGTCTGCTGACTATTTCTAAAGCTTTAGGCATTCAGATGCATCATCCTTGTTATTTTTAGAAGGCTGAGACAAATATCTGCAACTCACATGAAGTGGTCAAGTGCTAAATCGATCACTATCGTTCTTAAGTTGCATCCATAAGTTGGTGGCAAGATGTTGTTCCTGGTAATCATACCTTTGTTGCATCGGATAGCTATATATTGAGCTGTAGGAGTCCGAATTGGATGAAATTAGTGTCTCATTAAACCTAATATCCGTATATACAAGTGTCAGGAGGACATCGAATCCTAATCCGACCAGTAACAGGGTGAAAGAAGCATACTACGCTAACTAGTTAGAATGCTATGAGTTAAACAACCTCGTGAATGTGCCCAGTGGATAACCAAGCTCCTTAGCTCATTTAAGAAGCATCCAGTGAAGCTAATCAAGCATATACTCAGAATATAGAAAATTATGATGGCTGGAGAAGTAATTTTGAATGAAGTATTAAGATATTCAAAGTCCAAGCTTGATCAGAAAATGAGGTACCCTTTTTAATGAAGTTATGAAGCATCAAGTTCCGTAACAGAAGAAGACAAAAGCTTCAGCAATCCTAGCAGAAGAGAGAGAAGAAAAGCGTGGACAAAGACAAAAGTACAAAAGCTGCAAAAGTAGAAACACTGAAGATTGAAGTCAAGCGCCTGCTGCAGACAATCAAGTGTCCAAAACATCGTATTTTTAAGCACACTAGTCTAAAAGTAGTGATCTTGGTTTTGTTAGAAAGATAAGAGAAATACCTACATGTTTCCTGAAGAAGTCGAGATATGAATCAATCTCTATCTGACTGAAATTTCTTCTTCAAGCTTGAGAGGTGATACTGTTCGTGACATTAAGAACATGCAAGCGTTTGCTGAAAATTTCTAGAGCTTTAGGTGTTCAGATGCATCGACCTTGGTATTGTTGGAAGGCTGAGAGAAATATTTGCAACTCCCATGAAGAGGTCAAGAGCGAAATCGATCTGTGTCTCTGAAAAATTGCATCCGTAAGTTGGTGACAAGATGTTGTTCCTGATAGTCATACCTTTGTAGTGTCTGATGGCCATATATTGTGCTGTAGGTGTCTGAATTGGATGTAATTAGTGTCTAATTAAACCTAATATCCATATATAAAAGTTTCATGAGGACATCGAATCCTAATTCGGCCAGTAACGGGGTCGAAGAAGCATAATATGCTAACTGGTCAGAATGCTACGAGTTAAACACCCTTGTGAATGTGCCCAGTGGATAATCAAGCTCCTTAGCAAAATTAAGAAGCGTCCAGTGAAGCTAATCAAGCATATACTCAGAATACAGAACATTATGATGGCTGGAGAAGTAATTTTGAATGAAGTATTAAGAATTCAAAGTCCAAGCTTGACCCGAAAATGAGGTACACTTTTTAATAAAGTTATCAAGCGTCAAGCACCGTAACAGAAGAAGAGAAAAGCTTCAGCAATCCTAATAGAATAAAGAGAAGAAAAGCGTGGAAAAAGACAAAAGTGCAACAACTGCAAAAGTAGAAACACTGAAGATTGAAGTCAAGCGCCTGCTGTAGACAATCAAGCGTCCGAAACATCGTATTTTCTGGTACGCTCATCCAAATGTAGTGATCTTGGTTTGGTTAGAAAGATAAGAGAAATACCTACATGTTTCCTGAAGAAGTCGAGATCTGAATCAATCTCTATCTGAGGGAATTTCCTTCTTCAAGCTTGAGATGTGATAATGTTCATGACATTAAGAACTTGCAAGCATCTGCTGACAATTTCTAGAGCTTTAGGCATTCAGATGCATCGACCATGGTATTGTTGGAAGGCTGAGATAAATATCTGCAACTCTCATGAAGAGGTCAAGAGCGAAATCGATCTCTATGGTTGATCAATTGCATCCGCAAGTTGGTGACAAAATGTTGTTCCTGATAGTCATACCTTTGTAGCGTCAGATGGCCATATATTGTGCTGTAGGTGTCCGAATTGGATGAAATTGGTGTCTAATTAAACCTAATATCCATATATACTAGTTTCATGAGGACATCGAATCCTAATTCGGCCAGTAACGGGGACGAAGATGGATAATACGCTAACTGGTCAGAATGCTATGAGTTAAACAGCCTTGTTATTGTGCCCAGTGGATAGCCCAGCTCCTTAGCTCAATTAAAAATCGTCCAATGAAGTTAATCAAGCGTCTACTCAGAATACAAGACATTATGATGGCAAGAGAAGTAATTTTGATTGAAGTATTTAGATATTTAAAGTCCAAGCATGACCAGAAAATATGGTACCATTTTTATTAAAGTCATGAAGCATCAAGTACAGTAACAGAAGAAGAGGAAAGCTTCAGCAATCCTAATAGAAGAGAGAGAAGAAAAGCGTGGACAAAGACAAAAGTACAAATGCTGCAAAAGCTGAAGCACTGAAGATTGAAGTCAAGTGCCTGCTGCAAATAATCAAGCGTCTAAAACATCGTATTTTGAGGAACGCTCGTCCAAATGTAGTGATCTTGTTTGGTTAGAAAGATAAGGGAAATACCAACATGTTTCCTGAAGAAGTCGAGATCTGAATCAATCTCTATATGAGTGAATTTCCTTCTTCAAGCTTGAGATGTGATAATGTTCGTGACATTAAGAACTTGCAAGCATCTGCTGACAATTTCTAGAGCTTTAGGTGTTCAGATGCATCGATCTTGGTATTGTTGGAAGGCTGAGAGAAATATCTGCAACTCTCATGAGGAGGTCAAGAGCGAAATCAATCTCTATCTTCGATAAATTGCATCGGTAAGTTGGTGACAAGATGTTGTTCCTGATAGTCGTATCTTCGTAGCGTATGATGGCCATATATTGAGTTGTAGGTGTCCGAATTGGATTAAATTTGTGTCTAATTAAACCTAATATCCATATATACAAGTTTCATGCAGACATCGAATCCTAATTCGGCCACTAACTGGGTCGAAGAAGCATAATACGCTAACTAGTCAGAATGCTACGAGTTAAACAGCATTGTGAATGTGCCCATTGGATAATCAAGCTCCCTAGCTCAACTAAGAAGTGTCCAGTGAAGCTAATCAAGCGTCTACTCAGAATACAGGACATTATGATGGCTGGAGAAGTAATTTTGAATGAAGTATTAAGATATTCAAAGTCCAAGCATGACCAGAAAATGAGATACTCGTTTTAATAAAGTCATGAAGCATCAAGTACCATAACAGAAGAAGAGAAAAGCTTCAACAATCCTAACAGAAGATAGAGAAGAAAAGCGTGGACAAAGACAAAAGAACAAAAGCTGGAAAAGCTGAAGCACTGAAGATTGAAGTCAAGCACCTGCTACAGACAATCAAGCGCCCGAAACATCGTATTTGAAGATACGCTCATCCAAATGTAGTGATCTTGGTTTGGTTAGAAAGATAAGGGAAATACCTACATGTTTCTTGAAGAAGTTGAGATATGAATCAATCTCTATCAGAGTGAATTTCCTTCTTCAAGCTTGAGATGTGATAATGTTCGTGATATTAAGAACTTGCAAGCATCTGCTGACAATTTCTAGAGCTTTAGGCGTTCAGATGCATCGACCTTGGTATTGTTGGAAGGCTGAGAGAAATATCTGCAACTCTCATGAGGAGGTTAAGAGCGAAATCGAGCTCTGTCTTTGATAAATTGCATCCGTAAGTTGGTGACAAGATGTTGTTCCTGATAGTCATATCTTTGTAGCGTCTGATGGCCATATATAGAGTTGTAGGTGTCCGAATTGGATTAAATTTGTGTCTAATTAAACCTAATATCCATATATACAAGTTTCATGCAGACATCGAATCCTAATTCGGCCACTAACTGGGTCGAAGAAGCATAATACGCTAACTAGTCAGAATGCTATGAGTTAAACAGCATTGTGAATGTGCCCAGTGGATTATCAAGCTCCTTAGCCCAACTAAGAAGTGTCCAGTGAAGCTAATCAAGCATCTACTCAGAATACAGGACATTATGATGGCTGGAGAAATAATTTTGAATGAAGTATTAAGATATTCAAAGTCCAAGCATGACCAGAAAATGAGGTACACTTTTTAATAAAGTCATGAAGCATCAAGTACCATAACAGAAGAAGAGAAAAGCTTCAGCAATCCTAACAGAAGATAGAGAAGAAAAGCATGGACAAAGACAAAAGAACAAAAGCTGGAAAAGCTGAAGCACTGAAGATTGAAGTCAAGCGCCTGCTGAGGATAATCAAGCGTCCGAAACATTGTATTTTAAGGTACGCTCATCCAAATGTAGTGATCTTGTTTTGGTTAGAAAGATAAGGGAAATACCTACATGTTTCTTGAAGAAGTCGAGATCTGAATCAATCTCTATCTGAGTGAATTTCCTTCTTCATGCTTGAGATGTGATAATGTTCGTGACATTAAGAACTTGCAAGCATCTGGTGAAAATTTCTAGAGCTTTAGGCGATCAGATGCATCGACCTTGGTATTGTTGGAAGGCTTAGAGAAATATCTGTGACTCTCATGAAGAGGTCCAGAGCGAAATCGATCTCTATCTTTGTTAAATTGCATCCGTAAGTTGGTGACAAGATGTTGTTCCTTATAGTCATATCTTTGTAGCGTCTGATGGCCATATATTGAGTTGTAGGTGTCCGAATTGGATGAAATTTGTTTCTAATTAAACCTAATATCCATATATACAAGTTAGATGAGGACATCGAATCCTAATTCGGCCAGTAACGGGGTCGAAGAAGCATAATACGCTAACTGGTCAAAACGCTACGAGTTAAACAATGTTGTCAATGTGCCCAGTGGATAGTCCAGCTCCTTCGCTCAATTAAGAATCGTCCAGTGAAGTTAATCATGCGTCTACTCCGAATACAGAACATTGTGATGGCTGGATAAGTAATTTTGAATGAAGTATTGAGAATTCAAAGTCCAAGCCTGACCAGAAAATGAGGTACACTTTTTAATAAATTTATCAAACGTCAAGTACAGTAACAGAAGAAGAGAAAAGCTTCAGCAATCCTTACAGAAGAAAGAGAAGAAAAGCGTGGAAAAAGACAAAAGTGCGAAAGCTGCAAAAGCATAAACACTGAAGATTTAAGTCAAGTGCCTGCTGCAGGCAATCAAGCGTCCAAAACATCGTATTTTGAAGTGCGCTCGTCAGAAAGTACTGATCTTGGTTTTGTTAGAAAGATAAGAGAAATACCTACATGTTTCCTGTAGAAGTCGAGATCTGAATCAATCTCTATCTGAGTGAAATTCCTTCTTCAAGCTTGAGATGTGATACTGTTCGTGACATTAAGAACATGCAAGCGTCTGCTGACAATTTCAAGAGCTTTAGGTGTTCAGATGCATCAGTCTTGGTATTGTTCGAAGGCTGAGATAAATATTTGCAACTCTCATGAAGAGGTCAAGAGCAAAATCAATCTGTATCTTTGATAAATTGCATCCGTAAGTTGGTGACAAGATGTTTTTCCTGATAGTCATAACTTTGTTGCGTCTGATGGCTATATATTGAGCATTAGGTGTCCGATTTGGATGAAATTAGTGTCTAATTAAACCTAATATCCATATATACAAGTTTCATGAGGACATCGAATCATAATTTGGCCAGTAACGGGGTCGAAGAAGCATAATACGCTAACTGGTCAGAATGCTACGAGTTAAACCGCCTTGTGAATGTGCCTAGTGGATAATCCTGCTCCTTAGCTCAACTAAGAAGCATCAAGTGAAGCTATTCATGCGTCTACTCAGAATACAGAACATTATGATGGTTGGAGAAGTAATTTTGAATGAAGTATTAAGAATTCAAAGTCCAAGCTTGACCCGAAAATGATGTAAACTTTTTAATAAAGTTATCAAGCGTCAAGCACCGTAATAGAAGAAGAGAAAAGCTTCAGCAATCCTAATAGAATAAAGAGAAGAAAAGCGTGGAAAAAGACAAAAGTGCAAAAGTAGAAACACTGAAGATTGAAGTCAAGCGCCTGCTGAGGATAATCAAGCGTCCAAAACATCGTATTTTAAGGTATGCTCACCCAAATGTAGTGATCTTGTTTTGGATAGAAAGATAAGGGAAATACCTACATGTTTCCTGAAGAAGTCGAGATCTGAATCAATCTCTATCTGAGTGAATTTCCTTCTTCATGCTTGAGATGTGATAATGTTCGTGACATTAAGAACTTGCAAGCATCTGGTGACAATTTCTAGAGCTTTAGGCGATCAGATGCATCGACCTTGGTATTGTTGGAAGGCTGAGAGAAATATCTGTGACTCTCATGAAGAGGTCCTGAGCGAAATCGATCACTATCTTTGTTAAATTGCATCCGTAAGTTGGTGACAAGATGTTGTTCCTTATAGTCATATCTTCGTAGCGTATGATAGCCATATATTGAGTTGTAGGTGTCCGAATTGGATTAAATTTGTGTCTAATGAAGTCTAATATCCATATATACATGTTTCATGCAGACATCGAATCCTAATTCGGCCACTAACTGGGTCGAAGAAGCATAATACGCTAACTAGTCAGAATGCTACGAGTTAAACAGCATTGTGAATGTGCCCATTGGATAATAAAGCTCCCTAGCTCAACTAAGAAGTGTTCAGTGAAGCTAATCAAGCGTCTACTCAGAATACAGGACATTATGATGGCTGGAGAAGTAATTTTGAATGAAGTATTAAGATATTCAAAGTCCAAGCATGACCAGAAAATGAGGTACTCTTTTTAATAAAGTCATGAAGCATCAAGTACCATAACAGAAGAAGAGAAAAGCTTCAGCAATTCTAACAGAAGATAGAGAAGAAAAGCGTGGACAAAGACAAAAGAACAAAAGCTGGAAAAGCTGAAGCACTGAAGATTGAAGTCAAGCACCTGCTACAGACAATCAAGCGTCCGAAACATCGTATTTTAGGGTACGCTCATCCAAATGTAGTGATCTTGGTTTGGTTAGAAAGATAAGGGAAATATCTACATGTTTCTTGAAGAAGTTGAGATATGAATCAATCTCTATCTGAGTGCATTTCCTTCTTCAAGCTTGAGATGTGATAATGTTCGTGATATTAAGAACTTGCAAGCATCTGCTGACAATTTCTAGAGCTTTTGGCGTTCAGATGCATTGACCTTGGTATTGTTGGAAGGCTGAGAGAAATATCTGCAACTCTCATGAGGAGGTTAAGAGCGGAATCGATCTCTGTCTTTGATAAATTGCATCCGTAAGTTGGTGACAAGATGTTGTTCCTGATAGTCATATCTTTGTAGCGTCTGATGGCCATATATTGAGTTGTAGGTGTCCGAATTTGATTAAATTTGTGTCTAATTAAACCTAATATCCATATATACAAGTTTCATGCTGACATCGAATCCTAATTCGGCCAGTAACGGGGTCGAAGAAGCATAATACGCTAACTGGTCAAAACGCTACGAGTTAAACAATGTTTTCAATGTGCCCAGTGGATAGTCCAGCTCCTTCGCTCAATTAAGAATCGTCCAGTGAAGTTAATCATGCGTCTACTCCGAATACAGAACATTGTGATGGCTGGATAAGTAATTTTGAATGAAGTATTGAGAATTCAAAGTCCAAGCTTGACCAGAAAATGAGGTATACTTTTTAATAAATTTTTCAAATGTCAAGTACAGTAACAGAAGAAGAGAAAAGCTTCAGCAATCCTAACAGAAGAAAGAGAAGAAAAGCGTGGAAAAAGACAAAAGTGCAAAAGCTGCAAAAGCATAAACACTGCAGGCAATCAAGCGTCCAAAACATCGTATTTTGAAGTACGCTCGCCAGAAAGTAGTGATCATGGTTTTGTTAGAAAGATAAGAGAAATACCTACATGTTTCCTGAAGAAGTCGAGATCTGAATCAATCTCTATCTGAGTGAAATTCCTTCTTCAAGCTTGAGATGTTATACTGTTCGTGACATTAAGAACATGCAAGCGTCTGCTGACAATTTCTAGAGCTTTAGGTGTTCAGATGCATCAGTCTTGGTATTGTTCGAAGGCTGAGATAAATATTTGCAACTCTCATGAAGAGGTCAACAGCGAAATCAATCTGTATCTTTGATAAATTGCATCCGTAAGTTGGTGACAAGATGTTTTTCCTGATAGTCATAACTTTGTTGCGTCTGATGGCCATATATTGAGCATTAGGTGTCCGATTTGGATGAAATTAGTGTCTAATTAAACCTAATATCCATATATACAAGTTTCATGAGGACATCGAATCATAATTTGGCCCGTAATGGGGTCGAAGAAGCATAATACGCTAATTGGTCAGAATGCTACGAGTTAAACCGCCTTGTGAATGTGCCTAGTGGATAATCCAGCTCCTTAGCTCAACTAAGAAGCATCAAGTGAAGCTATTCATGCGTCTACTCAGAATACAGAACATTATGATGGTTGGAGAAGTAATTTTGAATGAAGTATTAAGAATTCAAAGTCCAAGCTTGACCCGAAAATGATGTAAACTTTTTAATAAAGTTATCAAGCGTCAAGCACCGTAACAGAAGAAGAGAAAAGCTTCAGCAATCCTAATAGAATAAAGAGAAGAAAAGCGTGGAAAAAGACAAAAGTACAAAAGTAGAAACACTGAAGATTGAAGTCAAGCGCCTGCTGTAGACAATCAAGCGTCCGAAACATCGTATTTTCTGGTACACTCATCCAAATGTAATGATCTTGGTTTGGTTAGAAAGATAAGAGAAATACCTACATGTTTCCTGAAGAAGTCGAGATCTGAATCAATCTCTATCTGAGGGAATTTCCTTCTTCAAGCTTGAGATGTGATAATGTTCGTGACATTAAGAACTTGCAAGCATCTGCTGACAATTTCTACAGCTTTAGGCATTCAGATGCATCGACCATTGTATTGTTGGAAGGCTGAGATAAATATCTGCAACTCTCATGAAGAGGTCAAGAGCGAAATTGATATCTATGTTTGATCAATTGCATCCGTAAGTTGGCGACAAAATGTTGTTCCTGATAGTCACACCTTTGTAGCGTCAGATGACCATATATTGAGCTGTAGGTGTCCGAATTGGATGAAATTGGTGTCTAATTAAACCTAATAACCATATATACAAGTTTCATGCCGACATCGAATCCTAATTCGGCCAGTAACGGGGACGAAGATGGATAATACGCTAACTGGTCAGAATGCTATGAGTTAAACAGCCTTGTGATTGTGCCCAGTGGATAGTCCAGCTCCTTAGCTCAATTAAAAATCGTCCAGTGAAGTTAATCAAGCGTCTACTCGGAATACAGGACATTATGATGGCAAGAGAAGTAATTTTGAATGAAGTATTAAGATATTCAAAGTCCAAGCATGACCAGAAAATATGGTACCATTTTTATTAAAGTCATGAAGCATCAAGTACAGTAACAGAAGAAGAGGAAAGCTTCAGCAATCCTAACAGAAGAGAGAGAAGAAAAGCGTGGATAAAGACAAAAGTACAAATGCTGCAAAAGCTGAAGCATTGAAGATTGAAGTCAAGCGCCTGCTGCAGACAATCAAGCGTCCGAAACATCGTATTTTGAGGTACGCTCGTCCAAATATAGTGATCTTGTTTGATTAGAAAGATAAGGGAAATACCAACATGTTTCCTGAAGAAGTCGAGATCTGAATCAATCTCTATATGAGTGAATTTCCTTCTTCAAGCTTAAGATGTGATAATGTTCGTGACATTAAGAACTTGCAAGCATCTGCTGACAATTTCTAGAGCTTTAGGTGTTCAGATGCATCGACCTTGGTATTGTTGGAAGGCTGAGAGAAATATCTGCAACTCTCATGAGGAGGTCAAGAGCGAAATGGATCTCTGTCTTTGATAAATTGCATCCGTAAGTTGGTGACAAGATGTTGTTCCTGATAGTCATATCTTCGTAGCGTATGATGGCCATATATTGAGTTGTAGGTGTCCGAATTGGATTAAATTTGTGTCTAATTAAACCTAATATCCATATATACAAGTTTCATGCAGACATCGAATCCTAATTCGGCCACTAACTGGGTCGAAGAAGCATAATACGCTAACTAGTCAGAATGCTACGAGTTAAACAACATTGTGAATGTGCCCATTGGATAATCAAGCTCCCTAGCTCAACTAAGAAGTGTCCATTGAAGCTAATCAAGCGTCTACTCAGAATACAGGACATTATGATGGCTGGAGAAGTAATTTTGAATGAAGTATTAAGATATTCAAAGTCCAAGCATGACCAGAAAATGAGGTACTCTTTTTAATAAAGTCATGAAGCATCAAGTGCAACACCCTTTCCCGAATGTCACATTCCCGAACGTTTATAAGGCCGAAAATATTTATTAATGCGGAAAATATGATTTTTCTTTTTCTTTTCTTTTCATAAAGATGTAATGGGATTAGTAAAGGTAATAAATAATACTAATAAGTGAACTTAGGTTCACCATGCATTACTAGGACATACATACAGTATTATAAATACAGAAACAGAAAACGGAAAAACAGAAACATCAACATTACTGTATACAGACATAAGTCTAATGTATGACTGACATAAGAAAATACAATAAGTACTAGGAGTCGTAGCTCCCAAAAGGTACTACAAAAACTGACATAGTCTGGCCGACAACAAAACTAAAACAGCAAAAGAGTCCACCTCCGAACTCAAAGGGACTGCGAAACGGAACCATCGTCGCGTCCATCTATTCAAGCATCAACAGCAAGTACCAGCAGAAAACATACAGATATGGGTGAGATTCCCGTTCATCAACACAACAAAACAGCAGTAGTAAAAACGGGACGACTCACCGGGTAACAGCGTACCCAACATGTTAAGCAGTTAAACAACATACTAAAACTCTCAATATAAATCATGTTAAATAGTTAACAGTACAATATAATGCATTCTTAAACAATACAGCGATGTATAACAGTAAATGTAAACATCAATAGCCATGCAATGCAATGCAATGTATATGACTCAATGTCAATGTCACTGGGTACTACTCTGACCCCTACTCCATGGAGCTAACAAAACATCGGAGAGAGTGAATGGGAGGACATGTTCCGGTTTCTGCCAGCCATGAGCAAGATGCTACAACATTCGTAACGTGCACGTATCTGGCTTTACGGTAACACTCTCGACCAAACATGAAAAGTACGGCATCTAGTAGAGGATATCAGTGTATTGCACGGATTCGCCACGACACAGAAGAATCACCAACTGGTCACATGTCAGCCCTTCCAACCCTGATACCTCCAAAAAGACCATTGAAGATCGTCACCGTAAGATTCGCACCCGCATCAAGGTGTAAGCTCAACTCCTAGGCTCAAGGCCTTACAACTGTGCACATGAAATGCCAATGCTTACACAAAGCAGATGTGATAAAGCAATGTTTATCCATTGGATAAACCTCAAGGTTCACTAAGGTTCTCTTCCTTAGAAACCACACACGTCTTTGTTTTATAAAACATTTATCCATCGGATAAAACAATTATCCATCGGATAAATATCTCGTGATTCCTTTGGAATGATCCAGACTGCTTTCAGAATCGCCGACTGTCCCCACAAACCAACACAAGTCTTTTTAGCGTGTTTTGTCCTCACTCACACGCTTTCTAGGAAACTTCCCAGAAGGTCACCCATCCCATAATTACTCTAAGTCAAGCACGCTTAACTATAAAGTTCTTATGTTCTAAGCTCCCGAAAAGAAGATAAATCTTGTTGGTATGGGTAGTACCAATCAATTCTTATATGCCTTCCCTTAACTATACAGTCCCATACCTGCATAGCCTTAGGATTCCTTCCACTGTACAGTCCCATACCTGCACAGCCTCAGGATCTCTCTCATTCCAGTTATCACAAGACAGAAACAATTGAACGATTAACCTAGATCCGAATCATCGGCCCGTCATCGAACTACTGTTTCGAAACCCAAAACGTTTCGTGTTTGTGTTTACGTCTTATGAATTATATCTCAAGTCCTAAGCATTATGAATAAGGATTGAGAATCCTCTTAGATAAGTCTTTAAGCCTTTCTAAGGTATTAATCCCTTGTTTTTCAATTAAGAAAATAAGTGTGGATTCACTTAAGTCTTATGAAGTCATTGATGTACTAAGTCATCAATGGTATAGTACATGGTCTTGTTCCACCACATACCATACTTAATTAACCCTTGTCTTCAACTCTAAGTTTAATTATTTAACTTAGGTTTTTCACGCGTAAAACTTTACGATTGAGTTAGAAAACTCTTTTTGTAAACCAAACAACTTTTACAGTTGAAAACTCATTTGATTTAAAACAACATTTGAACTACTTACTTCATTTCTAGCATTTTCTGAAACATGAAATTCGCTTAGCGGATTTACATTCGCTTAGCGAAATTGAGGCAGTAATACCTCTTTTGGAACTCCTCTGGATCGCTCGGCGAGACACAAATCGCGTAGCGAAATATATTGTATTCGCTTAGCGAATATGTATTCGCTTAGCGCAAGTACAGACGGTTACACCTCTTTGTAAACACCTCTGGATTGCTCGGCGAAACAGAATTCGTGTAGCGAAACTTCAGTTTATTCGCTTAGCGAGAATGATTTCGCTTAGCGAAAGTTCAGACGGTTACACCTCTTTTGGAGACTTCTCTGGATCGCTCAGCGAGACTTTAATCGCGTAGCGAAATGTATTGGATTCGCTTAGCGAAAGTGAGGCAGTGATGGCCAACTAAGACTTTCCCTATTTTTATCAACCTTATGGAACCATTTTGATTCTCTTCATGACACCACTTCTATTCTCATTTTGAGTCACTTGATTAGTTAGATGAACTAAGGATAAGGTATAAAACATGTTTCACTTTGGTGAAAGCACTTTGAGATTTAATTCCATTTAAAGTCACTTAGGGTTTTTCTTTGAAAAACACAAGTTATTGAAAACACTTTCTTTACATCAAAACTTGACTTGTCCAAGAACTATTCATATCCTTCCTTTCCTCAAGGTCATGGCTAATAGCCAACTAGGAATCAATGTGAAGTTTTACTTCATCAACCAATCAAAGTATAGCTCACAACACTTACACAATCATGATAGCAATAATACACATTACTACATCATAATCAACATATCCAAGTCCATCACACATCATGGTCTCATAATCAACAATAAAAGTCCATACTTGATCTAGAGATCAAAGTAGGTTTTCCAACATACATGAAAATGATTTTCATTCAATCATATCATCATCAACTTATGCTAAAGCACACTACAACATACTCAAGCATAAACACATCATAACAATCTTGTTCTCCAAGAGAACTTAACAAAACTTAACATATAATAGTGAACCCAAACTAAAGGGTTTCACCCACACATAATTTAAACAACCATCTTCACCACCACCATCTTGGTGTGATGAGGTTCTTCTCCCCATACCTGTTGAAGAGCAGATTCCCGGATCAAAGTCGGTTGATCGGTTTGTGAACCTTCTGATAATTGTCACCAACTACAAACAACCAAACAATCATACATTAAACAACAATCAAACCAAACTCAACAATTCTCACAAAGAGGGTTTCGGCCACCCTAAAGAGAATAAAGCTAGGAATTGATCTTGGTTTTCCATTTCATGGATTCAAAAGCATTAGGAAAGCTAAGGATGAAATCAAGTGTTAAAAATCAAAAATTGATGAAAACACTATTCATCATCATCAAGAAGGCTTCGGCCCTAATGTACTTTTTGAGCTATGATGAGAGTTGAATCATAAGCTCTTGGGTTTAGATAGAGAATGATGAGGTGAGTTCAAAGAAATTGGTCTCACATCAAAATGATTTTTCTACCATTTCCTATGGATTTTCAAACTTTTGGATCTAAGAAATAATTTTCATGAAAATGGATCTTGATCTTGAAATAAAGAGATATTCAAGAAGTTAAGAGATCATAGAAGTGATCTTACCTTGAAATGATGGAAGATTGCTCAAGGAATCAAGTGATTCCAACAAGAACTCAAGCTTTTCTCAAGAACAACAATGGTGTTCTCTCTCTAAAGTTGAAGATGGTGTTCTTGGCTCTTCAAGAGAGCTGGGCTGCGTGAATGAGAGGGTGTGAGGGCTGAGTTCAGCCTTAAAACAAGTCACTTAAGGGCAAAATGGTCATTTGCCAAAAGGGTAAAATGGTAAAAGTGCAAAAGACTAAGGTTAGGGGCATTTTGGTCATTTTGCGTCTAGATTTTCCCGATCGTCATGACGACTCTGGCATACTCTCCCAAGTGTCCTGGGATGTTGTGATATCAAGATTATCTGTTGGCGAGTCTCGATAAGTCCATATGTGGCTCCGTTCGTCACCCAATTGAGAATTCCGCCCGAACGAAGGTCAGGAAGTGATTTTTCTGAAATTTTTACGAAATTTAACCAAAACGTAGAGAATCGAATTCTAAGACTTATTGTCTCGTTCACGGGTCCATCTGAGGTCTTCTGAGCAGTAAAATCATACTGTCAGTGTAAAAACGCAGACCGAACTCCGTTTGAGTTTTTGACTCAAAACTTAATCGTAGCTTCCTACGATATCGTCGAGCATGACTATGGTCTCGGAATATTTTATTTCTATTCCTAAGACCTCGAATAAAATAAAGACATTAAAATACTGAAGAATTAGAAAAAGTGAAAATTGGGGCGTTACATTCCTACCCCTCTTAAAAGAATTTCGTCCTCGAAATTCCGTGACTTAAAACTAAACCCACTCGATCGCTGAAGATTAAGGAAAGAAATTTTCAACAAAGGAAATTTTTCTTGGTCTTGGTCTCAAAAGAAAGTAAAAACGTATACAAAAGAATTTTACCAATCTGAAATGAATATAGGAATATCCAGTATGCAAAAAGACTCTTCAGTAGGTTCGTGAGTGTAAAAATGCATAGCTAATACATGTTTACATCCATGACTCTAATAAAGTTTCTTCTTTCATAAGAACCTCCCAATAAACTTTGGAATCAAAAGATAAACAGTCTGGCAAAAATCAGACTGGATCACCTTCACCAAAAGTAAAAGTGATTAGACTAAGTTTCATCAAGAAACTTTCAGTATCGAGAAGTTGTTTATGTTATAACTCAAGAAATAGTCATAACAAAACTTTTAGTGAAATAATACGAAAATGTCCAGACCAATGGACACCATATTACCAATTCACTCAATTGTCTAATACACTGAGGAATATGTAGGAGTGTGAACACAAATGTTCCCTTGAGATCAGGCAGCATTAACACAGGTGAAGTAGTCAACCTTCTCTCTAATCCTTGCAAACTTTCCTCACAGGCTTCAGTCCATTCAAACGCTTTATCCTTCCTTTGAAATCACGTGACCCAAAAACTTTACTTCGTCGAGCCAAATCTCACACTTGGACAACTTTGCATACAGCTGTTTCTCCTTCAGAACCTGAAGAATCACACTAAGATATTCAGCGTGTACTTCCTGGTTTCGCGAATAGATGAGTATGTCGTCTATGAAACAACCACAAACTTATCTAGATATGGACGAAAGATCCTATTCATGTAATCCATGAATATAGCTGGAGCATTCGTCACACCAAACGGCATCACAAGATACTCGTAGTGCCCATAGCGTGTTTGAAACGCTGTTCTTGGTACATCTTCTACCTTCACATGAATCTGGTGATAACCCGATCACAAATCAATCTCGGAGAAAACTGCCGCTCTCCTCAACTGATCCATCAAGTCATTTATTCCCGGAAGATGATACTTGTTCTTTAATGGTAACTTTGTTCAACTAGCGCTAATCCACACATAAGCGAGATGTTTCGTCTTTCTTTCTCACCAACAGCACAGGCGTTCCCTAAAACGACACACTGGGTCTAACGAACTGTTTTCCCAATAAGTCCACCAATTGTTCCTTCAAGGTTTCCAACTCAGCAGGTGCCATACGATAAGGTGCCATAGACGCTAGTCCTGTTCCTGGCACAAGATCGATCACAACTCGATGTCTCGAACTAGCGGTACACCTGGTACGTCTTCAAGAAAGACTTCCGGAAACTCGTTAGTAACATGTATTCGTTGAGCTCCTTCTCTCAAAGAAACGTTTCCTTGGTTGGCAGTCCAAATCCAGAATTATCCGAATCAGGGAAAACTAAGGTTTTGTTTGCACCGTCTAATAGGATATAGTTACAAGATAACCAATCCATCCCTATGATCAAATCCATTTGCGAAAGAGGCAAACAGATTACGTTCTATCCACTACGGAAAATAGAACAGTTCAAACAGACTTTCGCAGTTATAACAGGCTTGGCAGAAAGTGCAAGAATTACCAAATCTAAGGGTAAGGAAAGATACAGATAAGGTTCTACCTTCCACAACGATCTGACCGTGAATCAAATCTTCCTTTTGAGAAGTCTCAGCATCATCCCCCATATAAACTCCACTCATTGCCTTAGGCTTCGCTGCTTGCACATCGTTGACAGAATGTCTAGCTTTTGATTGCACACAATCGCGTGAAGTATGCCCTGGTTTTCCACACTTGAAACACATGATTCCCTTGATTAAGCATTCTCTGGTGACATGATTGTTCTTGCCACACTTCATGCACTTCTTTGGGGCGCTTCCAGATTGACTAATACTCCCGCTGCTTCCTCCTACAGAACGTTGTTGTTGACCTTGCTGTTTTGAATATGGTTTCCATCGAGACCTATCATCACGACCATTGGTGCCTTTATGGAACCTAGTCGGTCCAGAGTTACGTTGCCTTCCTCCACGAGTCTTCATCAGATCTTCGATTACGAAGCATTCATCTACCAAAACCGAGAACTCTTTGACCTCAAGAGGTAGCACCTCTCCTCGAATCTCGTCCCTTAAACCTTCTTCAAACTTTGTGCACTTCCACTCCTCATCGGGATGAAGATGGAAATACCTCGAAGACTTCAGCAGGGACTCAAAACGATCAGCATATTCTTTGACAGACATTCCTCCTTGACGTAGCTGCAGGAATTCCATGTCTTTCAACTCGTCTTGCACCCGTCGGAAAACACTCGTTCTGAAGAACTCTGCTAGAGACAACTTACAAGAAAGCAAAACATTACTCTCCTGCCCAATATCATTCCTCTTCAGAAACAATAATGCAGAGAATAACAAACAATCGTTGTCTTCTTCACAGAAACACAACACAGAGAACAAACAATACAAAAGGATAGACCGAAGTCATCATCCTCTCCAACATTGTTTTCTCTCAGAAACAATAACACAGAAAACAATCAGAGAAAACACAACACAAACAAGACAGACCATAACCTACAAACCCCAAAAAGACTCGGCCAGCTCTGATACCAAATAATGCAACACCCTTTCCCGAATGTCACATTCCCGAACGTTTATAAGAACGATTACGTCCAGATATTTCCGAACGTCATGACGACTCTGGCATACTCTCCCAAGTGTCCTGGGATGTTGTGATATCAAGATTATCTGTTGGCGAGTCTCGATAAGTCCATATGTGGCTCCGTTCGTCACCCAATTGAGAATTCCGCCCGAACGAAGGTCAGGAAGTGATTTTTCTGAAATTTTTACGAAATTTAACCAAAACGTAGAGAATCGAATTCTAAGACTTATTGTCTCGTTCACGGGTCCATCTGAGGTCTTCTGAGCAGTAAAATCATACTGTCAGTGTAAAAACGCAGACCGAACTCCGTTTGAGTTTTTGACTCAAAACTTAATCGTAGCTTCCTACGATATCGTCGAGCATGACTGTGGTCTCGGAATATTTTATTTCTATTCCTAAGACCTCGAATAAAATAAAGACATTAAAATACTGAAGAATTAGAAAACGTGAAAATTGGGGCGTTACATCAAGTACCATAACAGAAGAAGAGAAAAGCTTCAGCAATCCTAACAGAAGATAGAGAAGAAAAGCGTGGACAAAGACAAAAGAACAAAAGCTGGAAAAGCTGAAGCACTGAAGATTGAAGTCAAGCACCTGCTACAGACAATCAAGCGTCCGAAACATCGTATTTTAAGGTACGCGCATCCAAATGTAATGATCTTGGTTTGGTTAGAAAGATAAGGGAAATACCTACATGTTTCTTGAAGAAGTTGAGATATGAATCAATCTCTATCTGAGTGAATTTCCTTCTTCAAGCTTGAGATGTGATAATGTTCGTGATATTAAGAACTTGCAAGCATCTGCTGACAATTTCTAGTGCTTTAGGCAATCAGATGCATCGACCTTGGTATTGTGGGAAGGCTGAGAGAAATATCCGTGACTCTCACGAAGAGGTCCAGAGCGAAATCGATCTCTATCTTTGTTAAATTGCATCCGTAAGTTGGTGACAAGATGTTGTTCCTTATAGTCATATCTTTGTAGCGTCTGATGGCCATATATTGAGTTGTAGGTGTCCGAATTGGATGAAATTTGTTTCTAATTAAACCTACTATCCATATATACAAGTTAGATGAGGACATCGAATCCAAATTCGGCCAGTAACCGGGTCGAAGAAGCATAATACGCTAATTGGTCAAAACTCTATGAGTTAAACAATGTTGTCAATGTGCCCAGTGGATAGTCCAGCTCCTTCGCTCAATTAAGAATCGTCCAGTGAATTTAATCATGCGTCTACTCCGAATACAGAACATTGTGATGGCTGGATAAGTAATTTTGAATGAAGTATTGAGAATTCAAAGTCCAAGCTTGACCAGAAAATGAGGTACACTTTTTAATAAATTTATCAAACGTCAAGTACAGTAACAGAAGAAGAGAAAAGCTTCAGCAATCCTAACAGAAGAAAGAGAAGAAAAGCGTGGAAAAAGACAAAAGTGCAAAATCTGCAAAAGCATAAACACTGAAGATTTAAGTCAAGTGCCTGCTGCAGGCAATCAAGCGTCCAAAACATCGTATTTTGAAGTACGCTCGTCAGAAAGTAGTGATCTTGGTTTTGTTAGAAAGATAAGAGAAATACCTACATGTTTCCTGAAGAAGCCGAGATCTGAATCAATCTCTATCTGAGTGAAATTCCTTCTTCAAGCTTGAGATGTGATACTGTTCGTGACATTAAGAACATGCAAGCGTCTGCTGACAATTTCTAGAGCTTTAGGCGTTCAGATGCATCGACCTTGGTATTGTTGGAAGGCTGAGATAAATATCTGCAACTCTCATGAAGAGGTCAAGAGCGAAATCGATCTCTATGTTTGATAAATTGCATCCGTAAGTTGGTGACAAGATGTTTTTCCTGATAGTCATAACTTTGTTGCGTCTGATGGCCACATATTGAGCATTAGGTGTCCGATTTGGATGAAATTAGTGTCTAATTAAACTTAATATCCATATATACAAGTTTCATGAGGACATCGAATCATAATTTGCCCAGTAACGGGGTCGAAGAAGCATAATACGCTAACTGGTCAGAATGCTAAGAGTTAAACCGCCTTGTGAATGTGCCTAGAGGATAATCCTGCTCCTTAGCTCAACTAAAAAGCGTCCAGTGAAGCTATCATGCGTCTACTCAGAATACAGAACATTATGATGGCTGGAGAAGTAATTTTGAATGAAGTATTAAGAATTCAAAGTCCAAGCTTGACCCGAAAATGATATACACTTTTTAATAAAGTTATCAAGCGTCAAGCACCGTAACAGAAGAAGAGAAAAGCTTCAGCAATCCTAACAGAAGAAAGAGAAGAAAAGCGTGGAAAAAGACAAAGTGCAAAAGCTGCAAAAGTAGAAACACTGAAGATTGAAGTCAAGCGCCTGCTGTAGACAATCAAGCGTCCGAAACATCGTATTTTCTGGTACACTCAACCAAATGTAGTGATCTTGGTTTGGTTAGAAAGATAAGAGAAATACCTACATGTTTCCTGAAGAAGTCGAGATCTGAATCAATCTCTATCTGAGGGAATTTCCTTCTTCAAGCTTGAGATGTGATAATGTTCGTGACATTAAGAACTTGCAAGCATCTACTGACAATTTCTAGAGCTTTAGGCGTTCAGATGCATCGACCTTGGTATTGTTGGAAGGCTGAGATAAATATCTGCAACTCTCATGAAGAGGTCAAGAGCGAAATCGATCTCTATGTTTGGTAAATTGCATCCGTAAGTTGGTGACAAGATGTTGTTCCTGATAGTCATACCTTTGTAGCATCTGATGGCCATATATTGAGCTGTAGGTGTCCGAATTGGATGAAATTGGTGTCTAATTAAACCTAATATCCAAATATACAAGTTTCATGAGGACATCGAATCCTAATTCGGCTAGTAACGGGGTCAAAGAAGCATAATACGCTAACTGGTCAGAATGCTGCGAGTTAAACCGCCTTGTGAATGTGCCCAGTGGATAATCCCGCTCCTTAGCTCAACTAAGAAGCGTCCGGGGAAGCTAATCATGCGTCTACTCAGAATACAGAACATTATGATGGCTGGATAAGTAATTTTGAATGAAGTATTGAGAATTCAAAGTCCAACCTTGACCAGAAAATGAGGTACCCTTTTTAATAAAGCTATGAAGCATCAAGTACCATAACAGAAGAAGAGAAAAGCTTCAGCAATCCTAACAGAAAAGATAGAAGAAAAGCAAGGACAAAGCAAAAAGTACAAAAGCTGTAAAAGCTGAAGCACTGAATATTGAAGTCAAGCGCCTGCTGCAGACAATCAAGCGTCCGAAACATCGTATTTTGAGGAACGCTCGTCCAAATGTGGGGATATTGGTTTGGTTAGAAAGATCAAAGAAATACGTACATGCTTCTTGAAGAAGTCGAGATCTGAATCAATCTCTATCTGAGTGAATTTCCTTCTTCAAGCTTGAGATGTGATACTGCTCGTGACATTAAGAACTAGCAAGTGTTTGCTGACAATTTCTAGAACTTTAGGCGTTCAGATGAATCGACCTTGGTATTGTTGGAAGGCTGAGATAAATATCTGCAACTCTCATGAAGAGGTCAAGAGCGAAATTGATCTCAATGTTTGATAAATTGCATCCGTAAGTTGATGACAAGATGTTTTTCCTGATAGTCATAACTTTGTTGCGTCTGATGGCCATATATTGAGCATTAGGTGTCCGATTTGGATGAAATTAGTGTCTAATTAAACCTAATATCCATATATACAAGTTTCATGAGGACATCGAATCATAATTTGCCCAGTAACGGGGTCGAAGAAGCATAATACGCTAACTGGTCAGAATGCTAAGAGTTAAACCGCCTTGTGAATGTGCCTAGGGGATAATCCTGCTCCTTAGCTCAACTAAGAAGCGTCCAGTGAAGCTATTCATGCGTCTACTCAGAATACAGAACATTATGATGGCTGGAGAAGTAATTTTGAATGAAGTATTAAGAATTCAAAGTCCAAGCTTGACCCGAAAATGATGTACACTTTTTAATAAAGTTATCAAGCGTCAAGCACCGTAACAGAAGAAGAGAAAAGCTTCAGCAATCCTAACAGAAGAAAGAGAAGAAAAGCGTGGAAAAAGACAAAAGTGCAAAAGCTACAAAAGTAGAAACACTGAAGATTGAAGTCAAGCGCCTGCTGTAGACAATCAAGCGTACGAAACATCGTATTTTAAGGTACGCTCATCCAAATGTTGTGATCTTGGTTTGGTTAGAAAGATAAGGGAAATACCTACATGTTATTTGAAGAAGTCGAGATATGAAACAATCTCTATCTGAGTGAATTTCCTTCTTCAAGCTTGAGATGTGATAATGTTCGTGACATTAAGAACTTGCAAGCATCTGCTGACAATTTCTAGAGCTTTAGTCGTTCAGATGCATCGACCTTGGTATTGTTGGAAGGCTGAGAGAAATATCTGCAACTCTCATTGTAACGCCCCGATTTTTCACGTTTTCTATTTCTTTAGTATTTTAATGTCTTTATTTTATTTGAGGTCTTAGGAATAGAAATAAAATATTCCGAGACCATAGTCATGCTCGACGATATCGTAGGAAGCTACGATTAAGTTTTGAGTCGAAAACTCAAACATAGTCCGGTCTGCGTTTTTACACTGACAGTATGATTTTACTGCTCAGAAGACCTCAGATGGACCCGTGAACGAGACAGTAAGTCTTAGAATTCGATTATCTACGTTTTGGTTAAATTTCGTAAAAATTTCAGAAAAATAACTTCCTGACCTTCGTTTGAGCGGAATCCTCAATCGGGTGACGAACGGAGCCACATATGGACTTACCGGGACTCGCCAAAAGATAATCTTGATATCACATCATCCCAGGACACTAGGGAGAGTATGCCAGAGTCGTCATGACGTTCGGAAATATCTGGACGCAAAATGACCAAAATGCCCCTAACCTTAGTCTTTTACACTTTTACCATTATACCCTTTTGGCAAATGACCTTTTTACCCTTAAGTGAACTTTTAAGAGGCTGAACTCAGCCCCTCACTTCATCATTTTCGCACAGCCCCTCACACCATAGAGTTCCATAGTTGTTCTTGAGAGAAAACTCCATTTTCACCTAGAAAAGCTTGAGTTTTTGTTGGATTCACTTGATTTCTTGAGCAATCTTTCTTCATTTCAAGGTAAGATCACTTCTATGATCTCTTAGCTTCTTGAATCTTTCTTTATTTCAAGATCAATCTTCATTTTCATGAAAAGAATTTCTTAGATCCAAAACTTTGAAAATCCATAGGAAATTGTAGAAAAATCCTTTTGAGGTAAGACCAAGTTCTTTGAACTCACATCATCAATCTCTACCTAAACCTAAGAGCTTATGATTCAACTCTCATCATAGCTCAAAAAGCATTTTTGGCTGAACCCTCTTGGAAGATGATGAATAGTGTTTTCATCAAGTTTTGATTTTTAACACTAGATTTCATCCTTAGCTTTCCTAATGCCTTTGAATCCATGAAATGGAAACCAAAACCAATTTCTAACCTTTTTAACCTAGGGTGGCCGAAATCCTCTTTGTTAGGGTTGTTGAGTTTGGCTTTAATTGTTGTATAATGTTGGTTGTTGTGTTGTTGTAGTTGTTGACGATTATCAGGAGGTTCAGAAACCGATCAACCGACTTTGATCCGGGAATCTGCTCATCAAGAGGTATGGAGAGAAGAACCTCATCACACCAAGATGCTGGTAGTGAGAATGGTTGTTTAAGTTTATGTGTGGGTGAAACCCTTTAGTTTGGGTTCACTTTTATGTGTTAAGTCTTGTTAAGTTCTCTTGGAGAACAAGATTGTTATGATGAATTTATGCTTGAGTATGTTGTAATGTGCTTTAGCATATGTTGATGATGATATGATTGAATGAAAATCATTTCCATGTATGTTGAAAAACCTACTTTGATCACTAGATCAAGTATGGACTTTTATGGTTTGATTATGAGACCATGATGTGTGATGGACTTGGATGTTTGATTATGATGTAGAAATGTGTATTGTGGCTTATCATAATTGTATGAGCTTTTGAGCTACATGTGCTTTGTTGGTGAAGTGAAGTCTCCATTTTCTTTGGAGTAGGCTTGTGGCCTTAGTAAGAGGAAAATATAAGAACATATGTTGTTCTTGTTTTGGTAAAGTGTTGATGCAACAAAACATGATTTCATAACCTATGTTTTCAAAGAGAAACAAAAGTGATTTTGATCCAAAGATCAAATGAAGTTTTCACCTCTAAAGTGTGTCACCAAAGTTGGGAAAATGTCTTTTCTTTAGCCATAGGTCTTTTAATCAAACTAAGTGTTTCAAAAGAAGAAATAATGAAGGAGTTAGGGAAAATGAAAAACAGGGCACTCGCCCCGCGAACCCCGTCTCGCCTCGCGAGACAGAGGGAAGATAAGGCATTCGCCAGGCTAACCTTGCCTCGCCTCGCGAGACAGTGGACTAGCCTAAGCAGCAAAGATGCAGCTCCTCGGCCTCGCGTCGCGAAGTCGTCTCGCCTCGCGAACTGCCTAAGCAGCAAAGATGCAGCTTCTCGGCCTCGCGTAGCGAAGTCGTTTTCGCCCCGCGAACCGCCTAAGTAGTGAAGATGCAACTTCTCTGCCTCGCGTCGCGATCTAATCCTCGCCTCGCGGAGCAGAAAGACTGTCTAAGAAGTAAAGATGACTTCTCTGCCTCGCGTCGCGACCCAATCCTCGCCTCGCGAAGCAGAAGGATTTTTCCAAGCAGTAAAGAAAACTTCTCAGCCTCGCGTCGCGACATATACCTTCGCCTCGCGAGAAATGGTTTGTTTATAAATAGTGTTTTTCAAACTCAAACTGTAAAGTTTACGCTTTTTAAACCGAAGTTAAGTAATTGACTTAGAGTTGAAGACAAGGAATAATTAAGTATGGTATGTAGTGGAACAAGACCACATGCTATACCATTGATGACTTAATACATCAATGACTTCATAAGACATAATCACAAACATAAAACGTTTTGGGTTTTGAAACAGTAGTTCGATGACGGACCGGTGATTCGGAACCCGATCAGTCGTTCAATTGTTTCAGTCTTGTGATGACTCGATCCCGGAGGGATCACGAGATTTATCCAGTGGATAAAGGTTTTGTTTTCAAAAGACGCGTATAGTTCCTAAGGAAGAGAACCTTAGTAGACTTTGAGGTTTATCCGGGGGATAGACATTGCTTGATCGCATCTGCTTTGTGTAAGCATTGGCATTTCATTTGCATAGTTGTAAGGCCTTGAGCCTAGGAGTTGAGCTTACACCTTGATGCGGGTGCGAATCTTACGGTGACGATCTTCAATGGTCTTTTGGGAGGTATCAGGGTTGGAAGGGCTGACATGTGACCAGTTGGTAGCTCTTCTGTGTCGTGGCGAATCCGTGCAATACACTGATATCCTCTACTAGATGCCGTACTTTTCATGTTTGGTTGAGAGTGTTTCCGTAAAAGCCAGATACGTGCACGTTACGAATGTTGTAGCATCTTGCCCAAGGCTGGCGCGCACGGAACATGTCCTCCCATTCACTCTCTCCGAATGTTTTGTTAGCTCCATGGAGTAGGGGTCAGAGTAGTACCCAGTGACATTGACATTGAGTCATATACATTGCATTGCATTGCATGGCTATTGATGTTTACATTTACTGTTATACATCGTTGTACTGTTTAAGAATACCTTATTTTATGATGTTAACTGCTTAACATGATATTATGCTGTCAACTGCTTAATATGTTTGACATTGAGAATTCTTGTAAGCATGTTGGGTACGTGGTTACCCGGTGAGTCGTCCCGTTTTTACTATTGCTGTTTTGCTGTGTTGATGAACGGGAATCTCACCCATATCTGTATGTTTTCTGTTGGTACTTGCTGTTGCTGTTTGAACAGATGGACGTGATGATGGTTCAGTCCAGTAGTTCCTTTGAGCCAGAGGAGGACCTTCTTTTTGTGGTCTAGTTTTGTTGTCGGCCAGACTATGTCGTTTTTGTATTACTTTTGGGAGCTACGACTTATGTCTGTATTTCTTATTGTATTAGTTATACATTAGACCTATGTCTGTATATAATAATGTTGACGTTTCCATTTCTGTTTCTGTTCTGTGGTATGTTCTAGAAATGCATGGCGAACCTAAGTTCGTTTATTAGTATTATGACCTTTCCATTGCATCTTGTGAAAAGAAAAAAAAAAAGAAAACCGTATTTTCCGCATTAAGAAATATTTTTGGCCCTATAAACGTTCGGGAATGTGGCACTCGGGAAAGGGTGTTGCATTGTTTGGTATCAGAGCTGGCCGAGTCTTTTTGGGGTTGTAGGTTATGGTCTGTCTTGGTTGTGTTGTGTTCTCTGTGTGATTCTCTGTTGTTTGCTTTAGTTTTGTTGTGGTTCTTGTGTTTGATAGTTCTGGTTTTGAAGGTAGCAATGGCTGCTCAAAACCTGACTGCTGCTGTGAATGCCATACGGGACATGGCTGCTGCTATGGCTCAACGTGATGAACGAGCTGCTGGAGGTAGAGGACTAGATGAATTTCTTCGTCGGAATCCACCTCAATTCAAAGGTGAATTCAATCCTGAGTTGGCTGAACGCTGGATCCAAACATTGGAGAAAATCTTTGGAGCGATGAGATGCACTGAGAATGACAAGGTTGTCTATGCAACCTATATGCTAGTGGAGGATGCTGAGTACTGGTGGGAAGGAACCCGTCAGATGCTGGTTCACGATCAACAAGCTGTGGATTGGAATGCTTTTAAGGGAAAATTCCTGGAGAAGTATTTTCCTGCTAGTGCAAGGCACGAGAAAGAGATGGAGTTCCTCCAGCTGAGACAGGGGGGAATGATCGTAGCTGAATACGGGGCTAAGTTTGAAAGTCTAGCAAAGTTCTCAAATTACTTTCTGGACAACCCAAGAGAAGAGTGGAAGTGCCGGAAATTTGAAGGAGGTCTAAGGATCGACTTGAAGAGAGCTGTAGTTCCATTGGAAATTTCTGTTTTTCCGAGGTTAATGGAAAAGTGTCGTTTGATCGAGAGTTTGGAGCCTAAGGACAAGCGGGTACAGAGTTCTGGACCGAGCAAGTTCCAGAGAGGAAGCGGTGGTCGAGACAACAAATCTCGATGGAAGCCGTATGCAAAGCAACAAGATCGACAACAACGTTCTGTTGGAGGAAGCAGTGGGAGTTTCAGTCAGTCTGGAAATGCCCCAAACAAGTGCATGAAGTGTGGGAAGAGCAATCACATCACCAGAGATTGTTCGATCAAAGGGATTATCTGCTTCAAGTGTGGGAAGCCGGGACACATCTCACGTGAATGCATGCAACCGAAGTTGGAACATTCTGTTAACAATGTCCAAGCTGCAAGGCCTAAGATGAAGGGCAGAGTCTACACTATGGGTGGTGCTGAAGCTTCTCAGAATGAAGACTTGATCCAAGGTCAGTGTGTCATGGGAGGTGAAACCTTAACTGTACTATTTGATTCAGGCGCAACGCATTCCTTTATTGCCTATGACTGTGTGAATCTGTTGGGATTACCTGTGTCTTCTTTACCTTTTGATTTGGTAATTTCTACGCCTACTGCAAAGCCTGTTGTAACTGCTAAAGTTTGTTTGAATTGTTCTATTTCTGTTAAAGATAGAAGGTTTTTGATTGATTTGATCTGTTTGCCTCTCTCGCAAATGGATGTAATCTTAGGAATGGATTGGTTGTCTTCTAATCATATCCTGTTAGACTGTGCAAATAAAACCTTAGTTTTTCCTAGTTGTGAGAATTCTGGATTTTTGACTGCCAACCAAGTAAACGCTTCTTTGAGAGAAGGAGCTCAGGGATACATGTTACTATCTTCTTTGGAGGTCAAGAGCGAGCTAGTCTTAGAGCGCATACCTGTCGTGCATGAGTTTCCGGAAGTCTTTCCTGAAGACGTACCAGGTTTGCCGCCAGTTCGGGACATCGAGTTTGCAATTGATCTTGTGCCAGGAACAGGACCAGTGTCTATGGCACCGTATCGTATGGCACCTGCTGAGTTGGAAACGTTGAAGGAACAGTTGGTAGACTTATTGGGGAAACAGTTTGTTAGACCCAGTGTGTCACCGTGGGGAGCACCTGTGCTGTTGGTGAAAAAGAAAGATGGAACATCTCGTTTATGTGTGGATTATCGCCAGTTGAATAAAGTTACTATTAAGAACAAGTATCCACTTCCGAGGATAGATGACTTGATGGATCAGTTGAGGGGAGCGGCAGTTTTCTCCAAGATTGATTTGCGATCGGGTTATCACCAGATTCGTGTGAAGGCAGAAGATATACCGAAGACAGCGTTTCGAACACGCTATGGGCACTATGAGTATCTTGTGATGCCGTTTGGTGTGACGAATGCTCCAGCTATATTCATGGACTATATGAATAGGATCTTTCGTCCATACCTAGATCAGTTTGTCGTTGTCTTCATAGATGACATACTTATCTATTCACGAGACCAGGAAGAACATGCTGAACATCTTAGTGTGGTTCTTCAAGTTCTGAAAGAGAAACAACTGTATGCAAAACTGTCCAAGTGTGAGTTTTGGCTCGACGAAGTGCAGTTTTTGGGTCATGTAATTTCAAGGGAAGGAATTGCTGTAGATCCGTCAAAGGTTGAAGCAGTTCTTGAGTGGGAAAGACCAACCACAGTGACTGAAATACGCAGTTTTGTGGGTTTGGCTGGGTATTATCGGAGGTTCATTGAGGGATTCTCTAAGATTGTAGGACCTCTTACCCAATTGACAAGGAAGGACAAAGCGTTTGAATGGACTGAAGCCTGTGAGCAAAGTTTTCAGGAGTTGAAGAAGAAGCTGACTACATCGCCAGTGTTGATATTGCCAGATCCAAACGAATCTTTTGAAGTGTACTGTGATGCTTCATACCAAGGATTAGGCTGTGTTCTGATGCAGAATCGGAAGGTAGTAGCGTATGCCTCGAGACAGTTGAAAGTGCACGAGAAGAACTACCCAACTCATGATCTGGAGTTAGCAGCGGTAGTCTTTGCGTTGAAGATTTGGAGGCACTACTTGTATGGTTCGACGTTTAATGCCTTCAGTGACCATAAGAGCTTGAAGTATCTGTTTGATCAGAAAGAGCTCAACATGAGACAAAGACGGTGGCTGGAATTTTTGAAGGACTATGATTTCCAGTTGCAGTATCATCCGGGAAAAGCTAATGTGGTAGCGGATGCCCTGAGTAGAAAAGTGTTACATGTGTCTGCCATGATGGTTAAGGAACACGAGCTGTTGGAACAGTTCAGGGATATGCATCTGTCCGTGGTTAGTATGCCAGGAAGACTATGTGTAGGTATGGTTACAGTATCTTGTGATCTGATGGATCAGATTCGGGAGAAACAAGTATACGACCAGTATCTGGAGAAAGAGCGAAGGAATCTAAAGAAGGGGATGACGTCGGAATACAAAGAAGGAGCAGATGGAATCCTAAGACGAGGAGAACGGGTTTGTGTGCCAAACAACCCGGAGATAAGGAGGTTAATTCTGGACGAAGCTCATAGAAGCAAGTTAAGTATGCATCCAGGGTCAACCAAGATGTACCAGGACCTGAAGCGATTGTTTTGGTGGCAAGGGATGAAAAGAGATGTAATCGATTATGTGGCATCTTGCTTAGTGTGTCAGAAAGCAAAGGTTGAACATCAGAGGCCAGCTGGAATGTTACTTCCGTTGGATATCCCAGAGTGGAAATGGGACGGCATAGCAATGGATTTCGTGACGTGTTTGCCAAGGACACCTAAAGGATACGATTCCATTTGGGTTATAATTGATAGGCTTACGAAATCAGCTCATTTTCTACCGATTAATCTCAAGTATTCTATGGAAAAGCTTACTCAGACTTATATCAGTGAGATTGTGAGACTGCATGGAGTACCTTCAAGTATCATATCGGATAGAGACCCGCGTTTTACTTCGCGTTTTTGGCAAAGTTTACATGAAGCTTTAGGAACAAAGTTACGATTAAGTTCGGCTTACCATCCTCAAACTGATGGACAATCGGAAAGGACGATTCAGTCTTTAGAGGATCTGTTAAGGGCGTGTGTGTTGGAACATGCCGGTAGTTGGGAGAATTTCCTACCGTTGATAGAGTTTACCTACAACAACAGTTATCATTCGAGTATAGGGATGGCACCCTACGAAGCTTTATATGGACGACGTTGCAGAACACCTTTGTGTTGGTACCAAGATGGAGAAAGTGCTTCATTAGGACCTGAACTAGTGCAACAAACGACCGAGAAGGTGAAACTGATTCAAGAAAAGATGAGGACGACTCAGAGCCGACAGAAGAGTTATGCGGATAAAAGACGTAGGCCACTTGAGTTCGAGGAAGGGGATCATGTGTTTTTGAGAGTCACTCCGATGACTGGGGTGGGCAGGGTCTTGAAGTCCAGAAAACTCACTCCAAAATTCATTGGACCTTATCAAATTCTTCGTCGGATAGGTCCAGTAGCTTACCAAATAGCTTTACCGCCTTTTCTATCCAACCTTCATAATGTTTTTCATGTTTCGCAATTGCGGAAGTATATTCCTGATCCCAGTCACGTCATAGAGTCTGATTCAGTACAGCTGAAGGATAACCTAACTTATGAGACATTGCCGGTTAAGATCGAGGACAGGAGGATAAAGAAACTGCGAGGGAAGGAGATAGCTTTGGTCAAAGTTATCTGGAACGAGACTACAGGTGATGCTACCTGGGAAAGAGAAGAGGACATGCGACAACAGTATCCGAGTTTGTTTTAAGAGGTACGTATAATTTCGAGGACGAAATTCTTTTAAGAGGGGTAGGAATGTAACGCCCCGATTTTTCACGTTTTCTATTTCTTTAGTATTTTAATGTCTTTATTTTATTTGAGGTCTTAGGAATAGAAATAAAATATTCCGAGACCATAGTCATGCTCGACGATATCGTAGGAAGCTACGATTAAGTTTTGAGTCGAAAACTCAAACGGAGTCCGGTCTGCGTTTTTACACTGACAGTATGATTTTATTGCTCAGAAGACCTCAGATGGACCCGTGAACGAGACAGTAAGTCTTAGAATTCGATTATCTACGTTTTGGTTAAATTTCGTAAAAATTTCAGAAAAATAACTTCCTGACCTTCGTTTGAGCGGAATCCTCAATCGGGTGACGAACGGAGCCACATATGGACTTACCGGGACTCGCCAAAAGATAATCTTGATATCACATCATCCCAGGACACTAGGGAGAGTATGCCAGAGTCGTCATGACGTTCGGAAATATCTGGACGCAAAATGACCAAAATGCCCCTAACCTTAGTCTTTTACACTTTTACCATTATACCCTTTTGGCAAATGACCTTTTTACCCTTAAGTGAACTTTTAAGAGGCTGAACTCAGCCCCTCACTTCATCATTTTCGCACAGCCCCTCACACCATAGAGTTCCATAGTTGTTCTTGAGAGAAAACTCCATTTTCACCTAGAAAAGCTTGAGTTTTTGTTGGATTCACTTGATTTCTTGAGCAATCTTTCTTCATTTCAAGGTAAGATCACTTCTATGATCTCTTAGCTTCTTGAATCTTTCTTTATTTCAAGATCAATCTTCATTTTCATGAAAAGAATTTCTTAGATCCAAAACTTTGAAAATCCATAGGAAATTGTAGAAAAATCCTTTTGAGGTAAGACCAAGTTCTTTGAACTCACATCATCAATCTCTACCTAAACCTAAGAGCTTATGATTCAACTCTCATCATAGCTCAAAAAGCATTTTTGGCTGAACCCTCTTGGAAGATGATGAATAGTGTTTTCATCAAGTTTTGATTTTTAACACTAGATTTCATCCTTAGCTTTCCTAATGCCTTTGAATCCATGAAATGGAAACCAAAACCAATTTCTAACCTTTTTAACCTAGGGTGGCCGAAATCCTCTTTGTTAGGGTTGTTGAGTTTGGCTTTAATTGTTATATAATGTTGGTTGTTGTGTTGTTGTAGTTGTTGACGATTATCAGGAGGTTCAGAAACCGATCAACCGACTTTGATCTGGGAATCTGCTCATCAAGAGGTATGGGGAGAAGAACCTCATCACACCAAGATGGTGGTAGTGAGAATGGTTGTTTAAGTTTATGTGTGGGTGAAACCCTTTAGTTTGGGTTCACTTTTATGTGTTAAGTCTTGTTAAGTTCTCTTGGAGAACAAGATTGTTATGATGAATTTATGCTTGAGTATGTTGTAATGTGCTTTAGCATATGTTGATGATGATATGATTGAATGAAAATCATTTCCATGTATGTTGAAAAACCTACTTTGATCACTAGATCAAGTATGGACTTTTATGGTTTGATTATGAGACCATGATGTGTGATGGACTTGGATGTTTGATTATGATGTAGAAATGTGTATTGTGGCTTATCATAATTGTATGAGCTTTTGAGCTACATGTGCTTTGTTGGTGAAGTGAAGTCTCCATTTTCTTTGGAGTAGGCTTGTGGCCTTAGTAAGAGGAAAATATAAGAACATATGTTGTTCTTGTTTTGGTAAAATGTTGATGCAACAAAACATGATTTCATAACCTATGTTTTCAAAGAGAAACAAAAGTGATTTTGATCCAAAGATCAAATGAAGTTTTCACCTCTAAAGTGTGTCACCAAAGTTGGGAAAATGTCTTTTCTTTAGCCATAGGTCTTTTAATCAAACTAAGTGTTTCAAAAGAAGAAATAATGAAGGAGTTAGGGAAAATGAAAAACAGGGCACTCGCCCCGCGAACCCCGTCTCGCCTCGCGAGACAGAGGGAAGATAAGGCATTCGCCAGGCTAACCTTGCCTCGCCTCGCGAGACAGTGGACTAGCCTAAGCAGCAAAGATGCAGCTCCTCGGCCTCGCGTCGCGAAGTCGTCTCGCCTCGCGAACTGCCTAAGCAGCAAAGATGCAGCTTCTCGGCCTCTGGTAGTGAAGTCGTTTTCGCCCCGCGAACCGCCTAGTAGTGAAGATGCAACTTCTCTGCCTCGCGTCGCGATCTAATCCTCGCCTCGCGGAGCAGAAAGACTGTCTAAGAAGTAAAGATGACTTCTCTGCCTCGCGTCGCGACCCAATCCTCGCCTCGCGAAGCAGAAGGATTTTTCCAAGCAGTAAAGAAAACTTCTCAGCCTCGCGTCGCGACATATACCTTCGCCTCGCGAGAAATGGTTTGTTTATAAATAGTGTTTTTCAAACTCAAACTGTAAAGTTTATGCTTTTTAAACCGAAGTTAAGTAATTGACTTAGAGTTGAAGACAAGGAATAATTAAGTATGGTATGTAGTGGAACAAGACCACATGCTATACCATTGATGACTTAATACATCAATGACTTCATAAGACATAATCACAAACATAAAACGTTTTGGGTTTTGAAACAGTAGTTCGATGACGGACCGGTGATTCGGAACCCGATCAGTCGTTCAATTGTTTCAGTCTTGTGATGACTCGATCCCGGAGGGATCACGAGATTTATCCAGTGGATAAAGGTTTTGTTTTCAAAAGACGCGTATAGTTCCTAAGGAAGAGAACCTTAGTAGACTTTGAGGTTTATCCGGGGGATAGACATTGCTTGATCGCATCTGCTTTGTGTAAGCATTGGCATTTCATTTGCATAGTTGTAAGGCCTTGAGCCTAGGAGTTGAGCTTACACCTTGATGCGGGTGCGAATCTTACGGTGACGATCTTCAATGGTCTTTTGGGAGGTATCAGGGTTGGAAGGGCTGACATGTGACCAGTTGGTAGCTCTTCTGTGTCGTGGCGAATCCGTGCAATACACTGATATCCTCTACTAGATGCCGTACTTTTCATGTTTGGTTGAGAGTGTTTCCGTAAAAGCCAGATACGTGCACGTTACGAATGTTGTAGCATCTTGCCCAAGGCTGGCGCGCACGGAACATGTCCTCCCATTCACTCTCTCCGAATGTTTTGTTAGCTCCATGGAGTAGGGGTCAGAGTAGTACCCAGTGACATTGACATTGAGTCATATACATTGCATTGCATTGCATGGCTATTGATGTTTACATTTACTGTTATACATCGTTGTACTGTTTAAGAATACCTTATTTTATGATGTTAACTGCTTAACATGATATTATGCTGTCAACTGCTTAATATGTTTGACATTGAGAATTCTTGTAAGCATGTTGGGTACGTGGTTACCCGGTGAGTCGTCCCGTTTTTACTATTGCTGTTTTGCTGTGTTGACGAACGGGAATCTCACCCATATCTGTATGTTTTCTGTTGGTACTTGCTGTTGCTGTTTGAACAGATGGACGTGATGATGGTTCAGTCCAGTAGTTCCTTTGAGCCAGAGGAGGACCTTCTTTTTGTGGTCTAGTTTTGTTGTCGGCCAGACTATGTCGTTTTTGTATTACTTTTGGGAGCTACGACTTATGTCTGTATTTCTTATTGTATTAGTTATACATTAGACCTATGTCTGTATATAATAATGTTGACGTTTCCATTTCTGTTTCTGTTCTGTGGTATGTTCTAGAAATGCATGGCGAACCTAAGTTCGTTTATTAGTATTATGACCTTTCCATTGCATCTTGTGAAAAGAAAAAAAAAGAAAACCGTATTTTCCGCATTAAGAAATATTTTCGGCCCTATAAATGTTCGGGAATGTGGCACTCGGGAAAGGGTGTTGCACTCATGAGGAGGTCAAGAGCGAAATCGATCTCTGTCTTTGATAAATTGCATCCGTAAGTTGGTGACATGATGTTGTTCCTGATAGTCATATCTTTGTAGCGTCTGATGGCCATATATTGAGTTGTAGGTGTCCGAATTGGATTAAATTTTTGTCTAATTAAACCTAATATCCATATATACAAGTTTCATGCGGACATCGAATCCTAATTCGGCCACTAACTGGGTCGAAGAAGCATAATACGCTAACTAGTCAGAATGCTATGAGTTAAACAGCCTTGTGAATGTGCCCAGTGGATAATAAAGCTCCTTAGCTCAACTAAGAAGCGTGCAGTGAAGCTAATCAAGCGTATACTCAGAATACAGGACATTATGATGGCTGGAGAAGTAATTTTGAACGAAGTATTAAGATAATCAAAGTCCAACCATGACCAGAAAATGAGGTACTCTTTTTAATAAAGTCATGAAGCATCAAATGCCGTAACAAAAGAAGAGAAAAGCTTCAGCAATCCTAATGAAGAGAGAGAAGAAAAGCGTGGACAAAGACAAAAGTACAAAAGCTGGAAAAGCTGAAGCACTGAAGATTGAAGTCAAGCGCCAGTTGCGGATAATCAAGCGTCCGAAACATCGTATTTTAAGGTACGCTCATCCAAATGTAGTTATCTTGTTTTGGTTAGAAAGATAAGGGAAATACCTACATATTTCCTGAAGAAGTCGAGATCTGAATCAATCACTATCTGAGTGAATTTCGTTCTTCAAGCTTGAGATGTGTAACACCCCGAATTTCACCTTATATTAATACATATTTCTATGTATTATTCTTGACCAATATATGTTATTTACGATTGTTCTTGATGTCGAAGTTCATAGTTGGGGTAGTTTAGCCTTAAGGAATGGTCAACGCATTCAAGTCCAAGAAACCTGTTTCATGGTTTTGGCCATATCTTGAGTTCTAGATGTCCGATTGAGGCGATCTTGGGTGCGTTGGAAAGCTTAGAGAATTATCTACAAGTCTTATTTCAGGTGTTAAGGCCAAATTCGGCTTCTAAAGTTTCGCGTTGCGAGGATACATTCGCCTCGCGAACCTGACAGCCAGATTTTTGCAGCTCTCTGGTTCGCCTCACGAAAGGATACTCGCCTCGCGAATCTGCGCTCACCGGAATCGTGTTTTTGGGCTTCTAATCAGCTCGTAATAACCCTAACTCATATTTATACCATAAGACTCAACCTAAACCTATTTTCTAAGTCGAATTACTCTTAGAAACTGCCTCTTCCTCTCCAAACAAGGATTTCTAAACCCTTTCCAAGGATTCTTGAAGGAGATTGCACCATTGTTCATCGTTCTTCGTCTCCTTCGCTTGAAGAGCATCACTGCCATCACAAGCCCTCTTCCTAGTTGCTGCTCTTGAACCTTTTGGGGCTGTGATCGTGAATTCAAGCGTCGTAAGATCGAGCATTCGTGAGACGCAACCTTTTCCGGACCTTTTTCCTTCCTTTGTTCATTGTGATCGTCATACCAGGTATGGGGGAAGAAATAGATCATGAGTATGTGGGTTTTGGGATAGGTTAAGATGAAGGGGTTAACCCATGACCCCTATATGTTTGTCTATATGCATTGTAAATGCCTATGTATATGCTATGAGTGTAATTATGTGTATGTTATGTATATGCCATGTACATGCCTATGTGAATATTGTATAAATATATATATGTTTATGGTTCTATGATTATGATTATGGGTGTTTGTCTTGATGATATGATTGAAATATTATGATGTGCGATGAATAGTATGAATATAGATACGATATGCATTAATGAGATTTTATGATGTGCATTGATAATGATGACTTGATGATGATGTGCGTTACAATAAAGAAAATAGGATTAGTGAAAGAACATAGCTTAGGGACGTTTGCCACCCCATAATGAATGAGTTGTTATGAGAGGTGTGATTGATAATATTGGATTAGTTTTGGAAACCCATAGGGATGATTCTTGAGAGATGGGACGATAGGCATAGGGATAACTTGGAGAATTCTTAAGATTCCCATATCTGTTATGATTCGCCTGGCGAATAGCCATTCGCGAGGCGAGACAGAGAGACCATTCGTGGTCTGACGTGGTTCGCCTAGCGGATTGTAATCCGCGAGGCGAATGAGAGAACCTGTTAGGAGCTCTCGGGCTCGTCTCGCGAGCCAGGATTCGCCTAGCGAATCTGAGAACCTGTTTAGGAGCTCTCGGGCTCGCCTAGCGAGCCACGATTCGCCTAGCGAATCTGGGTCTCTCACCCAGATTCTGTTGTGAAGGAATAATGAATAGAGTAATGAGAAAAAGACAGTTAGATCACAATTCAAGGTTGATAATATAGAAAAGAACGTTAATTCTAATAATGACGATATGATAATATTGGCAATGTTGATAAAGGCAATAACGATGGTTAGCGCCTAGTTGTTTGATGATCATCGTTGATGGTCATTGTTGATAATCAATGTGATTGATTATGATGATAATATTGGCAATGCTGATAAAGGCAATAACGATGGTTAGCGCCTAGTTGATTGATGATCATCGTTGATGGTCATTGTTGATAATCAATGTGATTGATTATGATGGTGGATGGTTGGACATGTGTTTGCATGTTGTTGAGCATAGCATGCATCATACGTTGACGTTGTTATGTTGGGTGGAAAGCAAACGATGAATCGCGATAGTGGAGGCCACGATGGGTGTTATCCCGGCCTTGCGGGTACGTTGGGTATGGAAGTTCCAGGTGACATGGGCTAGCTACCTATTGTCGGAGTGACCTAAAAAATAAGCTTGAGTACCCTGACTAGCCACTATACGTTATCAGGATTAGTGAGAGTGTTCGGGGATGGCCCATGGTCTGGCATATCATCCACGTTGATAATCGGACATGTACTCCTAATCGTCTTTCCAGAGTTAGAGTTGTTGGCCACATGCATACGGAGTAGTGATGTTGCATTCGCATTGACATGCATCTTTGATATATATTGATTATATCTGTGGTGATTGATGTATGTTGTATGCCATCTTAATTACTATTCCATTCCGTTTACATAGATTCATGATTGTGTTTCTTACCCCTCTCTTTGTTATTCTTGTGCATATGTTGTGGTATATGCAGAGGAGGGTGAGCATGCTGACGAGGAGTGATCCCGAGGAGATCTCTCTCAGTAGTTAGGATTTATAATTTATGTTATTCGGTTTTATTCCGATGTATTATCGGTATATGTATACCAGCTCTGATATGTGACATCGAGACTTGGGTTAAGTTTATTATTTATGTTTTCCGCAGTTTGTTTTCAAAGGATTTTGATTATTTCAGATTCCTATGTTTTACGTTATAGATGATGTGATATGTTTTTATTTTAATTGTTATATTTTTAAAGACATGTACGATTTTATTTATGTTTTATTATATGCGGGGTAGTGGGTGTCACATTTAGTGGTATCAGAGCCGGTCTGTCCTACAGGCCGGGGTATGTGTCTGTTGTGTCTCTTCTGTGTACTCTGCAAAAGTGTTTTGAACTTGTGTGACTGTTTTATTATGCCTTTTGTAAAAAAAAAAAAAAAAAATTTCTCTAGTAGGATTTAACCAATTTTGAATTGGTTAAGATCGTTGAGTGATAGGACAATGGGGTCGTGGCAAGGAGCTGTCCGAACCATTGATAGTGAACCTTAACCTGTTTTATTGTTGCCTAAGAGTATGTATGACTTTAGATGCCGATCAATATTATCCTCCTAGAATGTCATTCTTGGTGATGTGTTACAATAAGAAAGATGGTAGCATGAAGTTGTGTGTCAATTATTGACAACTGGACAAGGTGACCCTTAAGAATAGATACTCACTCCCTGGGATTGATGACTTTATGGACCAGCTAGTAGGAGCTTGCATCTTTTCTAAGATAGATTTGAGGTCTTTAGTGATCGTAAGAATTTCAAATACTTATTTGACCAAAAAGAGTTAAAGATGAGGCAACGTAGGTGGATGGAGTTTCTTAAGGATTATAATTTTGATTTGAGCTGCCACCTTGGAAAAGCCAACGTAGTGGCTGATGCCTTAAGTAGAAGACCTTGGATATATCGTCTTTAATGTTTAGAGAAAGAGATTTGATTGAAGGAGTTGAGAGACTTGAGCTTGGCTTGGGAAGTTACCCCTAAGAGCATTAGATTTGGGACTTCAAAGATTATCAGTAGCTTAATGGACCAGATTAGGAGAAGGTGTAAGTTGTCCCTTAGTTATTTTGTGAAGTCTACTAGAGCCTCAGTTACTACATTAGGAATGTTAGATTTCTTAGTTAATGCCCTGTAAGAATCTTTTAGAAAAGAAGGAGACTTACAAGCTTAAGTGAGATTGTTGAGCTATTATATATATAGATCTGGATGAGTTGTGTCCTAATACGAGATAGAGTAGAATAAGGCTTAGATGAATTGGATTATTAAAAAAGAACGAAGTTAAGAATGAATAGACGAGTGGTTTAATGGTTTATGCGTACAGTTTTTCTAGTTGATAGTGATTTGGAATGCATGGTGATGGTTAAGTTGGGATCTAGTTTACATGGTATGTTGAACCATTGTTGGATTAGAGATAAGAGTATGGATGATCTAAGAATCATAATTATTAGGCAAACCTTGAATGGATGAGTAGATAGTTGTGATAACCTTTAGTAAGAAAAAGGAATTAAGATTGATGATTTGTGTATCATGTTGAGTCGATGGAAGTGTTTTAGGAAGGTTCTTTAGAAAGGTCATAAGGGTGAATATGTAACGTGGAGATTCCTAACCAGTGACCAATGTTAAGTTCTTTACCAAGGAAAAGAAATCATGTCTAAAGTAGAGGAAGAAAGATTAAAATAGAGGATGTGTTATTGGTGGGTTAGTTCCGTAAGTATTCCCTGAAAGTATTCTTAGTTTATTAGGAATCAAGTTGATCCTTATAGTGTCTTGCAGAATGTCCTCCCTAAGCCAATAATTCATAGAAAAAGTGATAGGAATTACTTGAAAGGCAATTTATTCGGTCTAGTGCTTCGGTAGTTTCTTAAGCCATCCTTGCTTTTACTAGAAGAGAGTTGGTAAGTAGCATTAGAGCGCTTGTAAGTTATCGTTAGCCTTATATAATGGAAATAGAGAATAAACACCTTTCTCTAGAATAGATGATGTCTTGAGACATTACAAATAAAAAAAAAAAAATATTGTCTGGAACCCTTGAGGATAGTTTTGCAAACTCTTTAGGAAGAACTTTTGTATGCTAAGTTATCTAGTGAATGTTTCGATCTGAATAAGTAAGTTGTGGGACGCCTCATTTTAGGGAGAGTCGTAATAGGCAGGAAGTCTAAAGGGTGGTAATCGGGATCATGAGTTCTTGAGAAAGGTTCTTAGTTAAAAGGGAGAGTTAACCTCAACCTTGTGTAGTTCTACCCCTCTTAGTAGATCTTGACAATATGTTATGATTGGAGTTTAGTGATACAACCTAGGAGGTTAGCAACATGTACCCTTAAGTTTGAATCCTTGAGAGCTTTAGGGACATTGTCGTTAAGAAACGCAATAGGGAATTTCTTGTGACACCGATGGAGTTTGAAGTACTAGTACGATCCAATGGAGTGAGATGTGTCGTAGAATAGGCAAGTGGGTGTCGTGTAAGATCATAATTTTTTGAATCAAATAATAAAACCGACGTAGTGACTGATACCTAACTAGAAGTTCATTGCTTGTGTTCACCATAATGGTTAGTGAGACCAATTGATTAGGATTTTAGGGATGTGATTAAAACTTGGGATGTGCCAATTATGAATATTAGATTAGGAAAGTAGAAGGCCATTGGTGCATTTGCAAAGTTTTGAGGAATCAAGTTATATTTTAATTTCTAGAGTGCTCTAGAACTTAAGAAGCCTAGTCGGAATTGACATAATCATGAGGACAGTTAGATAAAAGGTCCATGTCCATATTTGTTTGCTTGAGGTAGTAGAAATTTCGAGGACGAAATTTTTATAAGGGGGTGGAATTGTAACACCCCGAATTTCACCTTATATTAATACATATTACTATGTATTATTCTTGACCAATATATGTTATTTACGATTGTTCTTAATGTCGAAGTTAATAGTTGGGGTAGTTTAGCCTTAAGGAATGGTCAATGCATTCAAGTCCTAGAAACCTGTTTCATGGTTTTGGCCATATCTTGAGTTCTAGATGTCCGATTGAGGCGATCTTGGATGCGTTGGAAATCTTAGAGAATTATCTACAAGTCTTATTTCAGGTGTTGAGGCCAAATTCGGCTTCTAAAGTTTCGCGTCGCGAGGATACATTCGCCTCGCGAACCTGACAGCCAGATTTTTGCAGCTCTCTGGTTCGCCTCGCGAAAGGATACTCGCCTCGCGAATATGCGCGCACCAGAATCGTGCTTTTGGGCTTCTAATCAGCCCATAATGACCCTAACTCATATTTATACCATAAGACTCGACCTAAACCTATTTTCTAAGTCGAATTACTCTTAGAAACTGCCTCTTCCTCTCCAAACAAGGATTTCTAAACCCTTTCCAAGGATTCTTGAAGGAGATTGCACCATTGTTCATCGTTCTTCGTCTCCTTCGCTTGAAGAGCATCACTGCCATCACAAGCCCTCTTCCTAGTTGCTGCTCTTGAAACCTTTTGGGGCTGTGATCGTGAATTCAAGCATCGTAAGATCGAGCATTCGTGAGACGCAACCTTTTCCGGACCTTTTTCCTTCCTTTGTTCATTGTGATCGTCATACCAGGTATGGGGGAAGAAATAGATCATGAGTATGTGGGTTTTGGGATAGGTTAAGATGAAGGGGTTAACCCATGACCCCTATATGTTTGTCTATATGCATTGTAAATGCCTATGTATATGCTATGAGTGTAATTATGTGTATGTTATGTATATGCCATGTACATGCCTATGTGAATATTGTATAAATATATATATGTTTATGGTTCTATGATTATGATTATGGGTGTTTGTCTTGATGATATGATTGAAATATTATGATGTGCGATGAATAGTATGAATATAGATACGATATGCATTAATGAGATTTTATGATGTGCATTGATAATGATGACTTGATGATGATGTGCGTTACAATAAAGAAAATAGGATTAGTGAAAGAACATAGCTTAGGGACGTTTGCCACCCCATAATGAATGAGTTGTTATGAGAGGTGAGATTGATAATATTGGATTAGTTTTGGAAACCCATAGGGATGATTCTTGAGAGATGGGATGATAGGCATAGGGATAACTTGGAGAATTCTTAAGATTCCCACATCTGTTATGATTCGCCTAGCGAATATCCATTCGCGAGGCGAGACAGAGAGACCATTCGTGGTCTGACGTGGTTCGCCTAGCGGATTGTAATCCGCGAGGCGAATGAGAGAACCTGTTAGGAGCTCTCGGGCTCGTCTCGCGAGCCAGGATTCGCCTAGCGAATCTGAGAACCTGTTTAGGAGCTCTCGGGCTCGCCTAGCGAGCCACGATTCGCCTAGCGAATCTGGGTCTCTCACCCAGATTCTGTTGTGAAGGAATAATGAATAGAGTAATGAGAAAAAGACAGTTAGATCACAATTCAAGGTTGATAATATAGAAAAGAACGTTAATTCTAATAATGACGATATGATAATATTGGCAATGTTGATAAAGGCAATAACGATGGTTAGCGCCTAGTTGTTTGATGATCATCGTTGATGGTCATTGTTGATAATCAATGTGATTGATTATGATGATAATATTGGCAATGCTGATAAAGGCAATAACGATGGTTAGCGCCTAGTTGATTGATGATCATCGTTGATGGTCATTGTTGATAATCAATGTGATTGATTATGATGGTGGATGGTTGGACATGTGTTTGCATGTTGTTGAGCATAGCATGCATCATACGTTGACGTTGTTATGTTGGGTGGAAAGCAAATGATGAATCGCGATAGTGGAGGCCACGATGGGTGTTATCCCGGCCTTGCGGGTACGTTGGGTATGGAAGTTCCAGGTGACATGGGCTAGCTACCTATTGTCGGAGTGACCTAAAAAATAAGCTTGAGTACCCTGACTAGCCACTATACGTTATCAGGATTAGTGAGAGTGTTCGGGGATGGCCCATGGTCTGGCATATCATCCACGTTGATAATCGGACATGTACTCCTAATCGTCTTTCCAGAGTTAGAGTTGTTGGCCACATGCATACGGAGTAGTGATGTTGCATTCGCATTGACATGCATCTTTGATATATATTGATTATATCTGTGGTGATTGATGTATGTTGTATGCCATCTTAATTACTATTCCATTCCGTTTACATAGATTCATGATTGTGTTTCTTACCCCTCTCTTTGTTATTCTTGTGCATATGTTGTGGTATATGCAGAGGAGGGTGAGCATGCTGACGAGGAGTGATCCCGAGGAGATATCTCTCAGTAGTTAGGATTTATAATTTATGTTATTCGGTTTTATTCCGATGTATTATCGGTATATGTATACCAGCTCTGATATGTGACATCGAGACTTGGGTTAAGTTTATTATTTATGTTTTCCGCAGTTTGTTTTCAAAGGATTTTGATTATTTCAGATTCCTATGTTTTACGTTATAGATGATGTGATATGTTTTTATTTTAATTGTTATATTTTTAAAGACATGTACGATTTTATTTATGTTTTATTATATGCGGGGTAGTGGGTGTCACAAGATGTGATAATGTTCGTGACATTAAGAACTTGCAAGCATCTGGTGACAATTTCTAGAGCTTTAGGCGATCAGATGCATCGACCTTGGTATTGTTGGAAGGCTGAAAGAAATATCTGCGACTTTCATGAAGAGGTCAAGAGCGAAATCAATCTGTATCTTTGAAAAATTGCATCCGTAAGTCGGTGACAAGATGTTGTTCCTGATAGTCATACCTTTGTAGGGTCTGTTGGCCATATGTTGTGCTGTAGGTGTCCGAACTGGATGAAATTAATGTCAAATTAAACCTAATATCCATATATAAAAGTTTCATGAGGAAGTCGAATCCTAATTCGGCCAGTAACAGGGTCGAAGAAGCATAATACGCTAAATGGTCGGAATGCTACGAGTTAAACAGCCTTGTGAATGTGCCCAGTGGATAATCAGGCTCCTTAGCTCAATTAAGAATCGTCCAATGAAGCTAATCAAGCGTGTACTTAGAATACAGAACATTACGATAGCTGGAGATGTAATTTTGAATGAAGTATTAAGATATTCCAAGTCCTAGCATGACCAGAAAATAAGGTACCCCTTTTAATAAAGCTATGAAGCATCAAGTACCGCAACAGAAGAAGAGAAAATCTTCAGCAATCCTAACAGAATAGATAGAAGAAAAGCATGGACAAAGAAAAAAGTACAAAAGCAGCAAAAGCTGAAGCACTGAATATTGAAGTCAAGCGCCTGCTGCAGACAATCAAGCGTCCAAAACATCGTATTTTGAGGTACGCTCGTCCAAATGTTGTGATATTGGTTTGGTTAGAAAGATCAAAGAAATACGTACAAGCTTTTGAAGAAGTCGAGATCTGAATCAATCTCTATCTAAGTGAATTTCCTTCTTCAAGCTTGAGATGTGATATTGTACATGACATTAAGAACTAACAAGCGTTTGCTGACAATTTCTAGAGCTTTAGGCGTTCAGATGAATCGACCTTGGTAGTTTTGGAAGGCTGAGAGAAATATTTGCAGCTCTCACGTAGAGGTCAAGAGCGAAATCGATCTCTGTCTTTGATAAATTGCATCCGTAAGTTGGTGACAAGATGTTTTTTCTGATAGTCATAACTTTGTTTCGTTTGATGGCCATATATTGAGCATTAGGTGTCCGATTTAGATGAAATTAGTGTCTAATTGAACCTAATATCCATATATACAAGTTTCATGAGGACATCGAATCCTAATTTGGCCAGTAACGGGGTCGAAGAAGCATAATACGCTAACTGATCAGAATGCTATAAGTTAAACAGCCTTGTGATTGTGCCCAGTGGATAGTCCAGCTCCTTAGCTCAATTAAAAATCGTCCAATGAACTTAATCGTCTACTCAGAATACAGGACATAATGATGGCAAGAGAAGTAATTTTGAATGAAGTATTAAGATATTCAAAGTCCAAGCATGACCAGAAAATATGGTACCATATTTATTAAAGTCATGAAGCATCTAGTACAGTAACAGAAGAAGAGGAAAGCTTCAGCAATCCTAACAGAAGAGAGAGAAGAAAAGCATGGCCAAAGACAAAATTACAAATGCTGCAAAAGCTGAAGCACTGAAGATTGAAGTCAAGCGCCTGCTGCAGACAATCAAGCGTCCGAAACATCGTATTTTGAGGTACGCTCGTCCAAATGTAGTGATCTTGTTTGGTTAGAAAGATAAGGGAAATACAAACATGTTTCCTGAAGTAGTCGAGATCTGAATCAATCTCTATATGAGTGAATTTCCTTCTTCAAGCTCGAGATGTGATAATGTTCGTGACATTAAGAACTTGCAAGCATCTGCTGACAATTTCTAGAGCTTTAGTTGTTCAGATGCAACGACCTTGGTATTGTTGGAAGGCTGAGAGAAATATCTGCAACTCTCATGAGGAGGTCAAGAGCGAAATGGATCTCTGTCTTTGATAAATTGCATCCGTAAGTTGATGACAAGATGTTGTTCCTGATAGTCATATCTTCGTAGCGTATGATGGCCATATATTGAGTTGTAGGTGTCCGAATTGGATTAAATTTGTGTCTAATTAAACCTAATATCCATATATACAAGTTTCATGCAGACATCGAATCCTAATTCGGCCACTAATTGGGTCGAAGAAGCATAATACGCTAACTAGTCAGAATGCTACGAGTTAAACAGCATTGTGAATGTGCCCAGTGGATAATCCCGCTCCTTAGCTCAACTAAGAAGTGTCCAGTGAAGCTAATCATGCGTTTACTCAGAATACAGAACATTATGATGTCTGGAGAAGTAATTTTGAATGAAGTATTAAGAATTCAATGTCCAAGCTTGACCAGAAAATGACGTGCACGTTTTAATAAAGTTATCAAGCGTCAAGTACCATAACCGAAGAAGAGAAAAGCTTCCGCAATCCTAACAGAAGAAAGAGAAGAAAACGTGGAAAAAGACAAAAGGACAAAAGCTGCAAAAGCAGAAACATTGAAGATTGAAGTCAAGCGCCTGCTTCAGACAATCAAGCGTCCAAAACATTGTATTTTGAAGTACGCTCATCCAAAAGTTGTGATCTTGGTTTGGTTAGAAAGATAAGAGAAATACATACATGTTTCCTGCAGAAGTCAAGATCTGAATCAATCTCTATCTGAGTGAATTTCCTTCTTCAAGCTTGAGATGTGATACTATTCATGACATTATGAACTAGCAAGCGTTTGCTGACAATTTCGAGAGCTTTAGGCATTCAGATGAATCGACGTTGGTATTGTTGGAAGGTTGAGAGAAATATCTGCAACTCTCACGAAGAGGTCGAGGGCGAAATCGATCTATGTCTTTGATAAATTGCATCCATAAGTTGGTGACAAGATGTTTTTCATGATAGTCATAACTTTGTTGCATCTGATGGCCATATATTGAGTGGTAGGTGTCCGATTTGGATGAAATTAGTGTCTAATTAAACCTAATATCCATATATACAAGTTTCATGAGGGCATCGAATCCTAATTCGGCCAGTAACGGGGTCAAAGAAGCATAATACGCTAACTGGTCAGAATGCTGCAAGTTAAACTGCCTTGTGAATGTGCCCAGTGGATATTCCCGCTCCTTAGGCCAATTTAGAAGTGTCCAGTGAAGCTAATCAAGCGTCTACTCAGAATACAGGACATTATGATGGCAAGAGAAGTAATTTTGGATGAAGTATTAAGATATTCAAAGTCCTAGCATGACCAGAAATTGAGGCACCCTTTTTAATAAAGCTATGAAGCATCAAGTACCATAACAGAAGAAGAGAAAAGCTTCAGCAATCCGAACAGAAGAGATAGGAGAAAAGCGTGGACAAAGACAAAAGCACAAAAGCTGCAATACCTGAAGCACTGAAGATTGAAGTCAAGCGCCTACTGCAGACAATCAAGCGTCCGAAACATCGTATTTTGAGGTACGCTCGTACAAATGTACTGATATTGGTTTGGTTAGAAAGATAAGGGAAATACCTACATGTTTCTTGAAGAAGTCGAGATCTGAATCAATCTCTATTTCAGTGAATTTCCTTCTTCAAGCATGAGATGTTATACTGTTCGGGACATTAAGAACTAGCAAGTGTTTGCTGACAATTACTGGAGCTTTAGGCATTCAGATGAATCGACCTTGGTATTCTTGGAAGGCTGAGAGAAATATCTGCAACTCTCAGGAAGAGGTCAAGAGCGAAATCGATCTCTGTCTTTGATAAAGTGCATCCGTAAGTGTTGACAAGATGTTTTTCCTGATAGTCATAACTTTGTTGCGTCTGATGGCCATATATTGAGCAGTAGGTGTCCGATTTGGATGAAATTAGTGCCTAAATAAATCTAATATCGATATATACAAGTTTCATGAGGACATCAAATCCTAATTCGGCTAGTAACGGGGTCTAAGAAGCAAAATGCGCTAACTGGTCATAATGCTACGAGTTAAACCGCCTTGTGAATGTGCCCAGTGGATAATCCCGCTCCTTAGCTCAACTAAGAAGCGTCCGGGGAAGCTAATCATGCGTCTACTCAGAATACAGAACATTATGATGGCTGGAGAAGTAATTTTGAATGAAGTATTAAGAATTCAAAGTCCAAGCTTGACCAGAAAGTGAGGTACAGTTTTTAATAAAGTTATCAAGCGTCAAGTACCGTAACAGAAGAAGAGAAAAGCTTCAGCAATCCTAACAGAAGAAAGAGAAGAAAAGGGTGGAAAAAGACAAAAGTACAAAAGCTGCAAAAGTAGAAACACTGAAGATTGAAGTCAAGCGCCTGCTGCAGACAATCAAGCGTCCAAAAAATTGTATTCTGAAGTACGCTTGTCCAAAAGTAGTGATATTTGTTTGGTTAGAAAGATAAGGAAAATACCTACATGTTTCTTGCAGAAGTTGAGATCTGAATCAATCTCTATTTGAGTGAATTTCCTTCTTCAAGCTTGAGATGTGATACTGTTCGCGACATTAAGAACTAGCAAGTGTTTGCTGACAATTTCTAGAGCTTTAGGCGTTCAGATGAATCGACCTTGGTATTGTTGGAAGGCTGAGAGAAATATCTGCAACTCTCATGAAGAGGTCAAGAGTGAAATCGATCTCTATCTTTGTTAAATTGCATTCGTAAGTTGGTGACAAGATGTTTTTCATGATAATCATACCTTTGTAGCGTCTGATGGCCATATATTAAGTTATAGGTGTCCAAATTGGATGAACTTTTTGTCTAATGAAACTAATATCCATATATACTTGTTTCACGAGGACATCGAATCCTAATTCGGCCAGTAACGGTGTCGAAGAAGCATAATACTCTAATTGGTCAGAATGCTACGAGTTAAACCGCCTTGTGAATGTGCCCAGTGGATAATCCCGCTCCTTAGCACTAATAAGAAGCATCCACTGAAGCTAATCAAGCGTCTACTCATAGTACAGAACATTATGATGGCTGGAGAAGTAATTTTGAATGAAGTATGAAGATATTCAAAGTCCGAGCATGACCAGAAAATGAGGTACCCTTTCTAATAAAGCTATGAAGCATCAAGTACCGTAACAGAAGAAGAGAAAAGCTTCAGCAATCCTAACAGAAAAGATACAATAAAAGCGTGGACAAAGACAAAAGTACAAAAGCTGCAAAACCTGAAGCACTGAAGATTGAAGTCAAGCGCCTGCTGCAGATAATCAAGCGTCCGAAACATCGTATTTTGAGGTACGCTCGTCCAAATGTAGAGACATTGGTTTGGTTAGAAAGATAAGGGAAATACCTACATGTTTCTTGAAGAAGTCTAGATCTGAATCAATCTCTATCTGAGTAAATTTCCATCTTCAAGCTTGAGATGTGATACTCTTCGTGACATTAAGAACTTGCAAGCATCTGCTGACAATTTCTAGAGCTTTAGGCGTTCAAGTGCATCGACCTTGGTATTGTTGAAGGCTAAGAGAAATTCCTACAACTGTCATGAAGAGGTCAAGAGCGAAATCAATCTCTATCTTTGATAAATTGCATCCGTAAGTTGGTGACATGATGTTGTTCCTGATTGTCATACCTTTGTAGCGTCTGATGGTCATATATTGAGTTGTAGGTGTCCGAATTGGATGAAATTAGTGTCTAATTAAACCTACTATCCATATGTACAAGTTTCATGTGGACATTGAATCCTAATTCGGCCAGTAACGGGGTCGAAGAAGCATAATACGCTAACTGGTCAGAATGCTACGAGTTAAACAGCCTTGTGAATGTGCCCAGTGGATAATCTCGCTCCTTAGCTCCATTAAGAAGCGTCCAGTGAAGCTAATCAAGCATCTACTCCGAATACAGGACATTATGATGGCTGGAAAAGTAGTTTTGAATGAAGTATTAAGATATTCAAATTCCAAGCATGACCAGAAAATGAGGTACCCTTTTTAATAAAGTTATGAAGCATCAAGTACCGTAACAGAAGAAGAGAAAAGCTTCAGCAATCCTAAAAGAAGAGAGCGATGAAAAGTGTGGACCAGACAAAAGTACAAAAGCTGCAAAAGTTGAAGCACTGAAGATTGAAGTCAAGCACCTGCTGCAGACAATCAAGCATCCGAAACATCGTATGTTGAGGTACGCTTGTCCAAATGTAGTGATCTTAGTTTGGTTTGAAATATAAGGGAAATACTTACATGTTTCCTGGAGAAGTCGAGATTCGAATCAATCACTATCTGAGTTAATTTCCTTCTTCAAGCTTGAGATGTGATACTGTTCGTGACATTAAGAAGTCGCAAGCATCGGCTAACAATTTCTAGAGCTTTAGGCGTTCAGATGCATCGACCTTGGTATCGGTAGAAGGCTGAGAGAAATATCTGCAACTCTCATGACGAGGTCAAGAGCGAAATTGATCTCTATCTTTGATAAATTGCATCCATAAGTTGGTGACAAGATGTTGTTCCTGATAGTCATACCTTTGTAGCGCCAGATGGCCATATATTGAGCTGTACGTGTCCAAATTGGATGAAATTTGCGTATAATTAAACCTAATATCCGTATATACAAGTTACATGAGGACATCGAATCCTAATTCGGCCTGTAACGGGGTCGAAGAAGCATAATACGCTAACTAGTCAGAATGCTACGAGTTAAACAGCCTTGTGAATGTGTCCAGTGGATAGTCCAGCTCCTTAGCTCAATTAAAAATCGTCCAGTGAAGTTAATCAATGGGCTACTCAGAATACAGAACAATATGATGGCTAGAGAAGTAATTTTGCACGAAGTATTAAGATATTCAAAGTTCAAGCATGACCAGAAAATGAGGTACCCTTTTTAATAAAGTCATGAAGCGTCAAGTATTGTAACAGAAGAAGAGAAAAGCTTCAGCAATCCTAACTGATGAGAGAGAAGAAAAGCGTGGACAAAGACAAAAGTACAAAAGCTGCAAAAGCTGAAGCACTGAAGATTGAAGTCAAGCGCCTGTTGCAAACAATCAAGCGTCCGAAACATCGTATTTTGAGGTATGCTCGTCCAAATGTAGTGATCTTGGTTTGGTTAGAAAGATAAGGGAAATACCTGCATGTTTCCTGAAGAAGTCGAGATTTGAATCAATCTCTATCTGAGTGAATTTCCTTCTTCAAGCTTGATATGTGATAATGTTCATGACATTAAGAACTTGCAAGCATCTGCTGACAATTTCTAGAGCTTTAGGCGTTCAGATGCATCGACCTTGGTATTGTTGGAAGGCTGAGAGAAATAACTGCAACTCTCATGAAGAGGTCAAGAGTGAAATCGGTCTCTATCTTTGATAAATTGCATCCGGAAATTGGTGACAAGATGTTGTTCCTGATAGTCATACCTTTGTAGCGTCTGATGGCCATATATTGAGTTGTTGGTGTCCGAATTGGATGAAATTTGTGTCTAATTAAACCTAATATCCATATATACAAGTTTCATGTGGACATCGAATCCTAATTCGTCCAGTAACGGGGTCGAAGAAGCATAATACTCTAACTGGTCAGAATGCTACGAGTTAAACAGCCTTGTCAATGTGCCCAGTGGATAGTCCAGCTCCTTAGCTTAATTAAGAATCATCCAGTGAATTTAATCATGCGTCTACTTAGAATACAGAACATTATGATGGCTAGAGAAGTAAGTTTGAATGAATTATTAAGATATTCAAAGACCAAGCATGACCAGAAAATGAGGTACTCTTTTTAATAACGTCTTGAAGTATTAATTTTGTTGTTTTGAAAATGGTTCCCATCGAGATCTATCATCACGACCCTTGGTGCCTTTATGGAACCTAGTCGGTCCAGAGTGACGTTGCCTTCCTCCACGAGTCTTCATCAGATCTTCGATTAGGAAGCATTCATCTACCAACACCGAGAACTCTTTGACCTTAAGAGGTTGCACCTCTCCTCGAATCTCGTCCCTTAAACCTTCTTCGAACTTTGTGCACTTCCACTCCTCGTCGGGATGAAGATGGAAATACCTCAAAGACTTCAGCATGGACTCAAAACGATTAGCATATTCTTTGACAGACATTCCTCCTTGACGTAGCTGTAGGAACTCCATGTCTTTCAATTCGTCTTGCACCCATCGGAAAACACTCGTTCTGAAGAACTCTGCTAGCGACAACTTACAAGAAAGCAAAAACATTACTATCCTGCCCAATATCATTCCCCTTCAGAAACAATAACGCAGAGGATAACAAACAATTGTTGTCTTCCTTACAGAAACACAACACAGAGAACAAACAATACAAAAGGATAGACCGAAGTCATCATCCTTTCCAACATTGTTTTCTCTCAAAAACAATAACATAGAAAGACAATCAGAGAAAACACAACACAAACAAGACAGACCATAACCTACAAACCCCAAAAAGACTCGGCCAGCTCTGATACCAAATAATGCAACACCCTTTCCCGAGTGTCATATTCCCGAACGTTTATAAGGCCGAAAATATTTATTAATGCGGAAAATACGATTTTTCTTTTTCTTTTCTTTTCATAAAGATGTAATGGGATTAGTAAAGGTAATACTAATAAATGAACTTAGGTTCACCATGCATTTCTAGGACATACTGTATTATAAATACAGAAACAGAAAACGGAAAACAGAAACATCAACATTACTGTATACAGACATAAGTCTAATGTATGACTGACATAAGAAAATACAATAAGTACTAGGAGTCATAGCTCCCAAAAGGTACTACAAAAACTGACATAGTCTGGCCGACAACAAAACTAAAACAGCAAAAGAGTCCACCTCCGAACTCAAAGGGACTGCGAAACGGAACCATCGTCGCGTCCATCTGTTCAAGCAGCAACAGCAAGTACCAGCAGAAAACATATAGATATGGGTGAGATTCCCGTTCATCAACATAACAAAACAGCAGTAGTAAAAACGGGACGACTCACCGGGTAACAACGTACCCAACATGCTTACAAAGGTTCTCAATATAAATCATGTTAAGCAGTCAACAACATAATATCATGCTAAACATTTAACAGCATATAAGGCATTCTTAACAATGTAGCGATGTATAACAGTAAATGTAGACATCAATAGCCATGCAATGCAATGCAATGCATATGACTCAATGTCAATGTCACTGGGTACTACACTGACCCCTACTCCATGGAGCTAACAAAACATTCGGAGAGAGTGAATGGTAGGACATGTTCCGGTTTCTGCCAGCCATGAGCAAGATGCTATAACATTCGTAACGTGCACGTATCTGGCTTTACGGTAACACTCTCGACCAAACATGAAAAGTACGGCATCTAGTAGAGGATATCAGTGTATTGCACGGATTCGCCACGACACAGAAGAATCACCAACTGGTCACATGTCAGCCCTTCCAACCCTGATACCTCCAAAAAGACCATTGAAGATCGTCACCGTAAGATTCACACCCGCATCAAGGTGTAAGCTCAACTCCTAGGCTCAAGGCCTTACAACTATGCACATGAAATGCCAATGCTTACACAAAGCAAATGCGATAAAGCAATGTCTATCCATTGGATAGACCTCAAGGTTCACTAAGGTTCTCTTCCTTAGAAACTACACACATCTTTGTTTTATAAAACATTTATCCATCGGATAAATCATTTATCCATCGGATAAATATCTCGTGATTCCTTTGGAATGATCCAGACTGCTTTCAGAATCGCCGACTGTCCCCACAAACCAACACAAGTCTTTTCAGCGTGTTTTGTCCTCACTCACACGCTTTCTAGGAAACTTCCCAGAAGGTCACCCATCACATAATTACTCTAAATCAAGCACGCTTAACTATAAAGTTCTTATGTTCTAAGTTCCCGAAAAGAGGATAAATCTTGTTGGTATAGGTAATACCAATCAATTCTTATATGCCTTCCCTTAACTATACAGTCCCATACCTGCATAGCCTCAGGATTCTTTCCATTGTACAGTCCCATACCTGCACAGTCTCAGGATTCTCTCTCATTCCAGTTATCACAAGACGGAAACAATTGAACGATTAACCTGGATCCAAATTATCGGTCCGTCATCGAACTACTGTTTCGAAAACCAAAACGTTTCGTGTTTGTGTTTACGTCTTATGAATTATGTCTCAAGTCCTAAGCATTATGAATAAGGATTGAGAATCCTCTTAGATAAGTCTTTAAGCCTTTCTAAGATATTAATCCCTTGTTTTTCAATTAAGGAAACAAGTGTTGATTTCACTTAAGTCTTATGAACTCATTGATGTACTAAGTCATCAATGGTATAGTACATGGTCTTGTTCCACCACATACCATACTTAATTAACCCTTGTCTTCAACTCTAAGTTAATTACTTAACTCAGGTTTTTCTCACGCAAAACTTTACGATTGAGTTAGAAAACTCGTTTTGTAAACCAAACAACTTTTACAATTAAAAACTCATTTGATTTTAAACAACATTTGAACTAATTACTTCATTTCTTGCATTTTCTAAAAGGTTTAATCCGCTTAGCGAGAGTACATTCGCTTAGCTAAATTAAGGCAGTGATACCCCATTTGAAATTCCTTTCTCGCGGGGCGAACCGAAGTTTCGCGTCGCGAGGCTAAGAGCTGTATTTGCTCCTTACACAAATCCTCTGTATCGCGAGGCGAACATTGTCTCGCGTCACGAGGCAGAGAACTGTATTTCAAACCGACCTTCTGCATCGCGAGGCGGTAATTGTCTCGCGTCACGAGGCAGGGAACTGTATTTCTTCACTGCTTAGGCGGTTCGCGGGTCGAGAACTACTTCGCTACGCGAGGCCGAGAAGCTGCATCTTTGCTGCTTGGACTAGCCCACTGTCTCGCGAGGCGAGGCAAGGTTAGCCGGGCGAATGCCTTGTTTTCCCTCTGTCTCGCGGGGCGAGATAGGGTTCGCTGGGCGAGTGCCCTATTTTCACTTTTCCTTAACTTCTTCATTAATTCTCTTGCTGAAACACTTAGTTTGATTAACACACTTAAAAGGTTAAAACTTCATTTGATCTTTGGATCAAAATCACTTTTGTTTCTCCTTGAAAACATAGGTTATGAAATCATGTTTTCTTACATCAAAACCTTGCTAGATCAAGAACAACACATGTTCTTATATTTTCCTCTTACTAAGGCCACAAGCCTACTCCAATGAAAAATGGAGACTTTGCTTCACCAACAAAGCAAATATAGCTCAAAAGCTCACACCAATTATGACAAACCACAATTACACCTTATTACATCATAACCAAAACATACAAGTCCATCACACATCATGGTCTCATCACCAAGCATAAAAGTCCATACTTGATCTAGTGATCAAAGTAGGTTTTTCAACATACATGAAAATGATTTTCATTCAATCATCTCATCATCAACATATGCTAAAACACACCACAACATACTAAAGCATACACTCATCAAGACAACCTTGTTCTTGAAGAGAACTTAACAAAACTTAACAATTAAAAGTGAACCCAAACTAAAGGGTTTCACCCACACATAAACTTAAACAACCATCTTCACCACCACCATCTTGGTGTGATGAGGTTCACCCCCCATACCTGTTGAAGAGCAGATTCCCGGATCAAAATCGGTTGATTGGTTTGTGAACCTCCTGATAGTTGTCACCAACTACAAACAACCAAACAATCAAACATTAAACAACAATCAAACCAAACTCAACAATTCTCACAAAGAGGGTTTCGGCCACACTAAAGAGAATAAAGCTAGGAATTGATCTTGGTTTTCCAATCCATGGATTCAAAGGCATAGGAAAGCTAATGATGAAATCAAGTGTTAGAAATCAAAAATTGATGAAAAACACTATTCATCATCATCAAAAGGGTTCGGCCCTAATGTGCTTTTTGAGCTATGATGAGAGTTGAATCATAAGCTCTTGGGTTTAGGTAGAGAATGATGAGGTGAGTTCAAAGAAATTGGTCTCACATCAAAATGATTTTTCTACAATTTCCTATGGATTTTCAAAGTTTTGGATCTAAGAAATGATTTTCATGAAAATGGATCTTGATCTTGAAATAAAGAGATATTCAAGAAGCTAAGAGATCATAGAAGTGATCTTACCTTAAAATGAAGGAAGATTGCTCAAGGAATCAAGTGATTCCAACAAGAAATCAAGGAGCTTCAAGAGCAGCAATGGTGTTTCTTCAAGAGCAACTATGGTGTTCTTCCCTTTTTGAGAGGGCTGTGCGAAAATGAGAGAGTGAGGGGCTGAGTTCAGCCTTAAAACAAGTCACTTAAGGGCAAAATGGTCATTTGCCAAAAGGGTAAAATGGTAAAAGCGCAAAAGACTAAGGTTAGGGGCATTTTGGTCATTTCGCATCTAGATTTTCCCGATCATCATGACGACTCTGGCATACTCTCCCAAATGTCCTGGGATGTTGTGATATCAAGATTATCCTTTGGCGAGTCCCGGTAAATCCATATGTGGCTCCGTTCGTCACCCGATTGAGGATTTCGCTCGAACGGAGGTCAGGAAGTTATTTTTCTGAAATTTTTACGAAATTTAACCAAAACGTAGAGAATCGAATTCTAAGACTTATTGTCTCGTTCATGGGTCCATCTGAGGTCTTCTGAGCAGTAAAATCATACTGTCAGTGTAAAAACACAGACCGAACTCCGTTTGACTTTTTGACTCAAAACTTAATCGTAGCTTCCTACGATATTGTCGAGCATGACTACGGTCTCGGAATATTTTATTTCTATTCCTAAGACCTCGAATAAAATAAAGACGTTAAAATACTGAAGAATTAGAAAACGTGAAAATCGGGGCGTTACAGTAGGCGTGACATTGAGTGCTTGGGGCTGACTTCAATTGCTTCACGGTGAGTTATGAGTGTCTTGGTGGCCGCCTTCAATAGTTTGAGTGTTACACTTTTAATTTGACAAATAAAGTGTAACCACACATGAAGAACAAGTGGTAGGCGTGCATGCTGAATTCTTGGGGGATGAATTGTTTTGTTTTAGTGGTCATTAAGTTAGGAATTAGGCCATTCAAAGTGGGGGTTATGCCTTGTCTTTGGATGCCAAGAATAGGATGACAAGTATTTGAATGCGCCTAACATGAGAATAATACAACTTTGATGTTATTTTGGATCAAATTCCATTTGAGTGAGAATTGTTTCTCCTAGGTTCTTGGTTGAACCAAACTTAGTTCTTATCAAGAATCCAAGGTTCTTGTGGCGAACATCACTTGGCTTATCAAACCTTCTTGGTTTGTGGCGCCTCATCATCTCTTTCTATCCATTTTCTTATTTTATTCTCTTTTATGTTGATTCATTTTGTTTTTGTCTAAGAACACGCAATTTATCATGTCTTGAATTCAACCATAAGATCGTCAAAAGGCAACCACACCATTTGGTTGTCATCAAGTCGAGATTTGAATCAATCTATATCTGAGTGAATTTCCTTCTTCAAGCTTGAGATGTGATACTGTTCGTGACATTAATAACTTTCAAGCATCTGCTGACAATTTCTAGAGCTTTAGGGGTTCAGATGCATCGACCTTGGTATTGTTGGAAGGCCGATAAAAATATCTGCAACTCTCATGAAGAGGTCAAGAGCGAAATCGATTTATATCTTTGCTAAACTGCATCCATAAGTTGGTGACAAGATGTTGTTCCTGATAGTCATACCGTTACAGTGTCTGATGGCCATATATTGAGCTGTAGGTGTCCGAATTGGATGATATTGGTGTCAAATTAAACCTAATATCCATATATAAAAGTTTCATGGGGACATCGAATCCTAATTCGGCCTGTAACGGGGTCGAAGAATTATAATACGCTAACTGGTCAGAATGCTACGAGTTAAACACCCTTGTGAATGTGCCTAGCGACTAATCCCGCTCCTTAGCTCAATTAATAAGCTTCCAGTGAAGCTAATCAAGTGTCTATTCAGAATACAAAACATTATGCTGGCTGGAGAAGTAATTTTGAATGAAGTATTAATATATTCAAAGTCCAAGCATGACCAGAAAATGAGGTACTCTTTTTAATAAAGTCATGAAGCATCAAGTACCGTAACAGAAGAAGAGAAAAGCTTCAGCAATCCTAACAAAAGAGAGAGAATAAAAGCGTGGACAAAGACAAAAGTACAAAAGCTGCAAAAGCTGAAGCACTGGAGATTGAAGTCAAGCACCTGCTGCAGACAATCAAGCGTCCGAAACATCGTATTTTAAGGTACGCTCATTAAAATGTAGTGATCTTGGTTTGGTTAGAAAGATATGGGAAATACCTAAATGTTTCCTGAAGAAGTCGACATCTGAATCAACCTCTATCTGAGTGAAATTCGTTCTTCAAGCTTGAGATGTGATACTGTTCGTTACATTAAGAACATGCAAGCGTCAGCTGACAATTTCTAGAGCTTTAGGCATTCTGATGCATCGAACTTGGTATTGTTGGAAGGCTGAGAGAAAATCTGCAACTCTCATGAAAAGGTCAAGAGCTTAATTGATCTCTATCTTTGATAAATTGCATCCGTAAGTTGGTGACAAGATGTTATTCCTGATAGTCATACCTTTGTAGCGTCTGATGGCCATGTATTGAGCTGTAGGTTTCCGAATTGGATGAAATTTGTGTCTAATTAAACCTAATATCCATATATACAAGTTTCATAAGGACATCGAACCCTAATTCGGCCAGTAAAGGGGTCGAAGAAGCATAATACCATAACTAGTCAGAATGGTACGAATTAAACAACCTTGTGAATGTGCCCAGTGAAAAGTCTAGCTCATTAGCTCAATTAAAAATCGTCCAGCGAAGTTAATCAAGCGTCTACTCAGGATACAGAACATTAAGATGGCTAGAGAAGTAATTTTGAATGGAGTATTAAGATATTCTAAGTCCAAGCATGACCAGAAAATGTGGTACCCATTTTAATAAAGTCATGAAGCATCAAGTACCGTAACAGAAGAAGAGAAAAGCTTCAGCAATCCTAACAGAAGAGAGAGAATAAAAGCGTGCACAAGGACAAAAATACAAAAGCTGCAAAAGCTGAAGCACTGAAGATTTTGTCAAGCGCCTGTTGCAGACAATCAAGCGTCCGAAACATCGTATTTTGAGGTACGCTCGTCCAAATGTAGTGATCTTGGTTTGGTTATGAAGATAAGGGAAATAACTACATGTTTCCTGAAGAAGTCGAGATCTGAATCAATCTCTATCTGAGTGAATTTCCTTCTTCAAGCTTGAGATGTGATACTGTTCATGACATTAAGAACTTGCAAACATCTGCAGACAATTTCTAGAGCTTTAGGCATTCAGATGCATCGACCTTGGTATTTTTGGAAGGCTTAGAGAAATATCTGCAACTCTCATGAAGGGGTCAAGAGCGAAATCGATCTCTATCTTTGATAAATTGCATCCGTAAGTTGGTGACAAGATGTTGCTCCTGATAGTCATACCCTTGTAATGTCTGATGGCTATATATTGAATTGTAGGTGTTCGAATTGGATGAAATTTTTGTCTAATTAATCCTAATATCCAAATATAAAAGTTTCATGAGGACATCGAATCCTAATTCGGCCAGGAACGAGGTCAAAGAAGCATAATACGCTAACTGGTCAGAATGCTACGCGTTAAGAAGCCTTGTCAATTTGCCCAGTGGACAGTCCAGCTCCTTAGCTCAACTAAGGAGCATCCGGTGAAGTTAATCATGCGTCTACTCAGAATACAGAACCTTATGATGGCTAGAGAAGTAATATTGAATGAAGTATTAAGATATTGAAAGTCCAAGCATGACCAGAAAATGAGGTACTCTTTTTAATAAAGTCATGAAGCATCAAGTACCATAACAGAAGAAGAGAAAAGCTTCATCAATCCTAACAGAAGAGAGAGAATAAAAGCGTGGACATAGACAAAAGTACAAAAGCTGCAAAAGCTGAAGCACTAAAGATTGGAGTCAAGTGCCTGCTGCAGACAATCAAGCATTCGAAACATCGTATTATAAGGTACGCTCGTCCTAATGTCATCTTGGTTTGGTAAGAAAGATAAGGGAAATACCTACATGTTTCCTGAAGAAGTCGACATCTGAATCAAACTCTATCTGAGTGAAATTCGTTCTTCATGCTTGAGTTCTGATACTGTTCGTGACATTAAGATCATGCAAGCGTCTGCTGACAATTTCTAGAACTTTATGCGTTTAGATGCATCGACCTTGGTATTGTTGGAAGGCTGAAAAAAATATCTGCAACTCTCATGAAGAGGTCAAGAGCGAAATCGATCTATATCTTTGATAAATTGCATCCATAAGTTGGTGACAAGATGTTGTTCCTGATAGTCATACGTTGCAGCGTTTGATGGCCATATATTGAGCCGTAGGTGTCCGAATTGGATGAAATTAGTGTCTAATTAAACCTAATATCCATATATACAAGTTTCATGGGGACACCGAATCCTAATTCGGCCTGTAACGGGTCGAAGAATTATAATACGCTAACTGGTCAAAATGCTACGAGTTAAACAGCCTTGTGTATGTGCCTAGTGGCTAATCCCGCTCCTTAGCTCAAATAAGAAGCTTCCAGTGAAGCAAATCAAGCGTCTACTCAGGATACAAAACATTATGCTGGCTAGAGAAGTAATTTTGAATGAATTATTAAGCTATTCAAAGTCCAAGCATGACCAGAAAATGAGGTCAAGTACCGCAATAGAAGAAGAGAAAAGCTTCACAATCCAAACATAAGAGACAGAAGATAAGCGTGGACAAAGACAAAAGTACAAATGCAGCAAAAGCTGAAGCACTGAAGATTGAAGTGAAGCGCCTGCTGCAGACAATCAAGGGTCCGAAACATCGTATTTTGAGGTACGCTCGTCCAAATGTAGTGATCTTGGTTTGGTTAGAAATATAAGGGAAATACCGACATGTATCCTAAAGAAGTCGAGATCTGAATCAATCTCTATCTGAGTGAATTTCCTTCTTCAAGCTTGAGATGTGTTACTGTTCATGACATTAAGAACTTGCAAGCATCTGCTGACAATTTCTAGAGCTTTAGGCGTTCAGATGCATCGACCTTGGTATTTTTGGAAGGCTTAGAGAAATATCTGCAACTCTCATGAAGAGGTCAAGAGCGAAATCGATCTCTATCTTTGATAAATTGCATTCGTAAGTTGGTGATTAGATGTTGTTCCTTATAGTCATAACTTTGTGGCGTCTGATGGCTATATATTGAATGGTAGGTGTTTTAATTGGATGAAATTTTTGTCTAATTAAACCTAATATCCACATATAAAAGTTTCATGAGGACATCGAATCCTAATTCGGCCAGTAACGGGGTCGAAGAAGCATAATACGCCAACTGGTCAGAATGCTACGAGTTAAACAGCCTTGTCAATGTGCCCAGGGGATAATCCAGCTCCTTAGCTCAACTAAGAAGCGTCCGGTAAAGTTAATCATGCGTCTACTCAGAATACAGAACCTTATGATGGCTTCAGAAGTAATTTTGAATGAAGTATTAAGATATTCAAAGTCCAAGCATGACCAGAAAATGAGGTGCTCTTTTAAATAAAGTCAGGAAGCATCAAGTACCGTAACATAAGAAGAGAAAATCTTCAGCAATCCTAACAAAAGAGAGAGAAGAAAAGCGTTGACAAAGACAAAAGTACAAAAGCTGCAAAAGCTGAAGCACTGAAGATTGAAGTCAAGCGCCTGCTGCAAACAATCAAGCGTTCCAAACATCGTATATTAAGGTACGCTCGTCCAAATGTCATCTTGGTTTGGTAAGAAAGATAAGGGAAATACCTACATGTTTCCTGAAGAAGTCGACATCTGAATCAAACTCTATCTGAGTGAAATTCGTTCTTCAAGCTTGAGATGTGATACTGTTCTTGACATTTAAGAACAAGCAAGCGTCTGCTGATAATTTCTAGAGCTTTAAGTGCAACACCCTTTCCCGAGTGTCATATTCCCGAATGTTTATAAGGCTGAAAATATTTATTAAGGCGGAAAATATGATTTTTCTTTTTCTTTTCTTTTCATAAAGATGTAATGGGATTAGTAAAGGTAATAAATAATACTAATAAGTGAACTTAGGTTCACCATGCATTTCTAGAACATATTGTATTATAAATACAGAAACAGAAAACGGAAAACAGAAACATCAACATTACTATATACAGACATAAGTCTAATGTATGACTGACATAAGAAATACAATAAGTACTAGGAGTCATAGCTCCCAAAAGGTACTACAAAAACTGACATAGTCTGGCCGACAACAAAACTAAAACAACAAAAGAGTCCACCTCCGAATTCAAAGAGACTGCTGAACCGAACCATCATCGCGTCCATCTGTTCAAGCATCAACAGCAAGTACCAGCAGAAAACATACAAATATGGGTGAGATTCCCGTTCATCAACACAACAAAGCAGCAATAGTAAAAACGGGACGACTCACCGGGTAACAGCGTACCCAACATGCTTACAAAGGTTCTCAATATAAATCATGTTAAGCAGTCATGTTAAGCAGTCAACAACATAATAGCATGCTAAACATTTAACAGCATAATATAAGGCATTCTTAAACAATACAGCGATGTATAACAGTAAATGTAAACATCAATAGCCATGCAATGCAATGCAATATATATGACTCAATGTCAATGTCACTGGGTACTACTCTGACCCCTACTCCATGGAGCTAACAAAACATTCGGAGAGAGTGAATGGGAGGACATGTTCCGGTTTCTACCAGCCATGAGCAAGATGCTACAACATTCGTAACGTGCACGTATCTGGCTTTACGGTAACACTCTCGACCAAACATGAAAGGTACGGCATCTAGTAGAGGATATCAGTGTATTGCACGGATTCGCCACGACACAGAAAAATCACCAACTGGTCACATGTCAGCCCTTCCAACCCTGATACCTCCAAAAAGACCATTGAAGATCGTCACCGTAAGATTCGCACCCGCATCAAGGTGTAAGCTCAACTCCTAGGCTCAAGGCCTTACAACTATGCACATGAAATGCCAATGCTTACACAAAGCAGATGCGATAAAGCAATGTCTATCCATTGGATAAACCTCAAGGTTCACTAAGGTTCTCTTCCTTAGAAACTACACACGTCTTTGTTTTATAAAACATTTATCCATCGGATAAATATCTCGTGACTCCTTTGGAATGATCCAGACTGCTTTCAGAATCGCCGACTGTCCCCACAAACCAACATAAGTCTTTTCAGCGTGTTTTGTCCTCACTCACACGCTTTCTAGGAAACTTCCCAGGTCACCCATCCCATAATTACTCTAAGTCAAGCACGCTTAACTATAAAGTTCTTATGTTCTACGTTCCCGAAAAGAAGATAAATCTTGTTGGTGGGTAGTACCAATCAATTCTTATATGCCTTCCCGTATCGCATCTGCTTTGTGTAAGCATTGGCATTTCATGTGCATAGTTGTAAGGCCTTGAGCCTAGGAGTTGAGCTTACACCTTGATGCGGGTGCGAATCTTACGGTGACGATCTTCAATGGTCTTTTTGGAGGTATCAGGGTTGGAAGGGCTGACATGTGACCAGTTGGTGATTCTTCTATGTCGTGGCGAATTCGTGCAATACACTGATATCCTCTACTAGATGCCATACTTTTCATGTTTGGTCGAGAGTGTTACCGTAAAGCCAGATACGTGCACGTTACGAATGTTGTAGCATCTTGCTCATGGCTGGCAGAAATCGGAACATGTCCTCCCATTCACTCTCTCCGAATGTTTTGTTAGCTCCTTGGAGTAGGGGTCAGAGTAGTACCCAGTGACATTGGCATTGAGTCATATACATTGCATTGCATTGCATGGCTTTTGATGTTTACATTTACTGTTATACATCGCTGTATTATTTAAGAATGCCTTATATTATGCTGTTAAATGTTTAGCATGATATTATGTTGTTGACTGCTTAACATGATTTATACTGAGAACCTTTGTAAGCATGTTGGGTACGTTGTTACCCGATGAGTCGTTCCGTTTTTACTACTGCTGTTTTGTTGTGTTGATGAACGGGAATCTCACCCATATCTGTATGTTTTCTGCTGGTACTTGCTGCTGCTGTTTGAACAGATGGACGCGACATTTATAATACAGTATGTCCTAGAAATGCATGGTGAACCTAAGTTCATTTATTAGTATTACCTTTACTAATCCCATTACATCTTTATGAAAAGAAAAGAAAAAGAAAAATCGTATTTTCGGCATTAATAAATATTTTCGGCCTTATAAACGTTCGGGAATGTGACACTCGGGAAAAGGTGTTGCATAATTCGGCCAGTAACAGCGTCAAAGAAACATAAAACGCTAACTGCTCAAAATGCTACGAGTTAATCAGCCTTGTGAATTTGCCCAGTGGATAATCAAGCTCCTTAGCTCAAATAAGAAACGTCCCGTGAAGCTAATCAAGCGTCCACTCTGAATACAGAATATTATGATAGATGGAGAAGTAATTTTGAATGATGTATTAAGATTTTCAAAGTCCAAGCCTGACCAGAAAATGAGGTACCCTTTTTAATAAAGTTATGAAGCATCAAGTACGGTAACAGAAGAAGATAAAATCATCAGCAATCCTAACAGGAGAAAGAGAAGAAAAGCGGGGACAAAGACAAAAGTACAAAAACTACAAAAGCAGAAACACAGAAAATTGAAGTCAAGCGCCTGCTGCAGACAATCAAGCATCCAAAACATCGTATTTTGATGTAAGCTCGTCCAAATGTAGTGATCTTGGTTAGGTTTGAAGGATAAGAGAAATACCAACGTGTTTCTTGAAGAAGTCGAGATCTGAATCAATCTCCATCTGAGTCAAATTCCTTCATCAAGCTTGAGATATGATATTGTTTGTGACATTAAGAACATGCAAGCGTCTACTGACAATTTCTATCGCTTTAGGCGTTCAGATGCATCGAACTTGGTATTTTTGGAAAGCTGAGGAAAATATATGCAACTCCCGTGAAGAGATCAAGAGCGAAATCGATCTCTATCTTTGATAAATTGCATCCGTAAGTTGGTCACAAGATGTTGTTCCTGATAGTCATACCTTTGTAGCATCTGATGGCCATATATTGAGCTGTAGTTGTCTGAATTGGATGAAATTTTTGTCTAATTAAACCTAATATCCATATATACAAGTTTCATGAGGACATCGAATCCTAATTCGGCCAGTAACAGGGTTGAAGAAGCATAATACGCTAACTGGTCAGAATGCTACGAGTTAAAAAACATTGTGAATTTTCCCAGTGGATAATCAAGCTCCTTAGCTCAATTAAGAAGCGTCCAGTGAAGCTAATCAAGCGTCGACTCAGAATACAAAATATTATGATGGCTGGAGAAGCAATTTTGAATGAAGTATTAAGATATTCAAAGTCAATGCTTGACCAGAAAATGAGGTAATTTTTTTAATAAAGTTATGAGGCATCAAGTACGGTAACAGAAGAAGACAAAAGCTTCGGCTATCCTAACAGGAGAAAGAAAAAAAAAGCGTGGGCAAAGACAAAAGTACAAAAGATGCAAAAGAAGAAACACTGAAGATTGAAGTCAAGTGCCTGCAGCAGAAAATCAAGCATCCGAAACATCATATTTTCATCTTTGCTTGTCCGAATGTAGTGATCTTTGATTTATTAGAAGGATAAGAGAAATACCTACATGTTTCCTAAAGAAGTCGAGATCTGAATCAATCTCTATCTGAGTGAAATTCCTTCTTCAAGCTTGAGATGTGATACAGTTTGTGACATTAAGAACATGCAAGCGTCTGCTGACAATTTCTATCGCTTTAGGCGTTCAGATGCATCGAACTTGGTATTTTTGGAAAGCTGAGAGAAATATATGCAACTCTCATGAAGAAGTCAAGAGCGAAATCGATCTCTATCTTTGATAAATTGCATCCGTAAGTTGGTGACAAGATGTTGTTCCTGATAGTCATACCTTTGTAGCGTCTGATGGCCATATATTGAGCTGTAAGTGTCCGTATTTGACGAAATTAGTGTCTAATTAAACCTAATATCCATATATACAACTTTCATGAGGACATCGAATCCTAATTCGGCCAGTAACAGGGTCAAAGAAGCATAAAACGCTAATTGGTCAGAATGCTACGAGTTAATCAGCCTTGTGAATTTGCCCAGTGGATAATCAAGCTCCTTAGCTCAAATAAGAAACGTCCCATGAAGCTAATCAAGCGTCCACTCTGAATACAGAATATTATGATAGATGGAGACGTAATTTTGAATGAAGTATTAAGATATTCAAAGTCCAAGCTTGACCAGAAAATAAGGTACCCTTTTTAATAAAGTTATAAAGCATCAAGTATGGTGGCAGAAGAAGATAAAATCTTCAGCAATCCTAACAGGAGAAAGAGAAGAAAAGCGGGGACAAAGACAAAAGTACAAAAGCTGCAAAAGCAGAAACACAAAAGATTGAAGTCAGGCGCCTGCAGCAGACAATCAAGCGTCCAAAACATCGTATTTTGATGTAAGCTCGCCCAAATGTAGTGATTTTGGTTTCGTTTGAAGGATAAGAGAAATGCCCATATGTTTCTTGAAGAATTCGAGATCTGAATCAATCTGCATCTGAGTCAAATTCCTTCATCAAGCTTGAGATATCATACTGTTCGGGACATTAAGAACATGCAAGCGTCTGCTGACAATTTCTATCGCTTTAGGCATTCAGATGCATCGAACTTGGTATTTTTGGAAAGCTGAGAGAAATATATGCAACTCTCATGAAGAGGTCAAGAGCGAAATCGATCTCTATCTTTGATAAATTGCATCCGTAAGTTGGTTACAAGATGTTGTTCCTGATAGTCATACCTTTGTAGCGTCTGATGGCCATATATTGAGCGGTAGGTGTCTGAATTGGATGAAATTTTTGTCTAATTAAACCTAATATCCATATATACAAGTTTCATGAGGATATCGAATCCTAATTCGGCCAGTAACAGGGTTGAAGAAGCACAATACGCTAACTGGTCAGAGTGCTACGAGTTAAAAAACCTTGTGAATTTTCACAGTGGATAATCAAGCTCCTTAGCTCAATTAAGAAGCGTCCACTGAAGCTAATCAAGCGTCGACTCAGAATACAAAATAATATGATGACTGGAGAAGTAATTTTGAATGAAGTATTAAGATATTCAAAGTCAAAACTTGGCCTGAAAATGAGGTACTTTTTTTAATAAAGTTATGAGGCATCAAATACGGTAACAGAAGAAGCTAAAAGCTTCGGTAATCCTAACAGGAGAAAGAAAAGAAAAGCGGGGACAAAGACAAAAGTACAAAAGCTGCAAAAGAAGAAACACTGAAGATTGAAGTCAAGCGCCTGCAGCAGAAAATCAAGCGTCCGAAACATCGTATTTTTATCTTTGCTTGTCCGAATGTAGTGATCTTGGATTTATTAGAAGGATAAGAGAAATACCTACATGTTCCGGAAGAAATCGAGATCTGAATCAATCTCTATCTGAGTGAAATTCCTTCTTCAAGCTTGAGATGTGATACAGTTTGTGACATTAAGAACATGCAAGCATCTGCTGACAATTTCTATCGCTTTACGCGTTCAGATGCATTGACATTGGTATTGTTGGAAGGCTTAGAGAAATATCGGCAACTATCATGAAGAGGTCAATAGCGAAATCGATCTCTATATTTGATAAATTGCATCCATAAGTTGGTGACAAGATGTTGTTCCTCATAGCCATACCTTTGTAGCGTCTGATGGCAATATACTGAGCTGTAGGTGTCCATATTTGACGATATTAGTGTCTATTTAAACCTAATATCCTTATATACAAGTTTCATGCGGACATCGAATCCTACTTCGGTCAGTAATAGGGTCAAAGAAACATAAAACGCTAACTGGTCAGAATGCTACAAGTTAATCAGCCTTGTGAATTTCCCCAATGGATAATCAAGCTCCTTAGCTCAATTAAGAAGCGTCCAGGGAAGCTACTCAAGCTTCAACACAGAATACAGAACATTATCATGGCTGGAGAAGTAATTTTGAATGAAGTATTAAGATATTCAAAGTCCAAGCTTGACCAAAAAATGAGTTACCCTTTTTAATAATGGTATGAAGCATCAAGTACGGTAAAAGAAGAAGATAAAAGCTTCAACAATCCTAACAGGAGAAAGAGAAGAAAAGCGGGGACAAAGACAAAACTACAAAAGCTGCAAAAGCAGAAACACAGAAGATTGAAGTTAAGCGCCTGCTGCAGACAATCAAGCGTCCGAAACATCGTATTTTGATGTAGGCTCGTCCAATTATGGTGATCTTGGTTTGGTTAGAAGGATAAGAGAAATACCTACAAGCTTCTTGAAGAAGTCGAGATCTGAATCAATCACTATCTGAGTGAAATGCCTTCTTCAAGCTTAACATGTGATACTGTTCGTGACATTAAGAACATGCAAGCGTCTGCTGACAATTTCTACCGCTTTAGGCTTTCAGATGCATCGACCGTGGTATTGTTGGAAGGCTGAGAGAAATATCTACAACTCTCATGAAGAGGTCAAGAGCAAAATCGATCTCTTTCTTTGATAAATTGCATCTGTAAGTTGGTGACAAGATGTTGTTCCTGATAGTCATACCTTTGTAGCGTCTGATGGCCATATATTGAGCTGTAGGTGTCCAAATTTGATGAAATTTTTATCTAATTAAACCTAATATCCATATATACAAGTTTCATGAGGACATCGAATCCAAATTCGGCCAGTGGCAGGGTCAAAGAAGCATAATACGCTAATTGCTCAAAATGCTACGAGTTAAACAGCCTTGTGAATTTGCCCATTGGAAAATCAAGCTCCTTAGCTCAATTAAGAAGCGTCCAGTGAAGCTAATCAAGCATCTACTCCGAATACAAAATATTATGACGGCTGGAGAAGTAATTTTGAATGAAGTATTAAGATATTCAAAGTCCAAGCTTGACCAGAAAATGAGGTACCCTTTTTAATAAAGTTATGAAGCATCGAGTACGGTAACAGAAGAAGATAAAAGCTTCAGCAATCCTAACAGGAGAAAGAGAAGAAAAGCAGGGACCAAGACAAAAGTACAAAAGCTGCAAAAGCAGAAACACAGAAGATTGAAGTCAAGCGCCTGCTGCAGACAATCAAGCGTCCGAAACATCGTATTTTGATGTAGGCTCGTCCAAATGTAGTGATCTTGGTATGGATATAAGGATAAGAGAAATACCTACATGTTTCCTGAAGAAGTCGAGATCAGAATCAATCTCTATCTGAGTTAAATTCCTTCTTCAAGCTTGAGATGTGATACTGTTCGTGATATTAAGAACATGCAAGCGTCTGCTGACAATTTCTATCACTTTAGGCATTCAGATGCATCGACCTTGGTAGTTTTGGAAAGCTTAGAGAAATATATGCAACTCTCATGAGGAGGTCAAGAGCGAAATCGATCTCTATCTTTGATAAATTGTTTCCGTAAGTTGGTGACAAGATGTTGTTCTTGATAGTCATACCTTTGTAGCGTCTGATGGCCATATATTGAGCTATAGGTGTCCGAATTGGATGAAATTTTTGTCTAATTAAACCTAATATGCATATATACAAGTTTCATGAGGACGTCGAATCCTAATTCGGCCAGTAACATGGACAAAGAAACATAAAACGCTAAGTAGTCAGAATGCTACGAGTTAATCCGCCTTGTGAATTTGCCCAGTGGATAATCAAGCTCCTTAGCTCAATTAAGAAGCGTCCAGGGAAGCTGATCAAGCTTCTACCCAGAATACAGAACATTATGATGGCTGGAGAAGTAATTTTGAATGACGTATTAAGATATTCAAAGTCCAAGATTGACAAAAAATTTAGGTATCCTTTTTAATAAAGGTATGAAGCATCAAGTACAGTAAAAGAAGAAGATAAAAGCTTCAGCAATCCTAACAGGAGAAAGAGAAGAAAAGTGGGGACAAAGACAAAACTACAAAAGCTGCAAAAGCAGAAACACAGAAGATTGAAGTTAAGCGCCTGCTGCAGACAATCAAGCGTCCGAAACATCATATTTTGATGTAGGCTCGTCGAATTGTGGTGATCTTGGATTGGTTAGAAGGATAAGAGAAATACCTACATGTTTCTTGAAGAAGTCGAGATCTGAATCAATCTTTATCTGAGTGAAATGCCTTCTTCAAGCTTGAGATGTGATACTGTTCATGACATTAAGAACATGCAAGCGTCTGCTGACAATTTCTATCGCTTTAGGCTTTCAGATGCAACGACCTTGGTATCGTTGAAAGGCTGAGAGAAATATCTCCAACACGCATGAAGAGGTCAAAAGGGAAATCGATCTCTATCTTTGATAAATTGCATCCATAAGTTTGTGACAAGGTGTTGTTCCTGACAGTCATACTTTGTAGCGTCTGATGGCCATATATTAACCTGTAGGTGTCCGAATTGGATGAAATTGGTGTCTAGATAAACCTAATATTCATATATACAAGTTTCATGAGGACATCGAATCCTAATTCGGCCAGTAACAGGGTCAAGGAGGGATACTTGCTAACTGGTCAGAATGCTAAGACTTAAACAGCCTTGTGAATTTGCCCAGTGGAAAATCAAGCTCCTTAGCTCAACTAAGAAGCGTCCAGTGAAGGTAATCAAGCATCTACTCAGAATACAAAATATTATGACTGCTGGAGAAGTAATTTTGAATGAAGTATTAAGATATTCAAAGTCCAAGCTTGACCAGAAAATGAGGTACCCTTTTTAATAACGTTATGAAGCATCGAGTACGGTAACAGAAGAAGATAAAAGCTTCAGCAATCCTAACAGGAGAAAGAGAAGAAAAGCGGGGACAAAGACAAAAGTACAAAAGCATCAAAAGAAGAAACATTGAAGATTGAAGTCAAGGGCCTGCAGCAGACAATCAAGCATCCGAAACATTGTATTTTGATGTATGCTCGTCCAAATGTACTGATCTTGGATTGGTTAAAAGGGTAAGAGAAATACCTACATGTTTCTGAAGAAGTCGAGATCTGAATCAATCTCTATCCAAGTGAAATTCCTTCTTCAAGCTTGAGATGTGATAATGTTCATGACATTTTGAACATGCAAGCGTCTGCTGACAATTTCTAGAGCTTTGGGCGTTCAGATGCATCGACCTTGGTATTGTGAATATATGCCTTGACAGGATTAATCTAGTTTTTGATGATTGACAAAAGGAACCGGAAAGTCAAGTATACAAAAAGCGGAAAAGAAGATCAAGGAGATCAAGTGCTTCAAGACTGGGTTATGGGAATTTTTATTTCTTGTAATCGGTGTTTATTAGGATCTTTTTGTAAATGGTTCTAAAGCTCTCATATTTAAAATCAATCACACACACACATTACGTTAACTTAAAAGGCTTTTACTAAAAATAATAGAAATTTCATTATAGCCGTTAAGTTTTCAAACAAAATAATGTACATAATCGATTATGCATATGTCATAATCGATTACACTCAAATCAGGGAAGTCATAATCGATTATGAATATGTTATAATCGATTACACTCAAAACAGAGAAGTCATAATCAATTATCCTAATCGATTATGCTGCGAAAGTAAATCAGCGCGTTTTTTTCTCAAGGGATAATCGATTATGGACATACCATAATCGATTATGAAGCGACTGCCTTGTTTTTTAAATGGGCTTAACCTAATTCCTTTGGGCTTAAAAGTTTTTCTATAAATAGGAATGCCAAGGCAACTCTAAAACACACGAATCCTATTGCGCTCTGAAACTCTGTTTATTTTATTACTTACTCTCACATATTCACTTTTGATTATTTTTTTAATAGAGAGCTTTACATATCATATAGTTTGAATTGTACTTTGAGCTTCAATTTGTAATCTTTATCTGCACTACTTGAGTGCTACATTCTTCTTCTACTTCTTCTTGTTCTTGGGTGTGAATCCCTTTTTCTTTAAAGAGAAACAATATCTCTTGAACTTGAGGCTCTTGCACAAAAGGAGGTGATATCCCATTATTTTGTGTGGAGAGTGCTCTTGGTTTGTAAAGGTTTCTAGCTGCACCTGATTTAAAAGCTAGTTATTGAGTGAAAACCCTTGGTGTTTGACCTTGGGGACTGGACGTAGGCCACAGGGTATTTAGTGGCCGAACCAGGATAAATCTGCGGCTCTCTCTCTCTATCCTTTCATTATTGTCTTCTACCTTACAGCAATTTAATTTATCGCATTTATTTTATTGCAATTTAATTTATCGCAATTTATTTTATTGCAATTTAATTTATCGCAATTTATTTTATTGCAATTTAATTTATCGCATTTACTTTATTGCAATTTAATTTAAGCGATTTATTTTATTGCTATTTACTTTCTAGAATTTATTATTCAAGCAATTTACTTTATAGCGCTTCTAATTTCAGTCATTTATCTTCAAGCGCCGTAATTGCAAAAAGTTTTTTCAAAAACACATATCACCCACAATTCACCCCCCTCTTGTGTTTGAAGTCACTTGTCAACAAGTGGTATCAGAGCTTAACTCTTGTCTAAAGGGCTAAATCGCCTCAAGAGGTAACATGACTTCAAACGGTTTTAAAAATGAGGGCAATTCCACAAACAGACCCCCATTGTTCAATGGTGAAGGGCATGGTTATTGGAAGGAAAGGATGCAAATCTTTCTTGAGGCAGTAGACCTCGATGTTTGGGACGCTGTGGAAAATGGTCCATTTGTTCCCACTCATTCAGTTAATGATGCAGTGGTGAATAAACCAAGAAATCTTTGGACCGACGAGGAAAAGAAAAAGGTCCAATATAATTTGAAAGCTAGGAACATCATCACTACAGCTCTATGCTACGATGAGTTCTATAGGGTCTCAAATTGTAAGACCGCCATGGAAATGTGGGACACCCTTCAATTGAGCCATGAAGGTACTACCGAGGTCAAAAGGGCTCGAATCAACACATTAACCCATGAGTATGAGCTATTTAGGATGAAACAGGGTGAAAGCATACATGATATGCAAAAACGATTTACCCATATAATTAATCATCTTAGAGCTCTTGGGAAGTCCTTCAATAATGAAGATTTAATTAATAAGGTTCTTAGATGTTTAAATAGATTTTGGCAACCTAAAGTTACAGCTATATCTGAATCTAGAGATCTATCTTCTATGTCTTTGGCAACTCTGTTTGGAAAATTGCAGGAACATGAGCTCGAACTAAATCGACTCATTGATAATGAGGAAACCGATAAGAAAAAGAAAAGTATTGCTCTCAAAGCAAGTATCAATAAGACAGAAGAAGAAGACGACCTTGATGAATGTGATAGCCTCGATGAAGACCTCAGATGGACCCGTGAACGAGACAATAAGTCTTAGAATTTGATTCTCTACGTTTTGGTTAAATTTCATAAAAATTTCAGAAAAATAACTTCCTGACCTTCGTTCGGGCGGAATTCTCAATCGGGTGACGAACGGAGCCACATATGGACTTACCGAGACTCGCCAACAGATAATCTTGATATCGCAACATCCCAGGACACTTGGGAGAGTATGCCAGAGTCGTCATGATGATCGGGAAAATCTAGACGCGAAATGACCAAAATGCCCCTAACCTTAGTCTTTTGCACTTTTACCATTTTACCCTTTTGGCAAATGACCATTTTGCCTTAGGGACGAAGTTACAACTAAGTTCGGCTTATCATCCTCATACTGATGGACAATCAGAAAGGACGATTCAGTCTTTAGAGGATCTGTTGAGGGCGTGTGTGTTGGAACATGCAGGTAGTTGGGAGAATTTCCTACCGTTGATAGAATTCACCTATAACAACAGTTATCATTCAAGTATAGGGATGGCACCCTACGAAGCTTTATATGGACGACGTTGCAGAACACCTTTGTGTTGGTACCAAGACGGAGAAAGTGCTTCAGTAGGACCTGAACTAGTGCAACAAACAACCTAGAAGGTGAAAGTGATTCAAGAAAAGATGAGGATAACTCAGAGCCGACAGAAGAGTTATGCGGATAAAAGACGTAGGCCACTTGAGTTCGAGGAAGGGTTTCATGTGTTTTTGAGAGTCACTCCGATGACTGGGGTGGGCAGGGTCCTGAAGTCCAGAAAACTCACTCCAAAATTCATTGAACCTTATCAAATTCTTCGTCGGATAGGTACAGTAGCTTACCAAATAGCTTTACTGCCTTTTCTATCCAACCTTCACAAAGTTTTTCATGTTTCGCAATTGCGAAAGTATATTCCTGATCCTAGTCATGTCATAGAGTTTGATTCAGTACAGCTACAGGATAACCTAACCTATGAAACATTACCGGTTAAGATCGAAAATAGGAGGGTAAAAAAACTGCGAGGGAAGGTGATGTGAATCTAGAATGGAGACCCTTGACAAGAATTATGAAGCCCGAAATGAAAAAGGAAGAACAAAATTGGTATTCACAGAAATTCTTATTTTTTATTGAAAATTACTCGTCTGTCTTGTTTTGGATGAATCAGGGGCTACAGAAGTCCGAATGATGTGTTTCTTGATGTGTTAGAAAGATAACAAAATGTTCTACAAATTATATTTCACGACCAAATTCGACATCTATCATGGTGGAAAATGGGTAGGAAGTTGAAGACGAATTCCTGAATGAAAATATTTTGGTTATTATGATATGTGGGTTACACTAAGTTGGGCTAAGACCCATTAGAAGGGGAGCTCGAAATTGGAAGAGTAAAGGAGGATAAACTTTGGCTTGCATGCCTAGGTAACTCCTTGGAAAGACGAAGAGTTAAGTTAAATAGCCACTTAGTGGATGGTTAGTTCTTTTTATTAGTTTTAGTGGATATTTGCTAGTTTTATGAGGGGGAGTTAATTCACTTCATGGTGACCCTTAGTTGCATCTTCATGCAACTCCCTAAGTCTATATGTATTCGAATTCTATGATGCGTAAAAGGTAACTAAGAAGTTGATTTTGGATTGAATCCAATTGTGAGGGTTTTGTCTCTCTAAGGTTCTTGATTGAGTCACCCCTTGATCTTATCAAGAGTCCAAGACTTTTGTGGCGATCTTCACTAGGCTTATCAAATCCTGTTGGATTTGTGCACCTCTCCCCTTCCTCAACTTCATCCATTTTCTGATTTTCTTCTTTCTTGATTTGAACAATACATGTATTCTTAAGTTTCTATGGAAGTCTCACCAATTGTGCTTTATAATTCAACCTAAAATCATCAACAAGGCAACCCCCTAATTTGGTTGTCATCAGAAGGAGATAGCTTTGGTCAAAGTTATCTGGAACGAGACTACTGGTGATACTACCTGGGAAAGAGAAGAGGACATGCAACAACAGTATCCGAGTTTGTTTTAAGAGGTACAAATAATTTCGAGCACGAAAATCTTTTAAGAGGGGTAAGAATGTAACGCCCAGATTTTTCACGTTTTCTATTTTTTCAGTATTTTAATGTCTATATTTTATTTGAGGTCTTAGGAATGGAAATAAAATATTCCAAGACCATAGTCATGCTCGACGATATCGTAGGAAGCTACGATTAAGTTTTGAGTCAAAAACTCAGACGGAGTTCGGTCTGCGTTTTTACACTAACAGTATGATTTTACTAATCAGGAGACCTCAGATGGACCCGTGAACGAGATAGTAAGTCTTAGAATTTGATTCTCTACGTTTTGGTTAAATTTCACAAAAACTTCAGAAAAATCACTTCCTGACCTCCGTTCGAGCGGAATCCTCAATCGGGTGACGAACGGAGCCACATATGGATTTAGCGGGACTCGCTAATGGATAATCTTGTTATCACATCATCCCAGGACACTTGGGAGAGTATGCCAGAGTCGTCATGACGTTCGGAAATATCTGGACGCAAAATGAACAAAATGCCCCTAACCTTAGTCTTTTACACTTTTACCATTCTACCCTTTTGGCAAATGACATTTTTACCCTTAAGTGAGGTCTTAAAGAGCTGAACTCAGCCCCACAGCCCCATCATTTTCGCACAGCCCTCTCCCCTTTAGAACACCATAGTTGCTCTTGAAGAAACACCATTGTTGCTCTTGAAGCTCCTCGATTTCTTGTTGGAATCACTTGATTCCTTGAGCAATCTTCCTTCATTTTAAGGTAAGATCACTTCTATGATCTCTTAGCTTCTTGAATATCTCTTTATTTCAAGATCAAACTTCATTTTCATGAAAAGAATTTCTTAGATCCAAAAATTTGAAAATCCATAGGAAATTGTAGAAAAATCCTTTTGAGGTAAGACCAATTTCTTTGGACTCACCTCATCATTCTCTACCTAAACCCAAGAGTTTATGATTCAAATCTCATCATAGCTCAAAAATCACAATATGGCCGAACCCTTTTGATGATGATGAATAGTGTTTTTCATTAATTTTTGATTTCTAACACTTGATGTCATCCTTAGCTTTCCTATTGCCTTTGAATCCATGAATGGAAAACCAAGAGCAACTCCTAACCTCTTTACCCTAGGGTGGCCGAAACCCTATTTGTTAGGATCGTTGAGTTTTGCTTTGATTGTTGTTTAATGTTGGATTGTTGTGTTGTTGTAGTTGTTGACGATTGTCAAGAGGTTCACAAACCGATCAACCGACTTTGATCCGAGATTTTGCTCATCAACAGGTATGGGGGGTGAACCTCATCACACCAAGATGGTGGTGGTGAAGATGGTTGTTTAAGTTTATGTGTGGGTGAAACCCTTTAATTTGGGTTCACTTTTAATTGTTAAGTTTTGTTAAGTTCCCTTGGAGAACAAGATTGTCATGATGAGTTTATACTTTAGTATGTTGTAGTGTGTTTTAGCATATGTTGATGATGAGATGATTGAATGAAAATCATTTTCATGTATGTTGAAAACCTACTTTGATCACTAGATCAAGTATGGATTTTGTGCTTGATTATGATGCAATGATGTATGTTTATTGTTATCATAATTGTGTAAGTTTTGTGAGCTATAACTTGGTTAGTTTGGTGAAGTAAATCTTCACATTGGTGCATAGTTGGCTTTTGGCCATGACCTTGAGAAAAGGAAGGTATTGTGTAGTTCTTGAGCAAACTAAGTTTTCAAGTAAGGAAAGTGTTTCAATAACTTATGTTTTTCAAAGAAAAACCCTAAGTGACTTTGTTCCAAAGATCAAATGGAATTAAATCTCACACTGTTTTCACCAAAGTGAAACATGTTTTATACCTTATCCTTAGTCCATCTAGTTAATCAAGTGACTCAAAATGAGACAAGAAGTGTTTTCATGAAGAGAATCAAAATGGTTCCATAAGGTTAATGTCTTGTTTTAAGGCAACTTTTCGCTAAGCGAATTTACCTTTGCTTAGCGAAAACAGAGGAATTCCAAGTTGGGCATCACTGCCTCACTTTCGCTAAGCGAATTAATATTCGCTAAGGGATTCCAGAGAATTTCGGTACGCGAATTCTGTTTCGCCGAGCGATCCATAGGTGTTTCAGAAGAGGTGTAACCGCCTCCATTTTTGCTAAGCGAATCCATATTCGGTAAACGAATACAACACACTTTGCTACGCGATTTATGTTTCACCGGGCGATACAGAGGAGTCTCCAAGGAGGTATTACTGCCTCATTTTCGCTAAGTGAGTGGAATTCTGCTAAGCGAATTTCATGTTTTCAGAAAATGCAAAAAAATAGAGTAAGTGGTTCAAAAGTTGTTTCAAATCAAATGAGTTTTCAATTGAGAAGTTGTTTTGGTTTACAAAGGAGTTTTTAACTCAACTCGTAAAGTTTTACGTATGGAAACCTAAGTTAAGTAACTAACTTAGAGTTGAAGACAAGGGTTATTTAAGTATGGTATGTGGTGGAACAAGACTAATTACTATACCATTGATGACTTAGTACATCAATGACTTCATAAGACATAAACACAAACATGAAACGTTTTGGGTTTTGAAACAGTAGTTCGATGACGGACCAGTGATTCGTATCCCAATCAGTCGTTCAATTGTTTCAGCCTTGTGATGACTCGGTCCCGGATGCAACACCCTTTCCCGAGTGTCACATTCCCGAACGTTTATAAGGCCGAAAATATTTCTTAATGCGGAAAATACGGTTTTCCTTTTTTTTTTCTTTTCACAAGATGCAATGGGATTTAGCAAAGGTAAATAATACTAATAACGAACTTAGGTTCGCCATACATTTCTAGAACAATATGCATAATAAATACAGGGACATAAACAGAAAAAGGAATAATACTATATACAAACATAAGTCTAATGTATAACTGATACAATAAGTACTAGGAGTCATAGCTCCCAAAAGGTACTACAAAAACTAACATAGTCTGGCCGACAACAAAACTAAACCACAAAAAGAGTCCTCCTCCGGCTCAAAGGAACTACTGGACTGAACCATCATCACGTCCATCTGTTCAAACAGCAACAACAAGTACCAACAGAAAACATACAGATATGGGTGAGATTCCCGTTCATCAACACGGCAAAACAGCAATAGTAAAAACGGGACGACTCACCGGGTAACAGCGTACCCAACATGCTTACAAGAATTCTCAATGTCGAACATATTAAGCAGTTGACAGCATAATATCATGTTAAGCAGTTAACAGCATAAAATAAGGTATTCTTAAACAGTAAAACGATGTATAACAGAAAATGTAAACATCAATAGCCATGCAATGCAATGCAATATATATGACTCAATGTCAATGTCACTGGGTACTACTCTGACCCCTACTCCATGGAGCTAACAAAACGTCGGAGAGAGTGAATGGGAGGACATGTTCCGGTTTCTGCCAGCCATGAGCAAGATGCTACAACATTCGTAACGTTCACGTATCTGGCTTTTACGGAAACACTCTCGACCAAACATGAAAAGTACGGCATCTAGTAGAGGATATCAGTGTATTGCACGGATTCGCCACGACACATAAGAGCTATCAACTGGTCACATGTAAGCCCTTCCAACCCTGATACCTCCAAAAAGACCATTGAAGATCGTCACCGTAAGATTCGCACCCGCATCAAGGTGTAAGCTCAACTCCTAGGCTCAAGGCCTTACGACTATGCAAATGAAATGCCAATGCTTACACAAAGCAGATGCGATCAAGCAATGTCTATCCCCTGGATAAACCTCGAAGTCTACTAAGGTTCTCTTCCTTAGGAACTATACGCGTCTTTTGAAAAACAAAACCTTTATCCACCGGATAAATCTCGTGATCCCTCCGGGATCGAGTCATCACAAGACTGAAACAATTGAACGACTGATCGGGGTCCGAATCACCGGTCCGTCATCGAACTACTGTTTCAAAACCCAAAACGTTCCATGTTTGTGTTTATGTCTTATGAAGTCATTGATGTAATAAGTCATCAATGGTATAGCATGTGGTCTTGTTCCACTACATACCATACTTAATTATCCCTTGTTTTCAACTCTATGTCAATTACTTAACTTAGGTTTTTAAAACGTAAAACTTTACAGTTTGAGTTGACACTCTTTATAAACAAACCATTTCTCGCGAGGCGAAGGTCTATGTCGCGACGCGAGGCTGAGAAGTTATCTTTACTGCTTGGAAAGTCCTTCTGCTTCGCAAGGCGAGGATTGTATCGCGACGCGAGGCAGAGAAGTGATCTTTTCTATTCAGACAGTCTTTCTGCTCCGCGAGGCGAGGATTATATCGCGACGCAAGGCAGAGAAGCTGTATCTTCACTATTTAGGCAGTTCGCGGGGCGAGAACTGCTTCGCTACGCGAGGCCGAGAAGTTGCATCTTTGCTACTTAGGCGGTTCGCGAGGCGAGACGACTTCGCGACGCGAGGCCGAGAAATTTCATCTTTGTTGCTCGGGCTAGTCCACTGTCTCGCGAGGCGAGGCAATGTTGGCCTGGCGAATGCCTTATCTTCCCTCTGTCTCGCGAGGCGAGACGGGGTTCGCTGGGCGAGTGCCCTGTTTTTCATTTTTCCTAACTCCTTCATTAATTCTTCTTTTGAAACACTTAGTTTGATTAAAAGACCTATGGCTAAAGAAAAGACATTTTCCCACTTTGATGACACACTTTAAAGGCTAAAACTTCATTTGATCTTTGGATCAAAAATCACTTTTGTTTCTCTTTGAAATCCTAGGTTATGAAATCATGTTTTGTTGCATCAAAACTTTGCCAAAACAAGAACAACATATGTTCTTATATTTTCCTCTTACTAAGGCCACAAGCCTACTCCAATGCAAAATGGAGACTTTACTTCACCAACAAGGTAAATGTAGCTCAAAAGCTCACACAATTATGGTAAACCACAATACACATTACTACATCATAATCAAACATATCCATCACACATCATGGTCTCATAATCAAACAATAAAAGTCCATACTTGATCTAGTGATCATAGTAAGTTTTTCAACATACATGGAAATGATTTTCATTCAAACATATCTTCATCAACATATGCTAAAGCACACTACAACATACTCAAGCATAAACTCATCATGACAATCTTGTTCTCCAAGAGAACTTAACAAAACTTAACATATAAAAGTGAACCCAAACTAAAGGGTTTCACCCACACATAAAGTTAAACAACCATTCTCACTACCACCATCTTGGTGTGATGAGGTTCTTCTCCCCATATCTGTTGATGAGCAGATTCCCGGATCAAAGTCGGTTGATCGGTTTGTGAACCTCCTGATAATCGTTGCAACACCCTTTCCCGAGTGCCACATTCCCGAACGTTTATGCCGAAAATATTTCTTAATGCGGAAAATACGGTTTTCTTTTTTTTTTCTTTTCACAAGATGCAATGGAAAGGTCATAATACTAATAAACGAACTTAGGTTCGCCATGCATTTCTAGAACATACCACAGAACAGAAACAGAAATGGAAACGTCAACATTATTATATACAGACATAGGTCTAATGTATAACTAATACAATAAGAAATACAGACATAGGTCGTAGCTCCCAAAAGTACTACAAAAACGACATAGTCTGGCCGACAACAAAACTAGACCACAAAAAGAAGGTCCTCCTCTGGCTCAAAGGAACTACTGGACTGAACCATCATCACGTCCATCTGTTCAAACAGCAACAGCAAGTACCAACAGAAAACATACAGATATGGGTGAGATTCCCGTTCATCAACACAGCAAAACAGCAATAGTAAAAACGGGACGACTCACCGGGTAACCACGTACCCAACATGCTTACAAGAATTCTCAATGTCAAACATATTAAGCAGTTGACAGCATAATATCATGTTAAGCAGTTAACATCATAAAATAAGGTATTCTTAAACAGTACAACGATGTATAACAGTAAATTTAAACATCAATAGCCATGCAATGCAATGCAATGTATATGACTCAATGTCAATGTCACTGGGTACTACTCTGACCCCTACTCCATGGAGCTAACAAAACAGTCGGAGAGAGTGAATGGGAGGACATGTTCGGTGCGCGCCAGCCTTGGGCAAGATGCTACAACATTCGTAACGTGCACGTATCTGGCTTTTACGGAAACACTCTCAACCAAGCATGAAAAGTACGGCATCTAGTAGAGGATATCAGTGTATTGCACGGATTCGCCACGACACAGAAGAGCTACCAACTGGTCACAAGTCAGCCCTTCCAACCCTGATACCTCCCAAAAGACCATTGAAGATCGTCACCGTAAGATTCGCACCCGCATCAAGGTGTAAGCTCAACTCCTAGGCTCAAGGCCTTACAACTATGCAAACGAAATGCCAATGCTTACACAAAGCAGATGCGATCAAGCAATGTCTATCCCCCGGATAAACCTCAAAGTCTACTAAGGTTCTCTACCTTAGGAACTATACGTGTCTTTTGAAAGCATAACCTTTATCCACCGGATAAATCTCGTGATCCCTCCGGGATCGAGTCATCACAAGACTGAAACAATTGAACGACTGAGCGGGGTCCGAATCACCGGTCCGTCATCGAACTACTGTCTCAAAACCCAAAACATTTGTAAACCAGAACAACTTCTCAATTGAAAACTCATTTGATTTGAAACAATCTTTGAAACACTTACTTGCTCTATTTTTTTAGCATTTTCTGAACATGTAATTCGCTTAGCGAAATTTCATTCGCTTAGCGAAATTGAAACAAGAATGCCTCTTTGGAACTCCTCTGGTTCACTCGGCGAGACACAAATCGCGTAGCGAAATGCATTGGATTCGCTTAGCGAATATGAATTCGCTTAGCGCAATTTCAGATGGTTAAACCTCTTTGTAAACGCAAAATGTATTGTATTCGCTTAGCGAATATGAATTCGCTTAGCGAAAGTTCAGACGGTTAAACCTCTTTGTAAACGCCTCTGGATCGCTCGGCGAAACAGAATTCGTGTAGCGAAATGCATTGTATTCGCGTAGCGAAAATAATTTCGCTTAGCGAAATGGAGGCGGTTATACCTCCTTTGGAGACTTCTCTGGGTCGCTCAGCGAGACGTAATTCGCGTAGCGAAACTCGTTTGATTGGCTTAGCGAATATGAATTCGCTTAGCGAAAGTGAGGCAGTGATGCCCAACTTAGGCTTTCCCCTGTTTCCGCGTAGCGAGAGAAAATTCGCTTAGCGAAATGGTTGCCATAAACAAGACATCAACCTTAGGGAACCATTTTGATTCTCTTCATGAAACCACTTCTTTTCTCATTTTGAGTCCCTTGATTAACTATATGGACTAAGGATAAGGTTATAAAATATGTTTCACTTTGGTGAAAGCACTTTGAGCTTTAATTTCCATTCAAAGACACTTAGGGTTTTCTTTGAAAAACACAAGTTATTGAAAACACTTTCTTTACATCAAAACTTGACTTAATCAAGATCTACTCATGTTCTTCCTTTTCTCAAAGCCATGGCTAAAAGCCAACTAGGAATCAATGTGAAGTTTTACTCCATCAACCAAACAAAATATGGCTCACAATACTTACACAATCATGATAACCATAATACACATTACTACATCATACTCAAACATCCAAGTCCATCACACATTATGGTCTCATAATCAACAATAAAAGTCCATACTTGACCTAGTGATCAAAGTAGGTTTTTCAACATACATGAAAATGATTTTCATCAATCATATCATCATCAACTAATGCTAAAGCACACTACAACATACTCAAGCATAAACACATCATAACAATCTTGTTCTCCAAGAGAACTTAACAAAACTTAACACATAAAAGTGAACCCAAACTAAAGGGTTTCACCCACACATAATTTTAAACAACCATTCTCACTACCACCATCTTGGTGTGATGAGGTTCTTCTCCCCATACCTCTTGATGAGCAGATTCCCGGATCAAAGTCGGTTGATCGGTTTCTGAACCTCCTGATAATCGTCAACAACTACCAACACAACAATTCAACATTAAACAACAATCAAAGCCAAACTCAACTATTACAACAAAGAGGGTTTCGGCCACCCTAGTTAAAAAGGTTAGAAATTGGTTTTGGTTTTCCATTTCATGGATTCAAAAGCATTAGGAAAGCTAAGGATGAAATCAAGTGTTAAAAATCAAAACTTGATGAAAACACTATTCATCATCTTCCAAAAGGGTTCGGCCAAAAATGCTTTTTGAGCTATGATGAGAGTTGAATCATAAGCTCTTAGGTTTAGGTAGAGATTGATGATGTGAGTTCAAAGAACTTGGTCTTACCTCAAAAGGATTTTTCTACAATTTCCTATGGATTTTCAAAGTTTTGGATCTAAGAAATTATTTTCATGAAAATGAAGATTGATCTTGAAATAAAGAAAGATTCAAGAAGCTAAGAGATCATAGAAGTGATCTTACCTTGAAATGAAGAAAGATTGCTCAAGGATC